>LD699455.1:5880103-5895727 GCA_003118335.3 Papilio memnon
CTAAACTTTCGCATTTATAATATTAGTTAGAAGTTAGATATGAAATTTAAAACTATTTAACTTATTCAATTAATTTTTTTTAAGATAATGTTTTATGTCAAGTAAGTTACAAAATGTATGAATTTAATGCGTATCACAGGGATTAGCTTGAGAACACTTGACAGATCGGAACAGCGCCCATAAAGAGGACTATGTTAAGCAGAGACTTTCAGTAACTTGATGGATGGTTGGATTAAAGTATATAAGTATAAAATAAGTAATTAGAGTGAGTAGCATTCACACATTCATTTTTGTTACATAATTTATATTCATACATATAATGTAAATCTGTCTAGCGAGAATGAATTGACGTGATCGATATTCAAATCGCAAACTTGAAGTTTCCATATTAATCCAGAGAAGATGCAACGTAAGTCCATGGTTCTCGCAGTAATGAATCGAGTGACGTTGCGGGAAAGTTATGTGAATTCGATTGAAATTAGATGAAGAAACTCAATCACGACTCTCTCCGTTGCTTTAATGTACTAAAACTTACTCCGACTTGTTCTGCCATCGTTCGAGACCAATTTAATCGATATTATAATCGCAATCGGAAAGTCTGTAAAACATAATTAAGTAAAAAAGACATTTTAAACTTGAAAGTTTTAAGCTATCTATTATTTAATAACATATTTTACATAGTAGCAACATGAATTATCACTTTACAATTTAGATTTCATAAGATGCGCTTACTTGTCAGAGGTGGAAAAATTGAGAAGCAAAAGGTTAGCGTGGTATGGACATGTTATGCGACGAGACGATGGGGACATAAACCAGAAAGTGTTAAGAATGAATGTGGATGGCTACAAAGGAAGAGGAAGACCGAAGAAAGTATGGATGGATTGTGTGAAAGAGGATATGCTTAAGAAGGGACTGGATTCAGATATGACGGCTGATAGAAATGTATGGAAGAGTAGCACATACTGTGCCGACCCTCCGTAAGGGATAAGGGCAAGTTGATGATGAAGATGCGCTTACTTGTATATTGTAGGGAAGTATCGAAATAATACCAAAGCATCTTAAGCTTCTCTAGTAACTTGTAGTTTCATACATTTACCATCATCGCCCTAACATTTACTTCTTTATTACTATTTTTTATGTAAAAAAAAATAAGCTAGCATCATTTCATGTTTTCAATAACGTTTACAGTAATTTATTTAGCTCAGTATTACAGTATTGATAGTAAAACCCACCTGTGGATCAGCAACACAAAGTGTGGTTTAAAAGGGCGCAATAAAGCTCGTGGCTCGTTATATTTTTTTTCGCAAAATTACAGTTCGCTAACGAGCGACGCGGACGAGCGCCGAACGATGTACACTTACAGTAGGTGAAAAAAAACTTTAATAACTCACAGAAGGACCGTGCTAAAAAAAAAACTCACGATTTATTTGCGATCAAACCTTTAAACGGTTTACTTTTAATTCATTTAATGGACTTTTAAATGTTAAGTTCAATGATAATTTTAGCAAAATTAATAAATTTAAATAACATTAAAACGATAATGTTCTGAAATAGTAAACCGTATAAATGTGTTACTATTGTTTTTAAATTAAAATGCGACGTGCAAAAAATATTATATTAAATTTAAAAAAAATCTTCGGAAATGCTGTAACATTAGTCGAATTTACATTATGGTATTATTTTTCTAGACTACTTAGTATCTCGAAGAGGGTAAGATTTTAAGTAATGTTTAACTTTCATTAATACGGCGTTATACTAAACCAATTAAGTAAGATCAAGTAGGTATCTTCACAAAGTTCGCTTAGCCTCGGATCGGCTAAACAGAAACCTCGCACTAAAAGCGCTCTCTACGAACGAAAGCGGATTACCGTTCCAAAGTTTAAACCTAAGAAAACGGACTTATAAGGTACTATGTATACCTAAGACTGTTAACGTAAAACAAAGCGTTTATAGACGTTGTCTGCATACAAATTTATTTGTTAATTATCTATCTTAAATTAATTCAAAACTCTATGGTTTAAATTATACTTTCACTTTAAAAAAAACATGTATCAGTTACAAGCAGAATCAATTAAATAGTAAATAATAACCGATTTAAGTAGCTCTTATGATACTAGATGAGGCTTTATACATTACTATACCAAATTATATTAAATGTAATATAATCATTAAAGATCCAGCAAATAAGATCACCTTTACATAATAAAGAACTAAAAGTAATACCGAAATGCTGTCAACCATTCCAGCGTATTCAACGGGCTTTGCGAAAGTGAATGAATGTAAATATATACGTATGTCAAGTTACGCTTTTCACCAGCTCCAGTTGTGAACAAAAAGTTACGGAAATTTATCCCTTTAAACTTGCAAAAAGTGTACACTTTAGTAATGTACAATTTTTATTCCTTTTGATTTACATATCATTAAAAAGTTATGCAAAATGTACATATAATTTCTTTATTTTTTGCGGAACACTGATATCACATTGTCCTGAAGTCGTTAGGTGTGACAGATGACGTCATTTTCAGGAAGAATGTGTTATTATTATAATTATATTTACAAAAATATGCTTACGACTTTATGGACAATAAAATAAATATAACTTTAGACTTCGTCTTACACTTACTTTATATTAAATCCTCCATTAAAATACTTATCAAGTATTACTTTACTTTAAAAATTCTAGGTAAGAATGTTTACTAATTTTCCATCAGTACAGAATTTTTACAAAATTCAAATTTAATAACATGATCAACAATTATTGCAAATTACCTCTTTAACGTTTTTAAAACATTCAGTAGGGATGAAGCTAAGCAAAATAAGTTCAAAACAATTGGACATCAAAGGAATCGTAATCAATGCCTAAACAAATACAAATATAATCAGGCCAACGCGCGCCCAAGATATTTAAAACAGAGTACCCAACGCTGTGAAAGTAACATTTATTTAGACAGAGTCCCTACATTGATTTCTTGTACATCTTGTATTTTAATTACAGTAGGTATTTTTAAAGATTAAATCATGTTTAATTAAAATTATTACAAGTATTGACTACTAGACGAGTGTACAATGGTTGAAAATGTAACGGGGCGTAATCCGTAAAATTAATTATTTCGGTAAACACAATTACGCATGTCATTTTTGAATAATTAAAATACATCCATAGACTGATTTACGCGCCGAAACAGGTTAACCAATCTCACACAATTCACCGGAATGTAACCGCAGTATTTAAAAACTAAAATTGCATGAAACGTCACCCTTTGCAATATGACCAAAAGGTTATTGTTTAGCTATCGTTGTTCGTTTATTTATTTATCCCAAAACTCAATATTGAGCTTACATTTTTAAAAAGCTATATTAAATTAACCAACGCTACATTTATCCCAAAAGTATTTTATAAATACACTAAAAGTTCCAGATGCAGAAAACTCTCAAGTCGAATGTTAGCAGAATACCTTATAATCAAATGTTGCTCTGTGCCTGATGTTATCTTCCCTTACAGGGTTCGTAAAAATCAACAGCGAAATGAGGCTGCCGAAAGTAAAGGGACGAGCTCAGGTAACAACCCAGAAAACTAATACAATTTACTGACCCGTCGCTAATTTAATCAATGTAGATAAGTAGTACAAGACTCGGAATATTTCCACCAATTCCCAAAAACCCTCGAATAAGAAAAATAAATAAAATTATCATAGTTCCGCAAATGAATATGCCACAAATTAATAAACACATTTAACATTTTTTTTTAATATTCAAACGAAATTGAATTAAGGTAATCGCTAGTACAAGGAAGTATACAGTAAGACAATACTTGTTTATTTTGTTTTGACGTGAAACCAATAATCAGAGATTGAAACTTCACTTTGTGCTGCTTCGAGGAATATCAATAACGATCTGTGTAGCTATTATTAGACAAAAAACCTTTTTAATTTTAATTATTATAGTTACTTCAGTACAGTGAGATATTCGATTCGTATTTATTCGTAATCTTATAGAGGTATAAGTGTATCGTTTTATTATCTTTGTAAATTAAAAAAATACTTTTAGTCTGGACTGTAACAAAATATATATGTTCAAACGTCTATTCCAAAGCTTAGTTTTAAACTGTTCGTGAATATTGTACGGTTGTAGTGTTTTTATGGAAAATAAACAGACGCTGCTAATGGTTTGCGTAATAGAAAACTGTGTGTTGGGAGAAATGGAACATTGCTTACGATATAATTACGTCGGGAGTATAAAACACAAGTAAAAGGAATTAAGAATTTAACATCATAAAGATTTTCCTTTTCGTTGTAATTTTACTAATTTTGAGTGGATATTGGTATTATTTAATGAGTTATGAAGATTTACTAGTCAAACTATTAAACTGAAATTCAAGTTCTTCCCACTAAAAAAGGTTATAAAATATTACATGGATTTCAAAGTTCTTTTAGTACAAAAAAATCTATAAATTGTGTCTAATCCTGTATCTTACGAATCTGAGTTCTTGATAATATTTGGTATTAGTCCAGAAAAAGTAATCAAACAAGATTTTATTTGCCAGAAGAGTATACATAGGGAAACAGTAAACAAGATTTCATGATAAGCATAAATAACAGCTCTTACTGCTAAGTATATTTCGTCCCGCATATTCGTTGACTACACAAATATCTAAGTCGTCGGCAAAAAGGAAAGGAAATTCAAGGAGCCCGGGCGCGCTGCACTAGCGCCACGCCCGCGCGCCGCGGCCGAGCTCCATCGAACTTTACTACCTACTTTCCTTCCCTCGCAAAGGGGAAGTTTTTTCCTCCTACAGTAAACAGCTGACTCATTACATCGTTGTCAGATTTTGATATTAGCACGATTCAAATGATAAGAATTGTTTGAGTTAGGTAAATATTATTGCCATGGGAAATTAAATGTGTATTTCTGCTTCGTTTGGTTATTATTCATATATAAAAGGTCTAATCACATGAGTAACACTCGAAATAGTAATAATAATACATAGTATGATTAACGTAGTATAGCTGTAACTCTAAATATTATACCTTTCAAACTATGTGATGGCTATTGGAAAACATAAAATTTTGTGTAAAAATCTCTTAGCTTCCACAATAACGAGAGAACGAAAGAGTTAGGCATTTTAATATCACTACTTAGTAATTATCTTTTCTATTAAAAAAGTTGTAAGACTGGATATCGAGAGCATATAACATCTAGCAATTAGCTTAAATCAGTAACTTATTGCAACATTATGTAAGTTTCTATGACCACCGCTGGGTGCGGTTTTAAGTCATCAACTTACCTGAAGGCTGGGATGCACGGCGAGCTGCAGCAGCGTGCGCACGACGCCGAGGTGTCCCTTGTTAACGGCGATGTGCAGCGGCGTCTGGCGGCGGCGGTTGCGCGCGTTGAGGTCTGCGCCCGCGGCGGCCAGCGCCCGCAGCGCGGCCGGCTCATCGCCGAACGCCGCGTGGTGCGCCGCACGATCCCCGTCGCGGTCTTCCGCGTCCGCCTCCGCCCCCGCCTCTACTAGAGCGCGGATCACGTCCACATGACCGTTTTGTGCTGCCGCCTAAACAATATTAATAACCTTGTAATATTAGCCCTTCTATATCATGATGATCTTCCAATCTCTCCGATATGATGGATTCAAAGCATGTAAGCAAAAAAATTCTCCATATATATATAAGTAACCGACAGCACAATAGTAGCGGAATACATATCGCCCCGTAAACAATAACAGATGTTTAATTTTTAACAGTTTGACGTCTTGTCCACATTTGACAAAAATTTGATTGTTTACGTCCGCTTAACATTTCATCAATTCCTCACAATGCAATAGAAAGAATATCAATCCAAAACTTTTACTTAAAAAATCACGAAAATCGAATGCTCATTCAAAGAAAGACAATGAGAATGGGTAAATTAAACAAAGAGATGATTGCTCTACGGATCAGCTTTTTAAAATTTTGCACGAAGCATCAATTATCGAGGTTCGTTGAAAATATATCATCGTTAAAAGAGAAAAGCAATTTGATCGACTTGATAAAGTGATACTTATTAATTAAATGAACGTTTCTAACAATATAATTGTGATTTTAGAATAAGTGAGAGAAGAATAATTGTAACGATTTTTTTCTTTTTAAGGTCGGAATGAATTTTTTAAATAAAAACTAGCGAGTCAAGTATTTTAAATGGCAATAAGAGTAAAATGTAAGTATATAATCACTATGTACCATCACAACCCTCTAACAGAATGTTACTACCTAAATATTAATAAATTAGTACGTTTAATTATGAGAAAAATGTGAGCTTTTCACGTTATTCATATAGCGTCCATTACTCTTTTCAAACATAATGCTACGATCATTAAATGTCGGTCAACAAATGAATGTCCTGCCCCACCCCTCAAATAACCGTAGGCTATTACGCGCTCTCAAATATATTACCATTTTTATTCCTAAAAATTTAAATTTTCGTGCATTTTACCACATTTACTGGCGATAAGAACATTATAATCAAAATAATGGCGGAGCGCGATTACGCTGCGCTACGGCCGAAACGCAATAAAAAGGCAATTTGATGCGGTAATGACTCACGGAATTCCACATATCTGTGATCGCCAACAAAAAACAACGCCGTTTGACGGTTTACCCAAATATATTGAAACGTAAATGGAAAACAGAATCAACAACTGAATTAAAAAATACTTTTTTGCTAGATAATATTATATTGTCACGTATTGACTCCTATAAGCATTTCTTTGTTTTCCTTAGTAAGATATAGCAAATAGCACCATATTAAACGTCTTATAAAGACTTGATACATTTAAGATTATGTTGTACTTAAAATGAAATAAAAATTATACAAGTAAAAATAAAATAATTTGAACGAGTTTTTAATTTCTCGCACGTTTGCTACATTTTCTTTACTGCAGTACATTTAACAAACCTTATTATCACTTTGCTCGCAAGCAACGCGTTAACTAAACGATAATTTTCACCGTTGAACGTACACACGCATACTTACAAAACACTCGTGCCCAACAAAGGGTCATAGAGCTCCCATTACCCTAGCAGGAAAAAGTCTTCTTTAAATTTTTAAACGTTGCAATACTTGTGTTCTGAAATAACACTTCATCCTTCAAGTTCTTTTTGCGCGAACCGAGCTAAATGTAGGCCACGTAAAACTTAGGTGCAACATCTTAACACTAGCCTTACTATTCGCTGTTTCTAAAATGAAAAAAAAAACATGTTCAGTATTTAAGATATTTTCGAAATGAAATTGTATGTAGTTCCAAGTAATGATTTTTTTATTGTGTCATAAAATTATAATAGTTTAAGTTATTATTATTAGTGTAGGTTACATATTTATAATCATAATTTTCGGCACGCACTCATTTTAGCTTAAAACCTTCACAGCAGGAGTAAAAAAATTTACACACCAAAGCGCTTTTTCACCGTTTGCATATATTTGTTACATTTTTAAATATCGCTTTTAAAAAACTGACTTTTTGACGATGCGTATCCGATGCCGTTGTTGCAACGAGATAAAACAATATTGCTTTTTAAATTCACGGACGCTAAAAAAAACATATATTTTGGTGAAAACGATGTAAAATATTTCTTTGGATGTAATATACCAGCCTTTACTGTGGCCGTCATCATCACCATCTCTCTAACTTGGTCTCACTCACGTCGGTGCACGAGGTTTTATAAACCTTAAAGTGGACGTCGTTAATGTTATTTGTCGTTGGTTAAAATCTGCGGTAAGAAGTAATTAAAACATATTTATACTTCACGAGCTGTCGCCCGCAAACTTCGTTAGCGCAAATTTGAACCACCCGTTACGCCATTTTGACAGCGTGGAATTTTAAAAAAAGTAACACCCATAATATGCCCGTCTATGTCAGCTACCATTCGGTGAAAGTAGGGTCGAAATCGGCCCAGCCGTTTCGGAGATTACCCGGAACAAACGCGGCTTGCCTGACAGACAGACAGACAAAAATTTTAAATGAGCAAATATTTTAAATGCGATTTTCGTTATCAACAACGCAAATACATCATCTTCCCGAAATCTGGAATTTTTCTTTTGACATTACAAACACACACTCGCAATTTTATTATATGTATAGAATCGATAGAAGATATAGATTAAAAAAAGTTCACAATGTGTAAACCAAAAAAGGCGCGATATGCAATTAAATAAATCGTGGTTGCGTGAAGAATAAAACAAAACACGCACTTAGTAGTAGGGGGTTGTAAGAGTGCCGATTACTTATATTTTGTGGCACATCATTAAATGTTATTTTATCAGATTTAACATGACGAACGAACTAATGACATGCTATTAACGTGTAACTATCGGGTCAAAGTTGCGTAATTTTATGTACCTATCGCGGTGGAACAACCGCGCTTGTTAAGTTTGCCATAAACATTAACACACGGTAAGCTATTAACATAGCCATAATTTAACAGACGTCAC
Organism: Papilio memnon; assembly: GCA_003118335.3. Lineage (NCBI taxonomy): Eukaryota > Metazoa > Arthropoda > Insecta > Lepidoptera > Papilionidae > Papilio > Papilio memnon. The sequence continues at coordinate 5,888,570 of LD699455.1, forward strand.
ACTTATTTTTCTCATAAAAATGTACTTAAAGATTGAGAAAAGATTCTAATTTGTGTAATTATTACATGTTTAAATGTCGGGTGCAAAACTAGGAGACAATGCCCATTACAGTTTTGTAATCTACCATGCTTCTAAATTTTACATATCAAGGGCCTACGGCCCTTCTCGTCTTTTCCTTATGCCTCATACTTGTACCTCATCATTGGCAATTAATGACGGATTCCATAATCCAGAACAAAGGGGTTACGGCAATAGGTCGGTAGTTTGCCGGATCCGAGCTGTCGCCTTTCTTCGGGATCGGTTAGGGCAGTCTTCCAGGATTTCGGAAAAACACGTAAGAAGAAGGAAGTGCCGGAAAAGGTGCGTAAGACCGGTGCCAACTCTGAAGCACATATATTTAGCACTATGAGGAACACCGTGGGGCGCGAGGCCCACTTGACACTTACCCCCAGACTCCAAGAGGCGTAAATTCGCGGAGGGAGATTCTCCTAAAGTGTAGTGGGGAAGTTTGAAGCAGTGATTAGAGTGGCGTGTACCTGCAGCGCGGTGTGTCCGCCGTACACGCCGTTGACGTCCGCGTGCATGCCCTCGCCGCGCGCCAGGATGTCTGCGCAGCGCGCCGCGTCGCCGTTCGCCGCCGCCTTCACCAGCTCCTCGTTAGCGTCCCCCGTCAAATGAGTCTCGAACAGTTTCTTTAACAGCACTGATAGACGATCGCCTAAAAAATAAACGACACCGTAAACACGATACAGTTTTTTTGTCTAATCGATACATGATCAAAAAAATTGTACCCGAAGAATTTCCATGGACGCTGCCGTCGGAGGAGAACACCTTTGTAACCGCGTTGGGGTTGTACGTCCAGGAAGTGTTGCACACCTCCACTTTGAGATCGTTGTCGTGGTAGATCTGTTGGACGCGGCCTATTTTTCCGAGCGTCTGTAAAAAAAATATTAAAGATAAACCAAAAACAAAATTTTGGAGCCGATCCTATTACTTTACTCCCACTAATTTTATTATAGAAACCTTTTCATATCGGAACAAACGACTAGTAAAATATGGTGGCAAAGTGAAAACTAGACTTATATGTTTTTATGATAGACATTGATATAATTTTAGAAATGTTATTAGACTGAGTAGCAACTCCCGCCAGAACGGCGCACTGATTCCTAAAACTTCTAAATGACATTAACAGCTGTCAAAGGGATGGGACGTCTATGCCGATGATTTAGGGTTGTGCCGATTTTCTTCTAAACACTGTATACTTACAGGCGCCATAGCCTCCGCCCACTCGCCGTGTCCGCGTTGCAGCGCCTTCACGCGCTCCTGGTCCGCGCACACCTCCACCAGGTCGCCCACCGCGAAGGCCGCGCCCGCTCCGCCGCCAGCCGCGCCCGCGCCCGCCACCGCGCCCGCCGCTGCCCCCGCGCCCGCGCTCGCTGACGTCGACGCACTCAGGTTGCCGCTGCATACCTATATATTGACATAACGTACGTTCTAACTCATATACTAGCTTATACCGTCTCCGTCTTCGCGGAAAAAAACTTATAATGTACCCTATGTGTTCTTCCAGACTATCCTCTACACCCTTGCCATTTCATCGAGTTCCGTTCTACAGTTTAGATGACAAGCTCTAGCAAACATCCATCCATTCATCTATACTTATAATATTAGTATGATAAATATTAAAGTATCAAAATCTGTCATAGCAATAATCAAACTTATGTCGTTTTCTATTGAAAAATTCTAATACACATTCAATGTTACAATATTTAAAAAAAATCATTCTAAATCACATATTAAAATTGACATGTTTATCCCATATACATAATATACAAATGAAACTAATTAAAAACAGCTAAAGTGACATTTAGATACAACTCACAGTGGTGCTTCACGATAGAGAGCAATGGTGTAGTCCGACCTCAAATCTAGAACTAAGACTACTAACAAAATGTGAATTTAGCTATTCCTAATTGCTTTTACAATGTACAAGCTGTCGCCCGCAAAATTCGTTAGCGCGAAATTAAAAAAATCGGTCTACAACATTCAGCTACCTTCCAGTCAAAGTTCTGTCAAAATCGGACCACCCGTTCCAAATATAGCGATTGAACGCCATTTTGACAGCGCGGGATTAAAAAAAAATAGCTTATAATATGGCCGGTATTGTCAGCTACCCTCCAGTACCGTCTTTTTACATACTACACACATTACATATTACCGCCATTTACATTAAAATATGAGGTAATATTACCTTAGTTAAGACAGCGGGGTTAAAAGTCCACCGGTTCCCACTGGGATAGGAGACCACTATATCGTGGTCCTCATCGATCCCGCTGACAGTGCCGGTGGTGCTGAGACATTCGAACATGCCGTCAGTCCAGCCACCATGCCCGTGCTGCAGTGACTGCACTATCTCCAGGTCCAAGTCAACATTCACCTGGAAATAACAATCACGGTTGACGCACACTGCTCCACTTTAAACATAAAGATTTAATTGAGCAAATAAACACTACGAAAGTGATCATTATAATCTTCTATGTCCAAAAAATGACAAATCTAAAATGACTTCATATCAAGCAAATCAAAATAGATCAAAGCCCATAGACATTTAACAAATACATAGACTAGACATAGCAAACATTTTTCACCGGTAACTTCTTTGAAGGTACTATGTTAGTTATCAAGTATAGTATTCCAACTCATGTCCTTGTATAGGCATGTTATAAAACATTTTACAATATTATAATAAGCTCCATATTTTGTTATAAAATAAACCAGTGTCACAAAATAAAATATAAACATTTAAATATGATTTAATGACACCTATTGACAATTTATTTAAATACAAATAATCATATTGACATGTATTATAGTTTTTGAAGACCTGTTAATAAATAGCGTTAGTGAGGATCATGTGAAAAATGTCTCAGTTGCAGTGTTAACTATGTTTTCTCTATATGTTTTTGAATCTCTTTGTTAATAATATAACTAGTAGAAACTAAAGAGGAAGGATGGAAAGTTGCTAAGATAATGACAAATATTTAACAATTATTTTGTCCAATAGAATGGGCATTGTCGAGTCCTTCTTGTTCAATACTACAATATCTTATGAAGCTGTTATCTAATTTTTTTTTTAACTTAGACATATTTACCTGATCTCCAACTTGCAAGCCATGAGGCCCTGTACGTCCTGGCCCAAGTTCTCCCAAAAGGGGCAAATGTTCCTTATAAACATTCTGACCTTTTACATCATTTACAACCTAAAATCATAAAATCAAAGTTACAAGTCAACTTTACTTTTAACAATCTTAAAAACTTGATATAAAGTTATATTTTACTCAACCTTCAGATCTGCCATTCCTTCGAAACCAACTCTGTATAAATTCTTAGCTCCGTTATCCCACACCACATAGGCAGCGGAGCGCGGACTGGCGGCCGACCAGTCTTGTATTTCATTCACTTTACCGCGTCTTCCATTTCCACCATCTTGATCCTCCCATTGCCAGTCAACCTTTAAAAAATAAAGGTTTAGCCAATGTGAAATATTACATGCATAAGAGTTTATTTTTATGAAATTATACATGGTGCTTCTTAATGGATGGATAACAAGCTTTGACGACGTAGAGGACCTCAATAGCTATCATTTAAGCGCAAAGAATGTTGCCCAATTGTCTAGTTTTAAAGTTATTTAATTGTTTGTAAAATTATTGTACAAATCAGATTTCCCAGTAAATTTTTCTATGCATCCAAAATAATGTGTTTACAGTGGTCATTTTTTTCTCCAAAACACCTAATAATTGGGTTTCGTACTGTTATCCCTTTTTTTGGAATAACTCACAGAAGGTAATTTAAAAAAAATATCTTTATTTCCCATATTTAATTAATGTTTCCTCTCTAATATTTCTATTATAAACATTATTTCTTTTAGAAAAGCTTACTTATTTCTAAAATCTAAAATGCAAATTTTAAAGGTTTTCCTTACAAGTAAAAACATTTATTTTTTATGTTTTACTTACACCTCTCACAACTCTTGCACCAGGAAATATACCTCGGACAGCATTCTTTTTACTTTTACGCCGAGGTTCAACAAGACACCGCTGGGCTCCAGGTGCACTGATGCGGTAGAATCTGTGACGCAAGTGATGCTTGTCACCATGATAGCATACAGAGCACAGATCGTAATTGCTACATTCAGCACATTTCCAACGAATACCTGAAACATTAAAAACATTAACTTAAAATTTCCAATTGGAATAAATTAACTTACTACAATAATAAATATACAAAAATGTAGCAATGTTTTCTTATAAATTCGAGTGCATTTCAAGTGTAGAGTGTTGTCAACAGCAAATAAATAGGACTACAAGCCAGTACTTGTTATGCTTAATAAAGGCTGTTCATTTATTATACTGTTATCACACATAATTAATTGATTTTTGAATGTTTTGCATGTCTATAACCATGATACTTGGACATAAGAAGTTCTGAATGCTATAAGATAAACAAACACAAATGGAATCAGTACAAGTAACCTTACCAAATATAGGCTGCTGTCTGCAAGTATCACACATAGTGCCTTCATGTTTTACTCCAGTTGGTGCACTGTCTAAAATACGTAAGTCGTACGCTCCAGAACATCTATAATTTGCTGCAGTGCCATTATCCCATACTACAACTACTTCTTCTGGGGATTCAAAATTTCTAACAGTACCCACATGGCCATCTCCTCCATCCTGCAAAGTTTGGTTTTCATGAATTGTAATGAAAAATACACAAGCAATAGTTTTAAATAACAACAATATCGTTATAAACTTACCTGCTTGCCCCACTTCCAATCTGGGCCTCGTATTACACGGGCTCCTACACCTTCCATCATAAATCTAATAGCTCTAGTTGTTGCTGACACGCTAGGGACATTCGACTCAATGGTTGTAATTTTGAAGACAAGTAAATACTGTTTAGTTTAATATATTCAGGAACTTAAATTCCTTCTTCATATACTTTTTGTTGACAACAGATATTTGACAGTTAATTTTTTTAAGTCTTCCGCTATTTAGATATTGTAAGCACTATTCCGCCACTTACATCAATTTTAATGATCCTATTTTTAATTGATTGCATTCTATTTTATTGTTATTCCTTCTTATTACTTATCAATAAAATTAATACTTACTAGCTAAATCTGCATATGTACTCAAAAACCCAAAAACTTTTAAGCATTCCTTTTCGTGGACTTATGCATTACACATTTTTTCTGTGCGTTGATTAAAACCTTAATCTGTCATTTAGTTTGACATTGACATTCCATTGAGATAATTGTCAAAATTAAAAATACTGCATTGCTTTGCGTAATTTAAAAACATCAGATATTTGATTACATTTAAAACATATTTCTTAAGATATTTATTTTTCAAAGAAGCTGCGATAGATATGTCTACGAATCGCAACAAATATGAAAAAGCCCGACGTCGTCTTGCAGCTGTGACATTTTTATCAAATATATCCCTGGATGGTACCTTCAAAGATACAGAACTTTGCCAGTTATTAGAAAAAAACTCCAAGGTTGACAAATGCGATGGTGGACTGAAAAATGGTGATGTTTGTCACAATGTTGAGAAAGATACAGTGTTACGAAATAACGTCCGCAGTCCGGTTAATCGCATGGGAGGTGATAATCATTCTATGAGTTCGGATTCAGAGCAAGGCCATGTCACCCCTGTTAAAACTAGAAGAACTCATTCCTTTAGGGAAAGGTAATTGCAATAAATTTTAAAATTATGGAAGTTACTGTTTTCAATTTAAAACATTGTATGTTACATTATTACATTCCTAAATTTTCTTATGACTAGTTTTTATTGCAATGTAATTTTTAGATGTCAGTCTGGAAGTGCCGAACATAAAGATAAGCATTCATCAGTGAGGAGCCGTAAAGCACACCTTCCATCTAATATTACTCAGGATGAAAAGAGCAGCACTGAAAGTCTTAACATTGGTAATATTTCTTTTACATCTGTCTTTCCATCTTGAATATAATCAATTTTGTCCTTTGCACAAATTCAAAAGCAAGTTCAAACATAATTATTTATTTGATCAATTTAACAATTTTGTATATTTTTACACTAATAGGAAGGTTTAGAACAAGCAGTACATGTATACCTGAAAATCATTATTTTGCTAAAGAAGTGAGGATAGTACGTCCAACAAAAGGTGTTACATTCAAAGATGAGAGGCTAGCGATAGCACCAATGCAAGGTGTACCCTGTACTATATTTAGTACAATACCATATTCCAAAACCATTCGTAGTGTAAGGTATGTGTTTGTTTCATTTTAAAGGTGTATTAAATATGCATTAATTTTGATTAATTAATTCAAAATTATTACATTATTATTAATTAAAAGTCTTTATAAATTTCAGAGCGGACATTAGAAAAGATGGGGTGCGTAGACGTAATACGTCCGGACCTAGACCACTGTCGTCAATAACGGACAATGGCATGGACCCATTTTATCTCTTAGGTCTGGAAAGAGAAGAACACGGTCAGGACATATCTTATTCAAAGCTATTGGTGCCATCACGAGTATGTACACGAGATCAATATCGTAAAATGTATGATGGTGATATTGGGGACAAAACATCATGGAAGATACTAAACCGTCACCCTCATGTTATAGCTAGGTAAGTTATTAACAAGTTAATTAAGTCACATCGTCAGTATTGAAAGCGAGACAAACATTTAAATGCTTACTAAACTCAGTGGTCCAATAGGTACTAAGGGAACCGCTTGCTGGTTTTAAAAATAGAGGCAATATTTAAATGTTAACAATATATGTATAAATTTGGATGTCTATGGGCAGTGGTTGTTATCCTAGTTTGGTAAATTTATGTGATCACTTGTTAAGAACGACTCATCTGATTTCAATGAAATTTGGCACAGATGTAAATTATAATCTGGATGAACACAAAGGCTACTCTTTACATTTAAGCAGATGTAGTCGCAGGCGATAGCTAGCACTATATAAAGAATCCACTATAGGAGTTGAAATATTACTTAAATTTTATGTTTATTTTTATAATGTAAAAGATGTTACCCATAGCATAATGCATATACTTTTGCATGTCTCTTGGTGTTTTTGATTTCGTTTATTGATGTTGTTAA
>LD699455.1:5903715-5916452 GCA_003118335.3 Papilio memnon
GTCTATGGGCAACGGTCGCTTCGCGATTTACGGCGGATTCAGTTGGCCGCTTGCTCGTTTGCCACCTTATAATATTAAAAAAATGAAATTGAGAGATGTCAATCGAAATTGTCAATACCAAAGATTGTGTTATCGTGTTAACCAAGATATTTTATGTATTTCTCCTCCTAACGTTTATTACGGCAGGAAATAACTGCCCGATTGATTTTATAATCATAACAATAAAATAAAACAATGCTCTTCACGGATACTCCGAGATCTATAGGTACGCGACGAGATAGTTCACTGATTTTATCAAGAAGATCAATATCTGAAGCGAGACATATTGGAGGAAATCTTATGTCGAGCAAACTGTCTTTAGCCATGGGCTGTGACTCCACAACGTTTCTAATGAGTCGGCCAAAGGGCTCGGTGCAGAAAGAGATCGTTACCTGTTTATTCAATTCCATGCTAGACAGCATCGTAGACACCTGGGAAGTAATAAGTCAAGTTAAAAAAGAAGAAAGTTTCGCAACCAAAGAATTTGGAAAGTTTACCAGCAGTATATTTCCACAAAAGAAAAAGAAAAATCTTGGTCAGTTTTTTTCTTTGTTCTAATTAATGTTTCAAATAAAAAAAAAATTATTGTGTTCGTTTTCTTTTAGCCAAATCAAAGTCGAAAAGATCAAAAAACGAGTTTTTGGATGAGGCACAGGTATTGAAAGAAATAAATTATAATTATTACCTTTAGATACTAAATTGGCGTTCTGAGATGATTGTGTGGTAGGTACGTAAATAAACGTATGCTAATGGAATAGCTAGAATATCAAGGAATATCAAGAAACCCATAACTGGATGTATTTCTTCTGAAAACTAGAATTGTTTATGTACAGGAGGAGACAATACCTACGGCTTGGTGGACGGCTCCCGACGAACGAGCAATAATACGATTCCGGAACGGCAACATATATGAAGGAAACATTTCGATGAAAGCTATGCATGGTGACGGCATCTATGTATGGGCAGACGGAACCGTGTATTCGGTAAAAAATGTCATTAAAAAGTAAATAAAAAAATACACCAATTGTTTTACTATAGAAATTTGGCATAAAAACAGGGTTGTTTCAAAGACAATGAGATGAATGGAAGAGGGATACTTCAATGGAAAGATGATACTTGGTACGAAGGGGACTTCGCTGGTAACCTGCGTCATGGTAAAGGAATGTATGTGGACTCTCGGAGACAACGCTCCTACATTGGCGAATGGTACAACGGTACTAAGCATGGACGGGGAACTATATACTATTCCGAAACTTTTAAAAATTCTTATGATGGTCAGTGGGTTTATGTAAGTAATAGCTGAATGTTGTCTTTTTACCATTATAGTTAGACAAGATGCAAAAAACTTATTGACGTCTCCCTTATGTTGGGTCGTGGCATTTATATTACTTCTGCTAATGAATGATTCAATTTTTATCCTAGAACGTACGCCACGGATATGGATCCAGAGAGTACTGCCCTCAAAGTGTGTACGAAGGAGAGTGGGATCTTTACATCAGAGAAGGCAAAGGCTTGATGGTATGGCCCAATCATGATGTAAGTTGACACAATTGTCACACATTCAATAATGCAACACTCTAAAATGAAAATTCATTGTATGATTGTATGTTCTACTTACTACTGCATATATGTTTTGCTTGGAACCACCCTACATTGATGAATTGGAGAATATATAATACATCAATTTTGCAGTTTTATAGAGGAGAATGGAAAAACGGAGTCATGTCTGGCAACGGCACATACATTTGGGATACTTTTTGTAACAACACACTATCTCAGCCGTCTGTTATAATGTACCGCGGACAGTGGCTACGAGGGCAGCGGCATGGCTGCGGCATGCTGCAGCTCGGTCTCAGCCTCGGCGCCCACTACACCGGGGAGTTCATGCACAACCAGAAACATGGCGCGGGAATATTGGTCTCCAACAACGGATTCATACTAAAGAGTAAACAATTGTTCCAAGATGGCAATCTAGCCGCGATGAATGCAGAAGAAACAGATATAGCTAACGCAAAAGGTATAAAGTTCGATCAAACTGTTGAGCCTTACAAGTTCGATATAATCGACAACTCGGTGGGATTTCGTTATCATGTCAAACAGGCGATCAAAAATATAGACAAGCAGCAAAAAGTAAGACTGGCTATGATCAATAAATTCATTGAGTCCAATAAAAAGCTGTACGATAACTTGCGACTGTCAGATTGCGGTGAAATCGAAGAAAATATACCCGATGATTTGATCGAATTTGAGCTCAGGGCACTTAACAATTCTTTGCGGTGTTACGAAAGTGATTTGAAAGGAATTTATTTCAAGTATTGTACGTTGTGCAACTCGAAAAAAATAAATTTCTCACCCATTTTGATTCGGCTCTACCTGTGGCAAATGTATTACGATTGCGATATACATGAAAAAGGACTGACGTTGGTACAAATCGATAACATATTTGCACACAATCCTCATTGGCTTGCGACTTCACCGCACGATCCCTTCGAGCCAGTTTACTATTGGCAATTTATCCATAGTCTTATATCGGTGGCCAATAAACTGTATGCAAAAAGAGTGTTACCGGGTCCAAAACCGGACACAATATTAGCAAACGCGTTCAGAAAATTTATGGACAAAGATGTTTTACCAGGAGTGACTCAACAAAAAGGTAAGTAGCATAGCATTACCTACATTAACAGGCTAGGAATTACTCAGAAACAGTACGTTAAAATAAAAAAAGGTAATTGTTTCTTTGTGCAGGTCGATTTATCAATGGTTATGGGGTATTTATGCCTTTAAAACGTCTATACAAATTGTATCAAAGCTTAGGGGAACCACACACTCTGTTGACGTACATACGCGCTGTGCATCCTCCGTCACATTTTAAAGTACAAACTCTGACTAATCTCTACGATGAATTTACCAACCCCCATATTGGACAAAATACTTACATTTTTGGCAATGACATTACATATGTTCTAGGTAAGTGAATAAATTAACTTACAAGTTTTAAGGTGACATCGACCCATATGAAACGGTAGATAAGTAATGGTTCAAAAGGTAGGAACTACGATGAATCACTCATAACTGTAGAAAATTTATGTCCGTAATAATTCAGGCTGATCATAAATAATAGATTTTGTCGCTTCAATTTTATTTACAGACTCCTACGAGGAAAATACTTTACAGAACCCAAAGAAGCACAAGAAAAAAGGCTTGAAATTATTTAACTTCGGCAATCTCCCTTGTACATCAATTATATCGATTTTTTCCCGTATATTTCCCAAAGTCTGCGAAGAACAAAGAGTTATTAACTTAAACATAGAGATAACATTTTTCGAATTCTTCGAAATCTTTATCGCTTGTGCTCTCAAAAGTGTTTCTTTGAAAGAACTGGGGATGGTGGAGCAGTCGTCGACGGAAGGCGTCAGCACCACACCGACTGCGCCGCCGCAGACGCCTACTGACCTTTATTAAATTATTTATGAATACAGCGTTTACTCTTTTATTTAGATTCAATAGTAAAGTAAATTGAGACCGTGTAATTGAAAACCACAATACTTTATGATATAAAAATCTTGCGATCAGGTATTTACTTAAACACTTATGAAAGTGCTGCAATAAAAAACTTGAATAATATATTTCCACCAATCTCTATAGAGCCAGTATATTACGGATATTCATTATAAATTAATAAAAAAATAAGATTATAAAAACTTTTTAAACATTTTCATAATCTATTATTTTTAACATATTGTAACTGTAATGATCACTCATTATTTATTTATTTGTCAGACAATTTCAAAAAAAATTCTATAACCATTCATACAACAAAATCAATTTTGCACAAATTATTCTTATATTTTGCTAATATATTAAAAATACTATAAAAATGCGGACTAAAAATCCCATGGCAAAAAAGCCACCCCAAATCTTATTTTGTAAAAACAGATATAGTCCAAACGTGAAGGTCGAGCATTGGGAATTCGCGGTACTGGCTGAGAAAAAAGATAATTACGTATACCGTGATCAGCTAAGCAATCACCTGAGTACATACTTACGTCTGGGCAGCCACGACCAGGGCGTCGGGCCCACTGAAACTGGACATATGCTGCAGGAAGTTTTTATGAGAAAGGACCCCATCTATATTTACAAGCCATTAGTTAATTTCACTTCATATCCTTGCACTGAGTAAGTTGAAACATCTAAAATCCCAAGCCTGTTGGGTAATAAGATCTTGTATCTTTATCATTTTGTTTATTAGTCAGTTAAATACTGAAGACTTAAAAAACTCATTCCCATACAGTAATTCTAAGCATTGTTATCATAAACATTATACTGAGGCTAGGACTTGAACCCAGAACTTTTGTAACAAGTGCCTTCTTCCAAACAACTATCGAATTGCCGTTTAATTTAAGGCTACATCTGAAACCCGTATCATTTTATAATCACACTAACTTTCGAAATTTAGTACTCCAGGTCGAAATAGACTTATGAAAACAGCTGGTTTGGCACAACTACCGCCAGATTTTGGAGTAATGGATTATCTTTCCACGCAACAAGCTGATTACAGGAATCCTTATCCGACTGTGCTGAAACCGGTAACTTGACATAATAGAATTCGAAAGCTAGATTTGGCTGTGTAGTCACATAATTACTAAAAGAAAATTATCCTACTCATGTACGGTCGAGGCACTAAGTTTTCGTCATCCTGATCAATCTATTCATGATGGTGACGACTTTTACGCAATCCATCCATCTCTTAGGCCTAGCCCAACCGAAGTATCAATTATGTATTTTTAAATTCATAGATCACAATGCCGTCTCCAATATGGCTAATGAATCGGGTCATATGCTCGCAATTGACTCAGAACTACGGAACAGCGCCCCCGCGCGGTGATTATCAGTGCCTGGACACGCACACTCCTATAGACCACATCCGAAAGATGCGACTAAAACGATACCAATCATTTGATCCTGCCACGTGCCTCCAAGATTTTCCCAGGTTATAAAAAATTGTTGAATAAATAAAATAAAATTTATTTTCTGATATTTTATTCAATAGTTGTTGATTAATACAAAAAGAAAACAAATTAAAGAAATCAAGAAAACAAAAAACAAAACTTCAACTTACGAAAATTAAAAAATCTAACATACGTTTATAAATCATGCAACATTATTTTAATTATAATCGCTAATTAAAAAAAAAACAATCCAAAATATAAACAACTATTGTAGTATGAAATTTTGATAAACGAATTTTACGTTCACGTAAAAGCAAACATCTTTGAAAAAACGTAAAACAATTATAAAAATTGAAATTGTTACAAATTAAAGTTAAGGCAATTAAGACACGCCTCTGACAAATATAAATTCAATAGTAATAAGAAGCTTTGTCATACTGAAGGCACTATGTAATGTTTACAACAGAAAAAAATTCTTCAGTTACAAAGTTCTTTTTTAAAAACATAATGAATAGGTGTTAAGCCATAATAGAGTACAAGTGATTCCAGAAGGCGAAATGGCTGGGATTAATTTGTGTCTCATGATTTTTCGATCACAAATAGAGTAAAATACAAAAATGTAATTTAGAATATTGCTTTCTAATAAAATAATAAAGATAGTATTCTGTATAAAATCTGGCAAAATAAAAACTCCCTTCAGAATTTAAGTAATCGTTGTCACAAATATCACAAACTAAAATTATGGTTTTGCATTTTGAATCTCACTTAGCGAATGTACAAGGCCCTATTCAGAGCTACTTTATGTAAACATATAAATGTATATTATTTTATAATACAATCTGCTGTGTATAATTAATATTTGTATTATATTTAAAAAAGCTCGACCCTTAAGCTAGCTGCAGCTATCTCAACACAGAATTGGTTACCTTCAAATATATCTTTAAGTTTTATATATTTGTAGTTATGCAATAATTAAAATTCTGAAAATAGCTTACAATCAAGCTATTATAACATTTTTATGTAGTTTGAAAAATGATAACTCTATAATGAAAAAAAGTAAACTGTTTTTTACGGCAAAAAAAAATTGTTTAAACTATTTGAGTCGCAATCGTTGAAATTTTAAAGAGAATTTAAAAAACACAAACATGAAAAAATAAATTATTACTCACAGAAGTCAATATCTATTAACATACCTTACAATTTGAGTTCACGAATACAAATTATTTGTAATTTTAAACATAAATTCTGACAATTTTGCAAAAATTCAGAGTTTAAATTAATAAATAATTATTGCTAGCAGATATGATTTTATCTGCATACAAAACATATTGTATTGGTTCTTACTTGTCACAATATGTCCATGATATTAATAAAACTATAGGAAAATGTCATCTTTATAGAAAATACTTCATTCATGTGATGTGCTTAAAATTCAATAAATGAAAGTAAGAAAATTATAACAACGAAATTAAACCAGAATTTTGCCATTTGCCAAAGCATTTTGAAATTAAAGAATTTTCTAAATCACTAGTCTTAATAAGAAACCTTTTATTTAACAAAAATAATTGAACATAATTTAAAACATTAGGTAACCTAGTATTTTGGAAGTCATATAAAAATAATTATAAAATGCACTTAAAATCAAAATTTAAGTTCCTTAATCTGTTCTAACAAACATACTTTAGTATTATTTTATACTTACCTTTTATACAATAGTAATAAATATTAATAAAAAAAAATCAATATGAAATGTTTGTCGCACAAATATAAGACAATAGTGATCAAGTAAATATTGTTATTGAGATTAAGTGTTAACATTCATATTAGTCAAGTACAACTTCAAAATTAAGTAATATTTGTATTTGTAGGACATTTACTAATTATATAATTAACCGGTGTAACTGAAGACGCTATACTTTATAACAAAATACTTTTTCAATCAAGTTAGCTCCAACAATCTATGATTTTAAAATTTAAAACTTTTTAAAACAGCAAAATATAGTCTATAAAATACACTATCCTTTTAATCTGCAAATAATCTTAGTTCATTTACTGCTTTGATATTGTACCTGGTTTCATAACAGAGTTTATTAATATTTGTTTTATTAGTTCCTATTTGTATTACATTAAAAATACAAGTGATTAAACAGATATCAATGAATACGCCTTCTTTTGAAACCTTTACCTTTTTTAGATTTCAACTTATGTTTTCGAGATGTTTGTCTAGTTCCCGTTATCTCATCAGCAAGCACACCCACTGTTGTTAGTTTTTTCCTACGATTCTTCTCAGCTTTAGTAACCGGCAGACGTGTTAGATAGTTCTCTTCGTATTCAGTCTTTTCTTGCTCATATTTAGATATAGAATGCTTTACATGATTCCCTGTGGTTACTTCTAGAGGGGCTTCAGAATACTCCTCACGAAGTTCCCTCATTACACTAGAATTAAGGAATTGCTTCTTCGACCTCTCTTTGTTTTTCTTATCACTTTCAACCTTTGAAGTGCTCTCATCGAAATGTACCGCTGCTAATTTTGGAGGAACATAAATATTTGATTTACTACTTTTATCTTTTCTGGATTCTTCATCTTCTGTCTCATCACTGGTATTGTCACTATCGTCTATTTTACTTACTAAGTTATCAGGATTAGCATGATATGACTGAGGGTCATCTTCAGTAACTGAGCCAACAACTGCAGTCTTCACTAGTTTGTCTATCTGATATTTTAACTTAGAGTCTATGGGACGAATTTTCTCCAATACTGTCCTTATTTCAACTAGTCTATCAATAGATGGATCAGATTCAATCCTTTCACCTGAACATTTACGGAGAACAATATATGTTAAATTGATTAAATAACTTAGTAACATTTGATACTTCATCTCAAGAAAACTCAATCCTTTGTCAGTTGTTAGTTCACCGTTTCTGACTCGGACCAACATGTTGTCTATGAGTTGCGACACTTGCTGCACATTTGTGTTCATCTCTTTGAACAGCCGCACCGCTTGAGGTAGATCAGGATGTTCAGTTTCTTCAATTGCCTGCAAGATATTTTTTTTAAACTTTTTTTAAGTATTAGCATAAACATTTTTAAATTGCTGCATTGGTATAAAACTATACTATGAATATGATACAATATGTTGCATAATATTACATAAACTGTATTATATTAATAATTTTAAAACTATTTTTAATGTTTGAAACAATTATTAAGGACTATCTTTGCTTATTTAGAAAAATACGGGTGTAAATTTAAAAAATTACATAGTTTACTAGTATACACTGACATTAAATAATGTTTTTCCTACTATTAACATAAAACGATAAAAAGTTTTAAGTAATTGAATAATAAGATGAAAATAAGTTACGTTGGACACCAAACAACGAAACGCAAATAATTCAAAATTACCATAGAAATATAATTTGAACTACAGCAAAGGTTAATAGTAGAAAAAACAATTACCTGAACCATCTTGCTTCGATTTTGATAGCTGTTAAATTTAACCTCACGGGTTATATTCGTAGCATTAAAATATTGTTTAAAATAAATCGTTTATAGCCAATATTTGTATTAGAGTGTGGTCGATTTATATTTTATTAGTTAGATTCACATATATCATTTGTTATCTATAGAAATTCAATTCATTAAACACAAACAAAACAAAAAAAAACATTAACTAAAAATCGACGCGTTTCGATCCACCATGACCATAGCATGCGTCCACCACAGATGAAAAATGAAATTAATTAACATTAGTGATGGACTCGAGTTGCTTTTCACTCGACTGACTCGAGTAATTCTTACTTCGGACTCGGGTGAAATTCAATTCAAAAATTTTTTTTCAGGAGAAGTAGGATCTCTCACATGATTTTTCTCTTCTCTCAATCATCCTCAGACGATTCTCTAACGACGAGAAAGATTTGATCCTTCTAAATCCATTACTTTCATTTTTAATTCGGAGAAAAGTAAAAATCGATTCGAATGTTATCGACTTCAAAATTTCAAGTATTTTTTTACAGAAAAAGTAAGAACTCTCAAACGATATTTCTTTCCTCTCAATCTCTCTAACGATTCTCAAACGATTTGCATAAAAAAAAGTAAAAAAAAGAAAGTGATTGGCTAACTTCACGGAGGTAATTTTCATTGACAATTTGACATCTGACATTTTGATTTTGACACTTTTTGACTCCATAAAATTCTCCTCTCATATCCAATATTCCATAATATTCCTGGAATATCCCAAAGCCAAATTATAACTAATCATATCTTTAATACTTAATAAATGATACAAAAATAGGAAAATGTATTTTATGAGTACGCATTTTTTATTTTGATTGACGAGTAGTTTTACTGTTGTAAATATGTTTACGGTACGTATTTGCGACACCCAAGCTACAAAGTATAAAAACTAACTTGTACACTTAAATATTTTTTCTTTCAGGTTCCTTTAACGCTGTCCCTTGTCTTTTTTAATTTAGTTTTATTTAGTAATGGATTTTATGTGCCCGGTGTGGCTCCAGTGGAGTTTAAGAAAGGACAAAGAATTGAAGTAAGAGCTGTTAAAATGACCAGCATTCATACACAATTACCGTATGAATATTATTCACTACCCTTGTGCTTACCAAAAAATGGATCTTTTACATATAAATCGGAAAACCTGGGTGAAGTACTGAGAGGTGATCGAATAGTTGACACCCCTTACGATGTGCATATGGCTGAAAATATTAAATGTAGACTCTTGTGCCATAAACAAAATGATCCAATGAATTGGAGTGTAGAAGAATCAGAAGAGGTTGCAAGTCGAATAGAACATGAGTACTTTGTACATTTGTAAGTGATCAATATAATTTATTGTTGATTATTGTCATACATGCAAGTAATTGGAAACTAATTTTGTTCTAGGTTGGTTGACAATTTACCAGTTGCTACAAGAGTTTTTAACCGTGAGACTTCAGAGAAGACCATTGAACAAGGTTATCGATTAGGCTTTATGTCTAAAGGAAAAGCATTTATTCATAACCACTTGAAACTACTACTCAAATATCACAAGTACAGTCAGTAAGTTTCACAGTTTTTATTTAATTATGCTTATTACTCGACAACAAGTTTTTAGTATTGATTAATAATGTTTTTTAAATATGTATGACTGTCTTTTGTTATGTAATACTTATAAGAAATTACTTTTTAGAGATTCATACAGAGTTGTGGGTTTTGAAATGGAGACATATTCTATAGACAAAGATGAATTGACATTTAATGATGAATTTTCCTGTCAATTTCCATCTGATGCAAAACCCCAGCTAGTGAATGAAGACACTGGAACAAAGCTGTATTTCACATATGCCGTGGAATGGGGAGAGTCTGAAATAGGCTGGGCATCAAGATGGGACATATACTTGGGCATGAAAGATGTTCAAATCCATTGGTTCTCTATAATTAATTCAATTGTGGTTTTATTCTTTTTGTCAGGTTGGTTTCACATATGTACTTTCATAAATTATTAAATTTAAAAATATTAACTTATTAAAAATATTTTGTAGATATTATTACCATATAATTAATGCATTTACAATAAAACATGATTTTTCATTGAATCTTTAATATATTATTGGATATGTCAATGTAAAAAATATGTTTCTATTTTAGGTATATTAACAATGATTATGGTCAGAACATTGAGAAGAGATATAGCACGATATAATTCAGATGAAGGTATTGATGACATGATGGAGGAAACTGGTTGGAAATTAGTGCATGGTGATGTTTTTAGGCCACCACCTAAGAGGATGCTTTTTGCAGCTGTTATCGGGAGTGGTATACAAATATTCTTAATGGCCCTGATAACTATATGTAAGTCTAATGAATAATAAACAGTTGATGGTCATATTAAACACAGATATGGCCAAATATAATAGTAAAACTAATTTTGAAGACTTTATCAAAATTTTAATGGAATTTGTAGTTTGCAAGCATGGAGTAGGGCCTAATCATTTAAGATGCTGCTACATAAAAAACATTTATTATTAATTATGGTTGAATTTTGACCAATCTCAATACTAGTGTAGTACCTGTGATACTAGTTTAAATTGTTAAATATTTGTTGTATTTGTTACAGTCATTGCTATGTTGGGGATGTTATCGCCAGCAAGTCGAGGTGCACTTATGACTGCTGCTATATTCTTGTATGTATTTATGGGTCTCATAGCCGGCTACTATTCCGCTCGTCTGTACAACACTGTGAAAGGAAAGCAATGGAAGCAAGCAGCATTTCTTACAGCCACTCTTTACCCTGCTATTGTATTCGGAACATGTTTCTTTTTGAATTTCTTCATAATGGGTAAACATTCAAGTGGTGCAGTACCATTCTCAACAATGATGGCGCTATTGTGTTTATGGTTTTGCATATCATTGCCTCTGGTTTATTTTGGTTACTACTTTGGATGCAGAAAGCAACCGTTTCAACATCCTGTAAGGACTAATTTCATTCCAAGAAAAGTGCCAGAACAAGTTTGGTATATGAATGTCTTTGTCTGGTAAGAAAAAAAAATTATAGACTTTTAATTCAATCATTCCATTTAAATATGCGGCAACTCCTCATTAAAAAGGATCTTAAAGATCTATAATACAATAAATCAAGTAACCATCCACATTTAATTAGAATTAATAGGAAATTTTAATCAGTTGTTTGTTTTCAGCATTTTGATGGCCGGTATACTTCCCTTTGGCGCTGTGTTTATAGAGTTGTTTTTCATTTTTAATGCTCTGTGGGAAAATCAATTTTATTATTTATTTGGATTTTTATTCTTGGTATTTTGCATTTTGGTGATATCAGTTTCGCAAATATCAATTGTGTTGGTTTATTTTCAACTTTGCGGAGAGGTAAACATTTATACAAATAATAAAATTTACAAATCATTTTTTTTTACCTATATTTAAAATTTTAAAATAATTTTCCTTTTTAGGATTACCATTGGTGGTGGAAAAGTTTTATTGTTTCCGGAGGATCCAGTGTGTACATCTTAATATATGCAATATTTTATTTCTTTACGAAATTGGAGATCACTGAATTCATACCAACTTTGTTATATATTGGTTACACAGGTAATACGAAAAAAAAAATCAGACAGATTATTGTTTTTTTTTTACTTATTTTTTTTTATTTTGCAGGTCTTATGGTGTTAACCTTTTGGTTATTGACTGGCACAATAGGATTTTTCGCTGCTTACACATTCATTAGGAAAATTTACGCAGCAGTGAAAATTGATTAAGTTATTATTTTCTAGCACATTTATTTTAGAAAATGTATGTTTTAAATTGAGTATGATAAGAGTCACTATTTTTATAAACTTGTGTTGATTATGTGTGTTAAATCAAAGGTCGCTGATTACTTTGTAAATAGCTGAAGATTGTGATTTATTTGTAATAAATTTATTAAGTTAGCTTTAACTCGAATAACATACTCCCATTCTTAATTCCTTCATTAATCCGAAATAGATTAAAAAAATCCTAGCCAAAGGATCACATTTGAATAAATGTATGTAGAACAAGATCTTTAGAAAGTAAATGGAATATATTGCAACATTTAAATAAAATAAATTAATTTAACTTGTCTTTACTTCTAAACACAACAATATTATGCTAAAAGTCGAAGGGTTATTGACATTTTTGCTTAAATACATGCAATGTAGTGTAACATGAAAAAGCAACAGCAGAAGTAACTTGGTAAATCTTTAGTAACACTTTGCTGCATT
>LD699455.1:5916536-5932008 GCA_003118335.3 Papilio memnon
GAGAACGTTAGTTATGAGTGTGGAAGGGTACACCGATAGAGGTAGACCTAGAAAGAGATGGATAGATTGCGTGAAAGGTGACATGACCAAGAAGGGAGTGATGACTGAGATCACGTATGATAGAGTTAAGTGGAGGACAAAAACCTGTTGCGCCGACCCTACGGGAGTAGGATAAGGAGGATGATGATAATGACTTGCGTAATAACTGCCATATAGGTAAATCTATGAAATGCCTCCGATATATCTTGAATATCTATTTTTTAGCAAAATTCGGTTTGATTTTTCTTACTTTAACTTCCATAATCAGTTCCAGCATTCTCAATGTTAATCCAGATTCACTACAAGACAGGCAGATCACACGTTTAGATGCAAATTATAAGATTTATTTGAGTTTAAAAGAAACGATAAAGTCGTGGTAGTGTATTTGAAAGAAAAAACCGTAACGTCAACTGAATAAAAATACGAAAACTTACTACAATCGAACAACCCTAATTCTGATTGTGACAAAACGTCAAAATCACTGGGCGCTAAAATGTCAAATAATAAATATTTATTTTTACAGCGTAGTATGTCTCATATATTTTATTTGTATTTTTTCTAACTTGTTTTATACAAAATGAACACCAAAGTAGCAATAGTAACCGGAAGCAACAAAGGTATAGGATTCGAAATCGTTAAAGGTTTATGTTACAAATATGATGGAGCTGTATACCTTACAGCTAGGAATGAAGAGCGAGGTCGACAAGCCATCAAACAATTGGAAAACTTAGGGTTAAAACCCTTGTTTCACATCTTGGATGTTACAAATGAATCCAGTGTTCAAGAGTTTGCACAGTATATATATAAACATCACACAGGGATAGACATTTTGGTGAATAATGCTGGTGTTTTAGATTTCGACAAGCCTATAACTTCCTATGAGGATTCAAAAAAACTTTTGGATACAAATTTTTACAGTTTGCTAACGATATCAAAAATCGTCTATCCACTTTTAAAAGATGATGCTCGTGTTATTAATATAAGCAGTGATTGGGGATTACTTTCAAACATCAGAAAGCAAAACTGGCTTGACACACTGATTAAAGAAGATCTGATCTTGGATGAGATTTTACAGTTTATTAATGATTTTCTTCAAGCAGCGAAGAATGGCAGAAACTCTTATATGTCATTTGCTGGCCATTATGGAGACTATAAAGTGTCAAAGGTGGCAATGTCTGCTTTAACTTTTGTCCAGCAACGTGAGTTCAGTGAACAGGGTAAAAATGTGTCAATCAATTGTGTTCATCCAGGGTTTATTAAAACTGATATGACAAATGGCATGGGGGACTTTTCACCAGAGCGTGGGGCACATGCTCCACTTTTCTTAGCTTTAGAGGCACCTCAGAGTTTAAAAGGTACATTTGTGTGGCATGATTGTCACCAAGTTAATTGGGATGATTAATATTTTTAAATGCCAAGTTGTTGCTAATATCCTGTGATATAATTTTGTGTCACACACACTAAAAATGTAATTAATATATGGATTATAGCCGAACTTGTTTTTATTCAGATCTCTAAGAATTTATACGTGAAATGTACATTATTTTTTCAATAAAAAATATTAACAGTGTTTATCAAAACTTTTAAGTAATTTGGGAATATTTAAATTAAATATATTGTAATATTATAACAATCTTATCTGTAAATAATTTAATGTAGTTATTGTTAAATAAGGAAAGGTTACATAAATATGTTTTCAGACCCATCTTTAATTTTAACTTCAGACTCTGCTTTGCGCTCATTCTATTATTCCTTTTTTATTTTATAACTATCAAATGAATTAGTTCAATATATTTCCGCAATATGGCGAATGTTTTTATTCCAGGTCAATGTATTACCCTATTATCAAATGTCACTTCACTTGGTGCACCATTTCTCACAGATTAATTTAAAAAAAAAATGCCATTTACGTATCAAAATACGTTGCAACTATCCAACTGTACTGGCCAAGTGTGAACCGCGCATAAAAGTTTTAGGGTTTGTTCATTGGTAGCAAAGATGAAATATTCGTATTGTGTATATCATTCCCAGTCAATGTCCCCGCATTCGTGCTTATCATAATCTTATCGGAAACGAAAAGAGAATAACACGAGTTCATATGTCAATATTGTTCAATAACAACAACTACAAATTTCATAGTAAAGGTCTTTAATGTAATAAGACATATATATTCAATAAAGAAAAAAAATCAAACAAAAAAACAGTTGCCGTGTCACGGACTCTCCGATAGTCACTGGCATTTAGACATCAAAACAACTTGAGACCTTCATATCAAAAAAGCACAAACTACCAAACGCAAGAAAAGTTCTTGGTTGCTAAGAATATCGTCTTGACATACGCAGAGAGTTAGAGAAAAAGATTTTTATAATGTAAAGAAAGTAAAAAGACATTTTTTTAAAAGAATACACTATAAAAGATACCCATCTTCATAATACACAATGTGTAAAACTGTAATTTGTTATAAGATTTCTATCTTATTACGACTTATGTGCTTTAACACACGAGTGGCCATCTTTCCTAGATCGTAATAAATCTCATTAAGGATTCTCCAATGCAAGTGCAGCTCTTTATACGGATTCAATTGTCGTTTCTTATCCCTACTTAACTGTATTACAAAAATCGTAATGGCGGCAGTCAAAGGGGTAAGCGGAAACTTACTACTTAATTCAATATAACAAATGACAACTGAGAAGCCTTTGAAACGCTTTATACACGTTTTTACTTTATACGAGCTGTCGCCCGCAAACTTCGACAGTGTGGAATTTAAAAAAAATAGTCGTCTGTAACATTCCCGCGTGCATCTACTTTTTACTAGTTACCTTCCAGTTAAAGTCCCAATCCCGTCCAAATCGGTCCACGCGTTCCACAGATAGCGGTCCGGTCGCCATTTTGACAGCTCGAAATTAAAGAAGAAATGTAGCCTATAATATGCACGTCCATGTCAGCTACCCTCCAGTGAAAGTCCCGTTAAAATCAACCCAGCTGTTTTGGAGATTACCCGGAACAAACGCGGCTTGCAAACAGACAGACAATTTTTTTTTAAATGCGATTTTCGTTATCAGCAACGCAAATACATCATCTTCCCGAAATCTGGAATTTTTCTTTTTATGTTGCAAATAGACATTCCAATTTTGTTATATGTATAGATAACGGATACATGTAAAATATCACCAGGAACATATTCAATAGGAACTTGAACATAAAAGGCAATTTTCTATTTTTGTTTTGCAATTCATCAGAATTTTAATCGAATTTAATTAAAACTTCCCTCCCCCTAAATGACTATCCTGGATCATTGCTTAGAGGCAAATATAATATCCATACCATCACATTTTCATTAAAGCTTGTACAACTTTCACATCATAGTGTTCAAAACAATAGCTTCTCTTTATTGCATAAAGTAATTGATTAAGAACACGCGAGCGTCGGTATTTTGATTTCATTACTACATTACAGCTGGATATGAAATGAAAATGCTACGACAAATACTATTAATTTCAAATGGATTGCGGGGAAGCTCGTCCGTAATGTACAGGCCATACCCAGTAATTGTTTGTTTTCATTGCGTTGTTTACGTAGACGAAGTCTATCTGCTGATTGTTTTATGCATAGAACACGACCAATGGATATGTTGAAAGTTGTTGTGTCAAACCAATATGAACACACCCTTTAATTATAGTAGAAGTAACTAAGGTTTTGAATTACCTAGGTTTATGGATCGTGATTATATGCAGTGGCAAATAGAATATGGCATTATCTGCATTTATTTCTGATTGTTTGTTGTGAATACTTATTATTTAGCTAATATTAAGACGGATATATTAGGTTTGTTATTTTAAGTGAAATTATTATACCATAAAATATTTAACTTACCGAGGCAGGGATTTTTAAAGGAATATATGATACCTAACGACGTTTTTTATCACCTATAAGTACGCTATAAAACCAGCACTTTAAATCGTGATTAAAAATGCATTCTTATGGTCAACACCTGACCTTAAATCCCACTTGTAATTTTATTATACTTTTAGTCTAGTATGTTGAGATATTTTAATTTGTTATTATTGCAATAAGTACATAGATAGGTATTAGTCTAATAGTTCTGTGGGTGCTGGGGTTCCCGAGTTTTTATTTCATGGTTTGCAAAATAATTTCTAATAAGAAATAATTTGCTATTATAAGTTCCTTTCCTTTGGACTTTTCAGAATTCTGACGTATCTGAATTCTTATGAAAGGATTACCCATATCTTTGAAATGGACTGTATTAAAATAAACTCTTTATTGGATCTAGATATTATAAAGGTAGGTAAAAAAGAAATAAAAAATACTGTTCATAAATATTTATATTAAACTGGCCTTACTGAACTAAAAATTATTATTAAAATAACCAATCTTGACGAAACTCTGTGTCGTCTATTTGCAATATTCTACGTACATTAATATATTCAAACGTGAAGGCAAGACATCGGTTTAACCGTGCAGTTTGCAATATGACAAGTTCCGATGATTTAGAATGTCCAGTGTATGCTGTGATAACTGTTGCACGTAATTGATAACCTTATGTGTTCACATACACATAAATAAACATAGATGTTGATTTTCTTTGGTGTTCTAGCCGTTATCTACATAGCATGCGTAGCTTCAAACTTGACACCATCAGGATAAGAAAACATTTCAATATATCTTAAATATAGTCACCAATTTTCTCACAAAACATGCAAAAAAAGTAATCTTAGTAATACAATTTTTATCTTACAGGCTACTAAAATACAGGAGTGCAGCCTTTCTACAAAAAACAGCCTCGTTCTTTTAAACATTCCTCTTATAAAATCTAACATGATTAATTAATCTAAAATTATTAATCTATTCTAAATGCAGGTTATCTTGATTCGAACAAATAAATACTATTGCGACGAATTCCGATCCAATTATAAAGATTTAAATTTGTATTTCGCTTTCTCACATAACTTGTGGTAACCGTCCCTTTTAATGGTAACCAGATGGTAGCTTCGAAATGGTAATTCACAGTATTAAATATTAAACACTGCTTACACAATACTTACTCAAGTAATGGCATATTGTCCCATTTAAGGCAATTAAAATTATAATACATCGTACAATTTACTTAAAACTAATACTTAAAATATTTACTACATTTAAATGACTCATCGAAGTATAAATTTAATAAATAAAGCGTTTCACTTTCGACTAAAATACACTTTACTTTGGTTTGTACTAGACTATTTACTTACATTTTGATCCAAGCGTAGTTATTGATAACACAATACTACTTCATTACTAAATTAACTTAAATGTCCAATGGTAAACTATTGCTAAAGTTATGCGGTTGTCATGGGCATCGCCACGGGGATTGGGATGCCTCCAAATAGAATTGAAAGATGAAAAATAGCTGTAAAAACTACTTCGAATAAGACCATATTAATATCCATCGGCTGGCGACACCCATGGTGGTTGCGGTTGCATTTATAAACAAAGCAAAAACGACACAGGAACAATATTAATGTTATTTTAACTTACCAAACATAAAATTGATTCTATTATTACTTATTTTGATATTACGATTAAATAATTAAGCGCAGATATAAGAATACTCTTGCAGTCATTATTTTACAATACTATGTACACTGATTGTCTCTCGTTGTCTAAATTTCAGATCAATGTATAAGCTTTCTTACTTAAAACTATTTTACGTCGATATCTAATTAAATAAAGAAGTACCTATTTATCTACACCCTCTATAAAATTCAAATGATTATATCAGAAATATATGTGAAATAAATTATAGTACAATAAAATTATTCGTAATTATATCACATAACCTAGGACGGATTGGTATCTATACAAGTTGGGTCCCATCTAAACGGACGATTTCTACTGTAATTATATAAAAGCCTTTAAACAGTTACAGTATACGTGAAACAGCATTAGTATTGTTCAAAAACTCTTTGGTTACCGTTTACTAACGATTTCACTTACATGTAAATCGTAAAAATTACACTTCAAATTCCTTTAGATTAATAAATATTAATCGAATAATTGTTAAGTAAATAAAATGTTCCCAATTTTGAATAATATATTAGGTTAATTTTCAATACTTGACGTATTTTTTAAACGATGTACCTATTATAAAAATAACCCATTCAATTGATTTTCGCAAGTCACATTCATACACTATCAAAATAATACACTAGTGCATTAGTAAAAAATTACGATGCATTTTCACTGCTGAAACACATGTACAAAAACATGTTCTCATTAATCCATCCAATCAGAAATAAGAAAATGTTATATACAGGTGTGTAGCAGTGGAAATTCGATGTTCTTTGAACAATAAAAAAAAAATTCAGTTACTGATGAGTGAGGTAACCGGAGTGGGTGAGTCTTCGTAATATCTATACCGTGTTTGTGCTTGCGGTAGGTCTGAGGAGTCCGCGTGCTGGGAGTCCCTATGGCGGCGGAGATCGACTTTGCGCTGGAACGCCTTGTCACAGAGGCCGCATGAGAAAGGCTTGTAGCCGGTGTGCTTGCGCATGTGGGTGATCAAGTTCGAACTCTGGCTGAACGCTTTGGAACACACGACGCACTTGTGCGGTTTCTCGCCTGCAACAAATGTTATTTTGTTAGATATAAAGTTAGTTGTAAAATTTAATCTGGAGTGCGAGACAATTTTTATGGGATATGTACCAAACATTTGATTAAAAAAGATAACATTTTACACCAGAAACAGAATCTACGCCAAAAAATCTTTGTTCTTCCTCAAATCAAATTTATTGTTATTTTGTTCTCTAATATAACGTAAATAGGTAAATCGTTTTTGATTGCTAGAAAGTTACTCCGAACTTTAACTATTAATTAATCTAATAATTATCTTTCATCCAAAGGCATTAAAAAATAGATTACCGATGCAAATATTCACGTAAGCTGTCACTAGTTTGACAAATGCCCACGGCGAGACGTCGATAAAATAACTTTAAAAAAACACCGATGCAATTTTATAGATAGAACAGGATTTAACTGCACTTTTTGTTTGTGCAGTGATCGCCGCGCGAAGGTCTGTGAAGGCTGCGCGGCTAATTGCAAGACGAACCGCATTTCGGAATATTGATCATGATGCATTTATCGGAGGACGGGGCCCATGTACGGGTGCAGTAAATCATTCGGCGCGCCGCTCATACGTGACGAGATGTCGCAGACGACGGACAATATGTACGCAAACTATTTTTTATACACCTGAATTCGTCTTCCCGACCGATAAAAATAATAATGTCCGTGCAGTAAAGAACGTCGCAAGAACATGTTTTCGATAAAGTTCATATGACCTAAATAGTCGTTTCATAAATAAGGCTATAGTTAGTTTGTCGTTTTTATTCGATTATAATTTTACTTTTAAGTCCCTTATAACTAGTTATCTACAGTTCACTCAGATTTTAAGTACAAGTTAGGTAAATAAAGTAGTTCAATGTTTAAAACAGCATAGTAATTTTTTTTATAGGAAAGTAAGAAGAACCGTTTTTGTCTGTTTTAGTAAGATAAGATTTAAACTTTAAAACTAATGTTTAAGACGTGGTAGCTAGGTTATCTATTACTGATAGGAACTGGTTGATTGTGAAATTTAAGGTAAGTTATAAGAAATAAGTATCGAAGTATGAGACAATGGTGATATTAATCGCGACCTCAGACAAGATGATTCAAGCGGCCGCGGTCCGGCAGCTTGTAGCCGATTCATGTTTTTTTGCTCATTGAGAATTCATTACCGCGCGAACCGGCCGCGATTCACCGTCGAAAATATAATTACACCCCATTTATATGTTTAACCTGTGCTACGTTGCGGTATCTGTTGTATTTGGATGTACTAGTTTTTTACGCTCCTTAACTTCATACTGATCATTTAATAAATTGAAAATTTGCGTTCTTAATATACTTAATCGCTTTCCATAAAACAAATAAACCTAAGTAATTCAAAAAACAATTGGCACACTAATTCTTTTTTTCATTAATCAAACCCCTGGATTGTGTCTTACGATTCACTGGAATTAAATAATTCATTTGCCACACGAATTATTTACAAATACAACTTTAACGCGTTGAACTCTAATTACGGCGGTAAGTGACGTAACTTTATAGTACACCTATAATTACGCATACAAGGGGAAACTAGTAAAACCTTGCTTCCTTGCTAATTGATAGCTTTGTACTAAACGACTTTTAATCAATTTCATAATACACCTTTTACTTATTTCAATTTTGTATTTGAAGGGATAAAAAATTAAAAATAAAGAGAGACAAAGGAAGTCAACACAGATATTGTATAGAGTTTCAGTTTGTATGATGTCTAAGGTTTTATGACAAGATTAGGATGAAAAACATATTTTTAGCAAATGCTTTGTCCTAAATTAATTTATTAAGGTTTTATTATTTAAGGTCGGCATGGCATTTACTAATTTATAAATGACTGGCTGCTGCTTGCGACTTTGTCCACATGGAATTAAAAAATTAGAAATAATGTGAAAGAATTTTTGATAACGGTCCAGTAGTATGTGAGTTATTTCAATACATACAAAAATACAAATATTTCATCTTTATAATATTAGAATAGATACATTTTATGTGAATCTTTGCTACTGTGGAACACCAGACCAAATGAACGGAAGAAGAATAGATAATACTTTTTATGGACGGTTCGGCGTGTTTTGTTTACCTGTGTGTATGTAGGTGTGCTTCTTCATATCTGACTTCTGGTGGAAGCGCTTGCCGCAGTACTGGCAGGGGTAGGGCCGCGTGTCCGAGTGGATCAGCAGGTGAGTGGACAGCGTGCTCGACCGCTTGAAGCATTTGCCGCACTGCTTGCACTGGACCGACATTAATCAATTATGATATGTTAAAACATGTAGGATATTAGACATGAAAGTTTTTAACGATAATCTGATTTTGACACAAGAATATTATCTTTATTAATATGTAAATACTTGATAACATTCGATGGGGCAACATTTTACCATAATTACGTTGAAATAAATAATAGACTAAAGCATTTTTATCAAAGATGTTCAAATACTATGTGTTAACTGCCTTTAATGTTCCATTTACAATAGTGTTATAGATAGTAATAACAGATGATTGATTTAACACTTTTCTTTCATTACCAGGGTAGAATATTGAATTTAATATACTAGTAATGTAATTATCCGTCCAAGTAACCTGTCGCCGTCAATCGCCTCTGTTGGCAACCAGTAATATTGTAATAACAGGCCACATGGCCCTTTCTACACGTTCCTTTGATATTCCGTAATAATCCTAAAGTATTGTACTTTTTTCTGTCTATTAATTGGTAGATCAAAGGGAGGTTCTTTGGTACAACCAGGATTTATTTATATTTTTAAGGGCTCTACATTAAAAAAAAACATTATCTTAAGTTGTCTTTTCTCTTTTATGTTTTGCTTTTGTTCCAATTTCTTGGATTATCAATGTATTAATATATCCTCTTGTATTAAACTCAGAAAAACATAACCAAGAGTCATTGAGAGACTTTTTTGTAATTTTACTTTTTAATAGTTTTAACCTAATCAACTAAATTTAAGCTTATAATTTATTACAGATATTTGCTATTTTTTAGAGTTTTGTTGTGGTATCTTCCACAACTGTTTTATGCATAAGCATAATTTCATAACTACAATAGGTGGAGTTATTAGTGCATTACGTTGAAGTTATCGTAACGATGTTTGAGAATGCGACATTTGGACGAGATACCTCCGTGCTCGGTAAACAAATTCGTATTCCTTTGCTTTAATATTCCGTCCACAAGTACACATACTTGTTAGACAAAAGTTACCAGTTTTAGATTTATTTACTCAGATGTTTTCGGTACTTGAAATATCGCGTCGTTTGTGTCGTAACTGTTTGTTAAAGAAAAATACAAAATCATTGTTTAGACGTTACTACATACAAGAATGAACTGCGGTTAAGATTTATTAAAACCATACAAAATTGCATACAATTTATGTATGATAGTTCAAATAAGTTGAAATGTAAGTAGAACTAATCCAATGTACTTGATACTATTTAGTATTTGATTTCAATAGCTTGATAATTAGCGATGATTGTTTTTTGTTTATAGGTACATTAATTGCGTATGTTGACTCATACTTTCCTTTTGCACTTTACAAAAGAAAGTTATGAGGCCATTAGTCGACTGGTTAGTCGTTAAATATGCGGCGAATGATAATCCGCGGCACAAATCCGCGTAGCGGGCCCCTGTGACAGTTGGCGGGGCAGCTGCCTCGAATCGCATCGCATCGCCTCGCCCTGCCTTGCCTCGCCTCGCGCCTACAAAAACTACCAGTTTTTTCGTCTTTTTATAACGTCGATGGACTCTCTTATAAACAACACAGGTGCTGGGCCATGACCGTCCACATATGGTTATCGGCTGTACCCCGCGCATAGACGGACATTTTTTTTAAAGAAGTCTGTCGAATTGAAAAAAGTTAAGGTGCAGTTAAAAGTCTTGGGGTTATTTATTGCCTTTTAGGTTACCTTTCTTTCCAGGTATTTTAAAGGTGATTGACCCGAAATTCGATTTCAATTGCTAAAGTAATGATACTGGTACTCGTAGTAATACTGGTTTTTTTATCAAACGACAATTGTGGAGATTAAAGTGAGTAAAATATTTTTTACAAGTTCTAAAAAATAGATCGATGAGTTCGTATGTATTTGGTCCTTAAGCAAAGACACTGTACATTGTGAGTAATTAAAAACTATTACAATTTATATTGCGTGTCGATCAGAATTGTGTATAATTAAAAAAGCCCTCCCACTAACAAGATATAGTTGGAAAATTGAATAACTACTATGATTACAAATTCACTTGTTAATTGTAGCCACCCTTTGTGGTCAAATATGTCTGCACAAGATAACTTATGGGTCTTGTGTTTGAAACGGCATCTGAAATCTTTGGTTAATTTTACAACTTCTGTAGTGTTAAATTGTAACATTCAACAACAACATGGTTTATTCGAAGAAGGGTTTTGTAACACGAGTTATCAAGCTATCAAATGTAAATTACGTAAAGCGTTGTGTCCGGTGTGGGCAATTATATAGGAGCGTTGGATCGGGCGCGAGCGCGGGGTGCCGCAGTCGCGTGGCGCGCACGCGTCATTCCCGCCAAACTATACTGCTCGCGCGCTTTCCCGCCACAAAGCACGAACGGAAAATAGATCGGAACCCGCGTATAATAAATACGTTTAACATGACATTTTATCAAAATTCTCCTAATTAAACCCGTTTCTTTTATAGAATTTAGAAACATTCGTAGCGTTTATTCTATAGTCATTGGCGTATATATTATGTATTCCATGATCGGTTACACTCCAGTAGTTTAGCCGTTAAGCCATCTGCGGTTACTAAAACCGCTAAATATACAATTTAAAAATTATCCACCATAAGCTAGTTGAAATGGCGCTGATGACTAATCTTATATCAAAATGATGCAAACTTGACTAATTGACACCCTTATCAGTAATCTTCGATCCAATAAAATACATCGATATGTTCAGAAACCTTAAAATGTGTTTTGTCTAAATCATTGCATTAATATTATTAATAGGCGGTACTTTATTGAATGTATTTTTCGACACTAATTGTAAAAACAAAGAAATGCCAATGACACCGATATAGCGATGTGCGTATTTTTATTTAAAATATTTAGCGGCGCAATGGCTTCTGTTATCTTCGTATGACACAAGGTAATTATTCCTCCAATTATAAACCGCCTCGCCGTGATATTAAAAGTTGGAATTTTGATTAAAACCGATGCGGATTTTTTATAATGACTCGGTACAAATAAAACTGAAACGTATAAAAATGGCGCGGAGACGAGCTGCGGACGAGGAGCGTGGGGCGGCGGGCGAGGGGCGCGCGCAGGGACGCGCGACTCGCCGAGATACCACGGTACTTATTAAGACAAGGGCAGTTTTTGCTATTTGATTTGTAAAAAAACACTGAAGCTGGTACTGGTTTGCTATTTTAAACCATTTCGAACGGAAACTGTACAGTTATTCCGATCTTGTCAAAGGATGTCGCTATTTATTGGCCGATTGCGGCGGCGACGTGTTATAAAAATAGATTATCGACATACCTGAAATGATTTTTCGTTTCTGTTCTCGTTTTTGAGTAGAAGGGTGAAGCTGATGTCTCCGGTCTGCGCGGGAGGAGGGAATATGGGGACGGGGGCCGAGGGGCAGCGACGTTCAGCGCTCGCCGCTCTCTCGGACTCATCGGGGCTGCTGCGACACCTCTTCACTAACTCTAACGGAGTCTCATCATCTTCCCTACTCTCCCATCGATAACTCGGCGATTCTTCCCCTATTTCCCCCTTTTCGCGTTCGCATGCGCTGCCCGGAGACCAAATCTGACGGTTTTTCATCGAGAGATTGAGCGGCAGCTCTTCCTCGTCATCTAAAACAAACATTTACAGTAAATATTTGACCTTATCGATGTTCACGCTACGCCCGCCGTCGAATGTAAAGACATTCGGGTCAAATAGGACGTCTTTGAAAAGACTTATGAAATCTGTACAGGTGTGCGAATGTTTATCGACTGATTACGTCAGTGTTTGCACCAGAATTAAATTCCTAAAACGCTCAGTAATAAATGATATGTTTTACATTTATACATTTTTGGTATTTGAGTAGTTCTTTTTTGTATTTGACATTATTTTTCGAATGATTTTACTGAATGACAAACGACTTATTTTCTGTTATTCTACACATCTGCTCAATTTGCGCGTTTATTTGCTTGTGTTTACCACGTCAAAACAATTAACAAAGCTGCAGTGTGATAGATTTAAAAAAAATGTTGTTGTTTAATATTAGCCTGGAAAGAACGTTCACAAAAAAAGTTGTTTTAAAGAAATCAAATTGTTTTGGAATCTAGGTTCGTTTGTAGCACTATCTATCGCGTCACGTCGAAACTGGTTCGCACGGATAAGAGCTAATTTGAATATTTAAAGAACACAATGACAATGAGTGCTCATTTCGTAGGCATGAAGTACTTTTCCTTGGCGCGTAGGAAGCATGTAAGCGTGCTCCGGTTGCGGAGGTAAACGACATGTAAACGACAGCGTATCAGTGGTACGAGTTATTAATCGGCAAACGAAACTGATAGCTATTCTAATGAGGCACGTATAGAAGAAGTCGTAAGGAGGCCGAGGTGAATACGAGTTTCATAATGAATGTTCATTTGTACGATTTTTTCTGGTTACTTAAAGACAACACTTTTTTTGCTAACATTGCATTCTTTAAATGCAACGCTTCGTAGTAAAAATCCAGAACTTTAACGAAATTCGTGTTTTTTCCATTGATAAAATTATTTCACGATGTTTTCAGTCGTTACAAGCAATCGTGTTTTAAATGTATTGTACGAAGTTCTTTTAAACTAGAGCAGTTACCATCTCTAGGCGGCGTGTGTCTGATGTGGTCGAGCGGCGGCAAGGCGTACTGCGGCGAGGTCCTGGGCATGAGCAGCGGCCACACGCCAGCCCCGCCGTACAGGGCGCCCAGCCCGCTACAGTACATCAACGCTCCCAACTCTGAAACAACACACTTAAATTGATCTTCGTACCATTACTTCAATGTAAGGTAGTTCAATGTAAGTTCAGGAATAACACGTATAGTATGTTATGTGGCAGGTTTGTTCATTGTTACTTATCAAAGAATGGCTTACCAGTAGCCCGAGCGTATTGCTTAAGCGCTCTTCCCGCGATTTCAATGTCTCCCAGTTGGAGGAGGTCCAGTCGGTGGTGGGATATAGAATCTGGGGAGTGTGGGGGAGAGTGTGGAGACACGGGGGAGTGGGGAGAGGGGCTACGCGTGGGAGACGAGAAGGGCTGGACCGGCGGTGGCGATGACGACTGGAACTGTTCTGCCAGGCGTGACAGCAGTACGTGACGTGACATCCTAGAAGAAATGGAAACTGCTTAATATTTAAGAGATTAATGTATCAAACTATGTATAAAATGTGCATAAAACAACGTGTTTTATTTTCTGAGCCAAACCGGTCATACCGATAAGTAAACACATTCTAAATTAGTGATATACTTCTAAATATACTTTCTCGAGGCGCACCTAAATATTTGTATTAAATTGTGTATTTGACGTGACCATTGCTATTAAAGTGTATTGCGGTATGAGTTTTTGTTGACAGGTCTCTTGGTCTGATTAATCCAGTCGCTTGTTTGTCGACATCGAATCACATTAAAAGCTCAATCAAGTAAATGAAGAATCAGAATAATGGAAGCGATGGCCGGCCGGGCGGCGGCGGGCGGCGGTGGACGGTGGCGCCCGCTGCGTACGCGCATTAATAATGCACGTCGCCCTCAAACAATCTTCATTAGTCTAAAACGTGTTACGTTATGAAATGAATTTGTGAACGATGTCAAACTAACTTCATAACGCGACTAAATCGTGACAAGATTACGATCAAGTAATGATTTGCTAAATTTTCAAATTAGTTTGATTGCGTTATTGTAGTGTGGAGGTAAGTAGGAATTAAGATGTACGAGATAATGACTTTGTGTTATTTGAATGCATGATTTTATTAATTTGTTTTAAGAAAACTAATTTTACATGATACTTGGTAGTCTGGAGATATTATTTAAATAATAACATGTGATAGATCCTGATTATGTTTTCATGTCAGACATACTTACGTATGTTTATTTAAGATTCAGTCGATTACCTTTCGGGAGTTCTCGCGCTAATTATTTTCAACAAATAACTTAAGATTGCTTTACTATTTAAAAATATGTCTTATTAAAAAAAACAAATGTATAATGGATTTATTACGCTATCTTTTGTATTTTACACGAATATCGACATATGACTTGTGAGTTTACGTACAAAGCTGTAGTTTGCATGAATTTTGCATAGCGCTAATGAAGATTCTGTCAATGTACAAGAAACAGGTGAATGCAATTGCGCTATTACGACTAATTGAGTAACGAGCCGGCCTATGCGGGGGTTGAGTGTCGCAATTTCTTGTTTCAATAAAGCAAGTCTTTATTAGTTCGCCGCGCGGCAATTACCAGGCCTCATTCGCCACCTATTTTTTCATACCGTGCGATGGGAATCGGAACAAGTGTTTACTTGAAGAAATCAAACAACGCGAAATCATTATCCTTAAACGTTTTTATTGATATCACATTTATTTATATTCTACATTCTAAACTTATTCTTTTACTTAGGTACGTTAGATTATTGTGTACCTTCTAAGTTATGGTTTTTTTATGAAAGCTTAGGAACTACGTTAGTTTGAATCCAAATAATACAATTAAGTTAATTACAAGACAACAGTAGGCACCTGATTTGTAGGAAATAAATATGCATTATGGAAAACATCCCTTATTAAAATGATTTATTGA
>LD699455.1:5932083-5947083 GCA_003118335.3 Papilio memnon
AATTTTTGTATTAAACGTAATGTTCTTAATTTCTTTCGTTATCTAAAGCGAACGAGGTTGCATAAAAGTTGATTTTCTTGTATATGTTTATTTGTTGGAAATTATTTAAACTTAATCAATACTTACCTTTATTCAGATGTTCTTTTATTTGTTTTACGGGTTTTCATTAAAAGTTTTACAAATATTTATAATATTTACGCGATAATTTAACTTCAAGGTCAAAGTAATAGATTTTTAGTTAAATATTGTAATATGGTGTCCAAAGGATCATACATGATTTAGTTTGAAATGTTAGAAGTTTAAGTGATCTTTAATAATTATAATGGCTGTTATCGTTTTTTTTTTGTAATTTGCTATGAATATGAAACCAAAATAAAGTTTATTTTGATTATATGGTTCTACTAGTAAGACTTTATTTATTTAACCTTTCAACTAGTATACAGGTGTCATTCAGTAAATTAATATTCTTAAGATTGTAAAAATTATTTTTTTTTACAAAATTGATGTTGCAATAAACCCTACAAGCCAATTATTTCAGTTTAAAATTGGGTGAAACCTGAGAAAATCAAGTAAAAGTATTCATAATAATTTTGATCGTAAATTAAATTGGTTCTGTTTATGATAACAGATTAAATAATTACCTTATTATAATAAAACATACTATACAAAAATTGTACATCAGCTGGGGAATGTTGATGATTATTAACAACTTTAGAAGTTAGAACCAACTCATGTTAAAATAAATATCTCGGAATCAAATGAATCACCGAAATAAAAATTATTAATAATAACAGATTATTTAAAATTACTGTAAATAAATCTTACCTTGAGCGGCAAATCTCAGCACTATAGTTTACACTCAATCACTGGCTGAAGATCACAACAAAATTTATTCTCTATAAATCAATTCCAAACGCGTGATAAATTTTCATTTTACTTGTAGCGCTTTCGAAAACGTACTTTAAAAAGCTGCAAGTTGCGTCGTAGTGGACGTGCGAAGGCTGTATGGGGTCGGCTCGCGTGCCGGCACAGTGTTTAGTGTTCGGCGCCTGGCACCTGACTGAAACGAGGCTCGCGCGCCCCGACCTACCCGACTCATCCGCGATAACGTTCTTTTTTCAAAACGCTCACAAAAAAGAGCAGGTCGGGCGGAGGCTGAGCAATAAAGAAATGATTTGATGAAACGGCCACTTGACAGGTGGCCCGCGCCTCGCACTGCACACCGCCACTGTTCGCTAATTGCACATCGTCTCGCGCCGCCTCAGGATGCGCTGAAAAATGTCTTTTGAGTATTAATGCAGGCAAATGTAAGGTTTCTTAATGTGACGCATTACGCTGGCTCGTTACGTATCACGGCTGTTGCTTGCGAATTGATCGCTGCATTAAGGTGTTTTTTTTATTTTTTAGAAGTTCTTTATCTTGTTAACTAACAATGTCGCGTAGTAGTTTTTGTTGAATAGTTTTAAGGTAGTTAAGTGACAGAGCGTTGGAGCTTAGATTTCCTCGGCGCGCGCTCCGCCCCCCTGCGCCATTGGCCGCGCGCGCCGCCGGGCGGGGCCTAGCTTAGATGTGAACTTAGAAACCTTGCAAAACAAAACCGATTATTGTTTACATTAAGCATTTATAGATTTCATTAATTTACGTAATGTATATTTCGGGTGCGATTTTTTCAAATGAACTAAGAAAATATACGTCTTTTAAACAAAATTACTAATATTTTTAGATAAGACAGTGATACTCGTGCCAACATTTTTATTTATTATTCTCTAATGTATCATGTATTTTTTTTTTGGAAAAGTATAAAAAGAAATTTTTATTACACACTTAAGCTTTTTTAAGGTCAATAGTGTCATAAACATCATAAAAGTATAAACACGTGACACGTGCTAATGCACCGGTTTAATGACGCAACATAAATTATGGCGTAATCTGTAACTATTTAGTCAATGGAGAAAAAGCCCTTAAATAATGAAACTGAACATTTCACGTAAACAGTCCAAGACAATGTATAAATATAAAGTAGTAACCTATGCGGATATTGAAACTAGATTTTATCCTCAATTAAGCTCGGGCGCAAAACTTTGACTAAACTATTGCTATAGTCGATTGTCGATTGTTTCGCAGCCAATTCAACTGTTTAGTTGCACAACTAAAAATCGAGTGGTGTGCGCACCTCCATATAATATGGGAATCAAAGCGAGACTAAACAGTTGTGCGATATTTTAGTTTCAGGTGTACGCTTTAACAAAGCTTTTACCAGATAATAACGAGTTTCCAGTTAGTCTGTTATGCGGTTATAAAGAAAATCAAATATGCGAATCTTCGTTTTACTTATCTATATAGAAGTAATTTAGAATAGTATAGTAGTTTAGAATTCAAAACAGATACTTATTAAGTAGAAAGAAACACGTTAATTTAAATCTATTTAGAGAAACTATCGCCGTTAAGTGTTTTATTTTATAAATCAAGTCCACACCTGTCTGTCCGCTGTCTGCCGGCCGTTTATATGTCGGCCTTGATTTTATCGTAGTTCATGAGTTTCACAATCATTAACAAATATTTACGCCAATCAGAACATTGGGCAGTGCGTCCCCCTCTTTGTTAATATTGACCTAATTCTATGTTAACACAAAGACATGTGACATAAAGAAAACAATAGTCCCTTAATTTCTCATGTTCTCAAGTATCAGGCTTAAACCTAGTACACTTATTACGAAATTTAGACTATTGTCACGCAATTTATACAACATACGAACAACTTTAAGTATTTGAAATTGTATGATTTTTAAATATGATATACTAAATAGGAAGAACTTGTCAAATTCCCGTCATCACCACAAAATGCAAAACTCTAAAACCGAAATTACACCAGCATGATAAACCGCAAGAATGTGTCCTTACAAACCTGATTATAATTATTATTCTTTGTATTATTTTGACCTTTGGTTACGTCAACAACTTTTGAACAAATTACAATCCGGTCGTTTGGCACGAGCTTTTTGAAATGAACTGATTTATTGGTGACATTTGCATTCATGAAATTCTGTTAATAAGACGTTTTTTAAAAGATTCGATCCTGTTTTGAGAATGTTTACCTTAAGTTAAAATTTCAACTAGAATACTATTCTTCAAGAATGTAAAGTATTATGGGAGAGTTAATTCTTAATTAAAAAAATATTATTACCTAAGTGCTTATGGTTTATTGCATATTTATTGATGTCCGATTGCTACTTAGGATGTTAAACCTCAGAGAAAACTTTTGCCACTATGTTAGGAAGTAGAGTTAGTGGATTTTTGGTACTTTTTGTTGATTCAATACATAAAATTCTATTCATTTATTCAAAGGAAGCTAAAGGTTGCACTTGAAGTAATGCATAATAACATTTCGCATTGTTTTGAAAACTTACTTTTGAACACGTAAACTTGAGTTTTGCCCCCAAAAAGTGCCAACTTTGCTGCCGCAAGGTGAAAATCTACCTCCGGTTGCTCTCACTAGCCTCGTGTGACTGAGGCCAATTTACTCCTTTCTCTTTCAAAAATAAAAAACAAGCATAAAGAGAAATAAAGGAAATGACAGATAGACAGAAATTTAATCATTTTGGGTTTAGCCTTTGTTATATTAGTATTTTATCATCGAGAAACGCTCGGCCTTTTTAGATGTTAACGGCCTCATAATTTGATTTTTCCTATTTATCTTATTAGTCTCTAGACTGACTAATTTAGTTATCATTCGTTCCAAGTCAAATAATAAGCGTTTGTGCATAAAGCTTTCTACCGTAAATTTATTAAGGTCTAAATCAGACTTATAGAATAAAACAGATACATCAAATTACTTAACACCTTTACGAAACCCAAATTGTTATTGATATTAAAAAAAAAACAAGTTTATGATAAAGAAATCACAAATCAAAAAAATTAAAATGAAAATCTTGAAGGTTGTCCACAACTGTCTCAGCACCGCGGCCGTTGGCTTGTTTCAGAATTAATTTGCAGTTATTTGCGAAAACGATCTTTTTAACAACCGCCGCTGATGTTATCTCCAACGTTGCACCACTCACAGATTATCTTTTTATGGCTTGACTATTTTTTTCATTTTAGTGCGATATTATCTAAGCGGATTGAACTTGAAAAATATTAAGTGGTGACAGTATGCAGCTTGTACGTTCTAGATTACGTTATATGACGCATATTACTATGTTGCTACTCTTATTATAACTACTTGAAAATATACAATTACCTCAGTTACCATATTCCAAAAGAGTAATTGATACGTTATGTATTGAATGTACTTACACCTGAGTTAACGATATTTTTCACTCGATTAACCCATTGTTGCAATCTCGGGAAATCTAATTACGTAGTTAATCTGTTTTGGTTACAAGGTGTTTAGTTACACATGGGAAATGTATGGTTTCAGGGGGAAAGTGCTTCAGGGTGCAGAGAGTAGGAAGCACGCCCCCTGCGCCTTCTAGCGGGACAGCAACATAACGGCAGCGCGTGGCGCGCGCGGCCCGTTACGGCACCCCACGTTCCCTTGCTCATCTCCCCCCCACCCCCAGCCTGGCTCGCTGCGCGGCGCGTGCACATGTCGCGCCGGCACGCGCCCGCGCTACTTTTTATCATTCTTTTTCTGACTGTTTTTGTTTTCCCTTTGTTCGAACTTCAAATTTAAATCTTTCGATTTCGGTAGATACAATGAAGTAGGATCGACGGTATCTCAATGACCTTTTTTTTACACACGCAACCTCACCCCTAGAAAGCGTAGCAGGTCCTTAATAAAGTATATTCGAAGCGTCTGACATTAGCAGATGCAGAGTTGGCATTAAAAAATAACAGATTAGAGGTCTTGCAAATGAATGTACGTGTAATCTGGCGGGTGCCGCGAGACCTCCGTAATGCATACATGTACACGTTTGATAGATAAGTAAATCAAAATAAAACGGCGGTGGGTACTTATGTTTCAGCTGCGGGCAGAACCGGTACGAGGGCACAGGCGCAGGCGCAGCGAAGGCGCGAGCGGCTGTCGCCGGAGTCGTCCGCCATTCCTTACAGTCAACTTTTATTAATTGGGCAGATGAGAACCGCGGCTCCCATGATGAATGCTTCGGCCATATACGGACACCAGTTCGCGAAACCTTTTATAGATTCTCAATTAAAAGTGTCTATTATAGTTAATAGGGCGATCGGGCAGTGTAGGGTTTACCAAACAGGAATATTTGCTTTAAGTACGGGATAAATAAAAAACGGACAACATAACGGAAAGGACGATTAAGTGGAATAAAATATAGCGTGGGGGTGCGGGCGGCAGGTGGCTGCGCGCAGGGCAGGACTCACGTCGCGACGGGACAACGCTCGATATCGATGCATTCCTGTTGGAGGAATCTGACCTATTGCTTATAAGGATGCTACTTTATTTGTTCGACTATTGTTACTATTAACAGAAAAGTAATTAATCTTTTTTTTAATAATTTCATACCCATGTTAAACTATAGCTAGTGCATGTGTTTTATACACGATTTCATGTCGACTTTAACGAGTATGGTAAGTTTTATTTATATCGAGGTGTTCCCGTGCGGCTTCATCAGCGTGAAATTATTAAAAAAACTCCATTTTATTGTTTACATTATTAAAATTGTCAATTACAAATGACAATGAAGGCCTTTGACATTGAATAACAATTACCGTTACCATGGCAACCTTGCTTGCCTGATGTTGTTGGCTTGTAGTTTGTGGTCCGTTTCCCACATCAAGGTTTTATTTTCCAATTTATTTACCCCCCTTAGCTTAATAGCGTGAAAATATATAGCCTAAAGCATGTCGTAGGTGTAGGGCTTTTTATTAAAGAAAGATTTTTCAAAAACATGCTGTGATTTCTGATATCCTACGCCATGAAGTAGTGTGTGTTTACGGTTTATTATATTAGTGTAGATTTGCTTTATAATGTAGCACCACGATGAACTATAAGCGTTGAGATTATTTTAATTCTTATTGATTAATGTTATCGATGTCGATATAATTAGGGTCATGACTAGGGACACCCTCAGTCTCGGTCGACAAGATTCAGCATGCGACAGCTCGCGCGGCGCTGCCCGCCTTGGCTTCGGCCGCGGCATGTGCAGTGTGCACTGTACAGTGGGCACCCTTAACGGATTTATTCAAACGTCTGCGCGGACTCACCGCCACAAACGACTTGCTTTTTTTCTTTCTTTAACTTCATTCCATTCAACTTTATTATTTACAGTTACAATGAGGATACTTTTGAACATCGTGGCGATGTTCCACGATAAATATCAGCGATGTTTATTTATTATTTAAGTGTCATTGAGTTACTATGTTTGCAAATGTTTTAATATTTTTTACTTAAAAATTGTTTGTTGCTGTTTAACTATTTATCAGCGCAACATATCTACATTATATTAAGCTTGTAAAATAGTGTAATTTTGCAATTAGTCATAAGTTTTTCACTGCATAGCTCTTGAGTTTTATTTCGAAGTGTAATTTCACTATTACCAAGTTATTTAGTTGACTGCTCATGCTTTTAAAGAATGTTTGTTACTGCAATTCAAACGAAAAAAGGTTAACATCCATCTGTTAGGAAAAAGATAAATTAGGTCTTAGGTTTAAAAATATTTTCTAACGTTTCGATTCTACTAGTATTGATCGCTAAATTTTAAATCTATGTCCAACTCGAAGGACAAAATTAATATTAAATGTCAGATAATTTATCATTTTATAGAATTTATCCTGTTAAAGATGCTCATATCATGCATGAGGGAACTTTGAGAGTCGCAAGAAGAATTATGTCCGGCAAAAAGGCTGTAATAATTTATGGTTACCTAGTATATTAAATCTCGCAGTAGGTCCTTACGAAGTAAATCATGGGATATGAATGTATTTTATATTTAAATTAATAGTGAAAGGTTACACCATAAATGTAATTCCCTAAATACAGCAAAAGTTATTTGATTTTATTACGTTTTAAATTAATTCTTTAACTCTAAATATGAATTACAAAGAAACTAAGTTTACTTTGCTATCAAGAGGCGCCGTAATTTTATGAGGACTTTAACTTCACGATTAAATAAATTTTATTAGACAATCCTAGCGATCCACGCGCTATCAAGATCATCAATGTTAGTTTTATAAGCGTACAAATAACCACATAATATAGTGACTATGGCGCGGGGTTACTTCTAACTTTACATTAAATAAATTGAAAAACAAAACAATGTCTTTTACTTCTATAAACGTATTTCATCCCAAAAGGCTCTGTTTCCTAAATTAAGTGGCAATCTACATCCCAAGAACTTCAATGTAAGACCATCCTTATTAACAACTGTCAGATTAAAATGTATTCTTTCCAGAGAAATAAAAGATAATGTACAGAAATGTAAAGGTACACGCGTAATCACTTGTAGCCATTCATACCTGTGGTTATAGTCAGGGACAATGGCATTGTATATTTTAGAGGTGCAGACAACAGTTAGGAGTCATATGGCTGGCGTCGGCAGAAACCGTAAAAGCTCCGCGCACATGCGATGAAGCGCACGCCTCCGCGAGCTGCACAGAGGCGCGCTTTGTGACCGCCGGCTAATTATGACATGAAAGTCAGAGCTTGCCTAATTACCCACTCTTGCTGGTATTGAAGCAGCACATGTTCCCGCTTCCGAGGCCGCCGCTGCGGTTTGCGATTACATCGTGAGTAATAAACCGCTAAAACCTCACCGAAAAAAGACGTTTGCGCGGTTCATGTAATACATCGTAATGCGGATTATTAAACACACATCGCGCACAATTTGCGGTGGCCGAGTCGCGGTTTCTGCTTTTACCTTTTCCTGGCGAAGTCTACGAAATATCTATCAAAGGGCAGAAGCCTATTTGACTTTTGATTATTGAATTGGTAGCTATCAGAGTCGGCAGAAGCGGTAGGGGCGAGCATAGCTCCGTGTTCGTGTGTTCTTTGACAATTTAATAGCATGTGCGCGTGCACCTGCCCTTGCAAAAAGTAGGCGCACGCTTCAGGCAGTGAAGTACAGAATTTGTGCGCTTTTAGCCTATTTTATACGGCATTTATTGATAATTGATTGGTAAGGTGCATAAAGCGTTTTATGCCCTAGCTTTTATAACTTCAACATCAACCCATTTAATGATAATCAGCCCGACTTTGCATCGTGTTAGCATTAATCGATATTCTTCATTAGCCAGTTTATGTTTTAATTTTAATGGCCGTTTGTGGTTAAATTATAAAATAAGAATTAAATCAAAAAGTTTACATTCACTGGTTTACATGTTAAGTAATAGTTGAAGATATGAGTTAAATATCATATTTGATGTTTTTTTTAATGGTCATGTTTGATCAATTATAATGATCGGCGGGTAGCGGGGCGGTGAGGCAGCGCGGGGCGGGCGCAGTGAAGATGTCTGCTCGAGTTAACTCGTGGCCCGCGGCGTCGCGCTCGCCGCCGTCGCTCATGTCGACTTAATGAGTGTTTTAACTACCGTTCGTAAATCGTTGCCTCCAGTCCTTCGGGATTTAATACTTTGCGATTTACCTTGAGAAGTATTTAATTTCTTGAATTTAAAAATGTACCACAAAAAGATGATGCTAACAGCAGAGCAGATGTCGCAGGGCACTTTAAACAAATACGTAAGTACTGACGAATGCGCATCAAATTTTCCATTCGGATAAAAGTGTGTTTTGAAAGAGAAAGTAATTAAAAATATTTATGGTTTTTTTGAACAGCTTCGAATATTAAACTTATTGGTTTCCTTACAAATTGTAATTTTTTTCTGGCTAATAGGGTAATTAATCTAATTTGAGCTTTTTTTTAGTTTTGTATTAAACAGTTATCTATTTTACAATGAATGTATTTGTCTTTTTTAAATAATAAATAACGAAGTTAATTAAATATTTTTATTCCTTTTTAATGTACAAAAAACAGTTTCAATATTTTACACGTATAGATAATTTTCTTATCTTTTATTTATACAAGGTTATTATTTGGTTTAAAAAATGGCTAATAAGTCTGACCTTTGCATTTTGATCAAACTAACTTAAAGTAACTAACTGAAATTACATGAGTTTTGTAATCTGTAATTGATGCTTTATACATATCGAATCTACATAAGATAAAAGAATTTTGAATACATACATAATAAGAGTTCCATCCTCCGTGGTTTAATTAATTAAGGATATTAAAGACTTAAATCTATATATATAAAAGAAAGTCGTGTTAGTTACACCATTTATAACTCAAGAACGGCTTTACCGATAAGGCCGAAAATTGGTGAGGAGGTAGCTTAGAGCCAGGAGTCGGACATAGGGTACTATTTATTCCGTTCGACAGCGATGGATGGTTGGATGTTTGTTAGAGTTTGTAGCCTAAACGGGTAAACAGATTTCGCTGAAA
Organism: Papilio memnon; assembly: GCA_003118335.3. Taxonomy (NCBI): domain Eukaryota; kingdom Metazoa; phylum Arthropoda; class Insecta; order Lepidoptera; family Papilionidae; genus Papilio; species Papilio memnon. The sequence continues at coordinate 5,941,494 of LD699455.1, forward strand.
TTTGGTAAAGACGTGGAGGATAGTCTGGAAGAACACGTAGGCTACTCGCTTGTGTTTTTTTTTAATTCCTCGCGGACGGAGTCGCGGGCGAAAGCTAGTTTTCTAATAAAAATAAGCATAACGCGGGGAAAATTAAATTAAATTGAAATCTAATTTAATCTTTCTTGTCTTGTAGTTTAATCTTCATACCATTCATAAAGCTGTATAAAATCGTAGGTAAATCTAGTTGTGCAATAAAAGCGGTCGGCAGTCGCTTTCGTCGAAGCACCGATTAAATGACCGCTATTAATCCGAGGGGTCGATTGTATCCCTCACTCGGTAGCTCTGTAAGGCGAACATTGTCGATTTTATTATAACCCTTACTATAATAGGAATGTACGATTTATTTAATTGATTATAATTACTACAAGAACAATATAAAAAAAAGACTTGAAATTTTGTGAAGATGTTTTTACGACGTCTGTTTTAAATTTATTTTATTATTCAAAACGATGAGCTTTCTTCAGTTGTGTAAAGACTAAAGATACTCTCGTCGATTTTATTCGACTCTTTTAATATTTATTTATGTTTCAATATGATAATGGCATAGCAACAAAGGATTGTACTTAGTGTGTCCACGTAAAGGTATTCTGTGCAAAACGCTTCGTTAACAGTAACTAGTTTGATTAAAATCAAACACAAAAAATACAGATGGGCCAGTAGGCTGCGCACTAACCATATCTGTAACTAGACGACAGTACACAAGTGTTGCATTCCTAGTGTGTCTATGATTTTTTATTAAATATGGACGCATACGGACTTTTAAGAAAATATCATTATAATACAATTTTTTTTTATTTAAAAACCGTTGTTTAAAATTTAAAAATAAAGTTAAATAAATGGATTAATCAAAATTAAAGACGTAAAATACCAAGACCTCTCAGAAGACAGTGTAAGGTAGAAGATTTTGCGTATCAGTTTATGAGTGATGTGCAGGACTGGACAGGACTGAATTCTATGTAATTAAAAAAAAAATTGGTGCCTTCAAAACGTAAGGTAAAAGTCAAAACATTTTCAATACGGAAGGTTCAATACGGAATTTAAAACGTGACCTTAATTAATATTTTGACCGTCATTATATTACAACATTGACTACTTAAATATAAATATTTTTGTTTTGTTCCTTTGACCTTGTTCGAGATTACTTCAATAGTTCTCCGTATTGTGTTTTTTGAATTCTTTGTATTTTTTTTCCTTTCACAAAAATAAATTATACAGTATTAACTGTTACATAATATTACTTAACTTGTATATTAAGTCAATCAATACATTTCATTTCTCGATTTTTGCAACTTCTTATAGCCCAGTATAGTGGTTCAGTCATTAATTCGGGACAGTATTAGATAAGACTTGTATAATGGTGTACCTACACATATGCGTAGGAGCGCACGCGCCTAATAATTAGCGGGAAAAGGTCGCGCGCGCACATTGCGCCTGCGCAGGACACGCCGATTCGTCGCCCCGAGCAGCGGCTGACATCTGACATATAGGTATCACAAGACAAACATGAACTTTATAACCACTAAGTATTTTTTAGAAGTCAATTAAACCAAATATGAATAGATGAATTGCATTTGGATAGTTTATTAGACAACGACAACTTATAATTTAATATTACTTTGTAATAAAATAAATAGCAAAGCAATAACAATTACAAAATCCTTCGAATGGACATGAAACAGTTTGATATTACAAGGTGGAAATATAGGTGTAACCGGTGCATCTTTTGAAACTTTGCTTCTATCGGCTGTACTAATGAATGTAAATTCAACTTTTTTCTCGGGAATTCCAATTATAAGGAAAGGCAGAAATGGACTAGGCATACCAGTAAAACACACATCAAAGTATGAAAGGATCGTAGCCAGACATATTACCGTGGGCTTCTACTACCGAAAATTACGTACGGGAATACTTTCACGCCTTTCATTTGGTTTTAAAAATAGAGAATACGGTACGACAGCGAAAGTCCACGCTTACTATTTTATAAACTTATTGTTCGCAGCTTAATAAAATGTAACGAACGACGAATGTAATAACGTCTTGTCAGAATTGCGTCGGCGTTAATTCTTTCAGTAATAACAAAAACCGCCCAGCTTGACGTTGATGTATTTAGTAGACCCCGATACGTACATTAAATAAACAGTTGTCTTATAAATAATGACATTTTCTTTATAAAAATAAAAAAAAATAAACATGAGTCAAGTATATTTTTGCTCCTTATGAATCGATTTGTGAAAAACTGTGTATTTTGCCACATACTCGTATGATGTCGTGTTTTATTTAATTTTTTGATATAAACTATGATTATAAGTTATAATACATTTTTAAATTGATTTTATTGAGTTTATTTTTTAATTTAAGCGCTTTTCGATAATATCGGTTAAATTTATTACAAATATTTCATCAAAAAATTAAACTTCTATGTGCTATTTAACATGAAAATAACTATAGAATGTAAATCAATATAAGACATCGAGCCGATTCGCAACTACTTCATCATACGGTGACAGTAACAACGATAAAATATGTCTCTATAATTTCAGCCGTGCCTGAGTTGACTCGACACGATCTGCTTTTAATTATTGCGAATCGATGGCAATTACGTTGGTGTTACCGTAGAATTCCACTGCCAGGACATTTTTAATAATACATATTCTCATTCTTTTCACTCGCTATAACAAAACGGAGACTGCAGCATTAATTAATATAATTGTCACCTCAGTGGAATTCTACGGTTTAGCGACAACGGCATGTGTTGCTGCAACAAAGCAACTTTGCCCGTGAATTTCATGTTATGATTTTATGAGACGGGCAAAGTGGTCAAACCACAGCGACATCTGCCGACTATCATTACTATTATCTAGCATTTTAAACTTAAATATAACTAACGAGACAATTACTTCGGAGTCTATAAAAAGTTATCTAAATCTCATTATTTGAAAATAAGTTTAATTATATCAGATCGCAAACAATTACAACTGTAATCAATTATTACCTTAAGAAATCTGACAGCGGCAGGTGCGGTTGCCAACACGTATTTGTTCCAACAAAAGCTACGATCGATTCGCCGCTTCACGATAAACGGAACTCGAAGCTTTCCTACTGAATAATTGAATTTACTTTTGTTTATTGCCAACGACTTTTGTCATCATAATCGCGAACCTTTACAATACATAATACATTCGAGACATTTTCATTTTAATGAAAAGATTTAAAAATGCGTTTTTATCCGGCTTTATTAAGTAGGTTCGTTAAATTTTTTAAGGTTTAGAGTTGTTCCGTATGTTTACTGCAAAACCAACAGAAATATTATAGCAATCAGGTAAGTTTTAATATTCTTTTGACAGTAGTATTATAATTATCGATAAAGATTATACTTTTTACGACTTCAATTAGGTTCCAGGAGCTTGTGTTGGTAAAACAGGTTCAATGAAAAAGGAACAGGTTAACTTCTCCACTTCTTACAAGCAAGAACTGAATTTAAAAACAGATTTTTATTAGAGGATATACTTTTTTAACATCCAAAGTTTATAGATTAATAAAAAAGTCATACGAAAATTAAAAAAGGTACGATTAAGTTTGTAAACTAATTCTCTATCTTATACTTATATACTTACCTCTAGCCTATCCTATTGCAGTGTAATGATAGAAAAAGGCTCTGTCTAGTGTGCTCTACTTACTTAATCTTCAGCTTAAAGCAATAACTTGTTTTCCGCTCTCTGTTGTTTAATCTTTATTCTTTAACTATCTGTTCTCGTGCGGCTTCATCCGCATGAAATTATAAATACTTTATTTTATTGTTTACATATGTCAATGTCAAATCAATTGCAAATGTCAAAATTACCCTTAACATAATAACCTTAATGTGGGCAGCTTGTAGTTTATGGTCCCTTTCCCACGTGAAGGTTTTTTTCCATATTATTTACTCTCTAAGTTTAATAGCGTGAAAATATATAGTCTCAAGCGTGTCGTAAGTGTAGCGCTTTTTATTAAAGATAGAATTATTCAAAAATATGCTGTGATTGCTGACATCCTACGCCACGAAGTAGTGTGTTTACGCTTTATTATATTAAGTATAGATTAAAAAAGTTATTAGCTATCAATTATTTTTATTTACAATCAATAATTGATGGACTTTGCAACGTAATGTATCTATTTGTCGTTAAACTATTCTATTGTCGTTGTTATAAATTATAGCGGAAAGTAATTAGTTAGCAGAAGATTCTGATTAATATGTACACGTGTATTCACTTTCGTCTAATTCGTAGTTAATAAATCTAAGGAGTAATGAATATTTTTCATTGCATTACAAGTTTTTGTTGCGTTGCGATAGTCACGTTGAGCGCGGGGCTATAAATAAAACTTTCGCGATGCAAGCGCGTTAAATCGAATCCGACGATGGTTGGAACTCGTCCGTATGCACCTGCGACAATTTTTATAGTATAAATTTGCATTAATTCATTTAGTCCTGTTTTCAAACTTAGAGCCGTCTAAATGGGTTAGGCGGTAAGTGGTATCTAACCGGAGCTAGACAAGGAATTTGAACGCGCGTTTAATTGATGGTTTGCGATCGTAGATCTGACGCTTTTGTTAATGTAATTAGTATTTTATAATGTCGATGAAAATTCTTATGACGTGAAAATGTGGACAACATATTTAATACGGCTAATGAAAATACTTTGTAAATACTAACATGCTATTGTGGCATAAAACCATCGAAAATAATGACGTTCAATGCGTGCTTCAATATGAAAATGTCACAAAGTTATTTGCATTTTTATATATTTAATATGACTTCGTTCATGATACGCAATGAACTGGCGATAAACGTTAAAAAGTCATAACTTTTTATGTTTGTGTTCAGATATGCAGAACATTTTAGCCTAGGGTATATGAAGATATAAATTTTATATATACTAAGTTAGTTAAGACAAGTTGGGTGATTGTTTATTCGATTTGTGCACTTTGTCAACGGGTTTTGTGGAACATCTTGCGAGTCGCGTACGCTGAGCCGCTGAGCCGTTGAGCCGCTGAGCCGGTGAGCCGGTGACACACAGCTATGAACATCTTTACAACGTGTTTACTGTTGCTACGGTATATAAGGAATGATACACCAATCGTTTTCTACATTGTAGTTCATCGAGTTATAATGAAAATGTTTTCAAGTTTAATATTTTCTTTATAATAAACTAGTTTATGATTTTATTCAATAACGATTGCTTATCGAGAGTTCATATTATAGTAAATAGTATTACATATAATATAGTAATACAGAAAGTAAAAATACAGTAAATTAAATCAGGTCAAGTTTGATATGCCTAAAAATTTTAGATTTAGAGTACCCGCAAAAGGCAAGCTCGGGTTAAATTCATACCTGTTGTCGTTCTTTACTACCAACTTAATAAGGCTAACACTAAAACGCCAAATGCTTTTATGGTCTCAGTTATAAAACACTAGCTGTTCCCTTGCGGCTTCATCGGCGTGAAATTATACATATTTTATTTCATTGTTTACCTACATTTGTCAAATTATCAATTGCAAATGTCAAAAT
>LD699455.1:5968588-5980970 GCA_003118335.3 Papilio memnon
ACTTAATTGTTTATTAATGAAAATCAATATCACGTTGACCTACAAGCGAAGTACAAACAGTTGATTTCAAACAACTCAATAATTAAAATTGAATCGCAATAGTTTAACAAGCACAACGTTACGTAAGTGTGCACTCAAACAATATATTTGTTCTGTGCAATATGTGACCTGACGTAATACATTTTTTACCGTAAATAAACATCTATTGTTCATAATGAAAATATATACTCGTATAGTATGATAGAAATTACAAAAAAACTGTACTTTTACTTCAATTTTAGTTCTTAATTATTTCGTTGGTGGTTTTTCTGTTTTTATTAGATTCAGTCCTTGGTTTACATTCTACCACAATACCTACTTAATTAACAGCGCCATCGTTACAAAGTATAACAACTTTGAAACATCCTGTGATAACTCATGTAGCAATACTGTCCTCATTTTTGTTTAAAAATGTGTTTCTGTTAGTTAATTGCAGTGCGGGAAAAATAATACTTTTTTTAAAAATATTTATTTTACCCTAAACTTGTCGAGTAATTTGCCCATAACATTTGTTATTTTAAATGAAAAGACGTTGAAATATATCATTGAAAACATGAATCTAGATTTACCTAACATTCGATTCACAAAGTAAAGACATAATAGAGTGTTAAGACATAGAGCTATCCTACAAAGTACGAGGGTTAAACATACAACCTAACCTACCTTAGAGATCAAAATTAGTATAGAGTTAAAACCTTAACATAACGCATAGTCTAGTTTATATAGCATATGATAGAATGCTGGTTTCGTAGCGCCAGGGTAAGAATTTTTAATTTCGTGGACAAACATACTAATACTTTAAATCTTCGTTGAACAGTAACTAGAACAGGTGTACTAAGTTATATCAACCACAAATATTATAGAATCATCTTATCAATATACAAACCAATATAAAAGTAGTACAAGAGTCTACGACGTAGAACGATACTAGTCGTAGAGGTTTAAACCTTAGAAGCTTAAAATAACATTTTAACAACATTATACTACTGAGATTATTGCTATGAATATGTACCCACTGAAACTGCAGTCCCAATACTAAGTACATTTAATTTAAATTGAAAAATTGCACAGAACTAAGAAAATATTAACACATTTTAAGTCAATTAAAGTTAAAAATAATGTATTTAGGATATTGTCTTTTGTTTTATTTTCACTTTTTAATAACAATGTTTGTTGGACTGTAGTAGTACAGACGTTTTTCTTCTTTTGAGCTTTTCGTGTTCATCATATGAAACCAGTAGAAGGCTTTCACTGTACTAACACCAAAGCCTTAGTTCGCTCCCTTTTTACTTTGTCTCTTAAAGTAGCACACAGAAATGTTCAGAAAATCTTTTTCCGTTTTATTTTTAGAATCCTTCTGTATTCTTAAAAAGGTTTTATTCTTTTAAGTTAGTGATTCTTTTTCAAAAAAGAAACTTTGAATTTTATAGCAGTTTTAAACAGAAAACCCATGTCATTATAACCAAAACCATTAATCGTAATTAAATACTATTTATTTATACACAATATTATAACGAATATACGAAACCAGAAATTAATGCCGTTTGTGGTTAAATTACCACATTTACAGAAAACCGCATAAATTCTGCATATCAATATTATAAATATAAAACGTTCGTATCGAAAATGTTGATTTTATCATTGTATAAAAGCATATCTATTGATCGTTATGCTTTCCAACGTAAAAAAATCAAAGTGAAAATTTAATTGCGTTTCGAGTATACCGTGATCGGAACGGTCTGTCGGGATACAAATGGCTTCCAATATTATTTTTACGCGTATACACTGAACCGTGCCGAGTTATGTTATTAGAATCTGCGATTCGATAGGGCAAGCTCATATCTCCAATCTAATATTCTAAAAATACATATTTGGATACGACGCGAACGAGCGTCGTAATCTAAATTACTGTTTTTGTTGCCGCTATATTGTTTTATAAAAAAAAAACAATATAGAATCAAAGAGAAACTTTAGACTTGGAAAACTTTTCCTATTAACACGAGCGAAGCTGGTGCATGTCGCCTACGTACAAAAATGTATCATTTTCTTTTAATAATTTTTGTTATAAGGCTTCTTATAAACATTTCGTCAGTGGGCTACGACAGCGGAATAATAAAACAAAAACGTCGTCGGTGAATGAGGATGGCGTGACCGGCGCGCCCTCTGCCCCGGCCTTTGCGATAATGGCCCCCAAAATGATGGATAACTGCGTTAAGTATTTCCTAGACGACATTCTGCCAATCAAATATCCCTAAACTTAACTATAAAAAATACATAACCTTTTTTTTATGTACAATGAAACCTTTATTTTCAGATGAAATTATATTTCAGTAATATTTTATAAGTCATTCTTATACAGGCTGTATAGGAATTCGTTCAAGTTAAATTATTTACAAATATACGATTAAATGAGCAAATTAAATATGCATTAGCTTAGTTTCACTTCTCTTTTATTAATCGTCGTATCAAGTTAGTAAGCAAGTGTATCTATTAAGTACATTTTCCACACTAGTTTTCGCCATTAACAAATACCAATATATTATTAAAAAATAATAGAAATATCCTAATCCCGCCTTCGATAACAAATAGTTATACGATATAAGAGAACTCGGTATCTATATTTTAATTTATCACCGAAGTATGACTTCAATGGAGAATATAAACGTGACGACATAGAACTAATCAATTCATACTTTAATAAAACGGTTTTCTCGTTTGCTGCGAAGGCAATTTCCTTTATGGCGTTACTAAGAAATAGTATTTACTTAAATTGTGTTCGCAAATATAGATCCTAATAACCAGGGTAATTGTTTCTGTTTGTCTAATAAATAGTTACGATATTGTTTCTAACATTCAGAATATAAAACGATATTTTTGTTCTATATCGGTGGGACATTTGCCGGACATTAAAAGCTATTTTATTTTACAACTGAATTAAAAAAAATGTCGCTTACAAGATACAAAAGTTAACCGTACAATTAAGATAAAGGATTATAGTGTTGTTCTAATTTAAGTACTAGTATATCCTTAATTGTTTAAATTCCAACAAGTTTTTATTGCATTTTTAAACAAATGTTTCCTAATATCTAAAGCTACTGACCCATAGTTCTTCTTTTTAAAAATCATTCGAAGACGTTAATCGTTATTTCTTTTACAATAAACAAATAACAAAATTCTAGTACGCAGTCTGGTTGGTTTCTTGCTAACGTTTGGAACTGTATTTATTCTAGATTTATCGTCGATTACGGTTTACTTAAGTACACTTTATGTTAACAACGGGTGACCCGCAGCCAGTCAACCATTCGCTCGTAAAAAGCTCTTACGGCCGCTCACTGGTAGTGTGGCGCTACCACGCTGACGTGGGGTTCACAATCGATGTTGTTCTACGTAGGATTCAACGTTACCATGGATTTATCTGTCATAATGTAAAATAATCGCGTCGATGACACATTTTGAGGATTCAATTTAATAATAATTGTAAGTAATTAATAAGATGTACTGTAGACCTTAATTATTTTAACATTCAACGTCGTACTTACAATCTTAAGTAATATATTTTCATAATTAAAAAGGGATAATAACTAAATAGAGCTCGGTTGTTTGCTGTCATTTAAAAGAAAATATGTGGCGCATTTACATCGCTTAAGCACAGAGATTATACAGATTACTGTCACGTGTCTGCAAAACACACGTTAAAATGCATTCTATAAATAGCACTGGGATTTTATGAGCGAGCAATTTTTCATACGTTTCTGAAAATAAGAATGAATCCACACTTCTCTGTATAAAATATTCTTATGAAGCTGAAATTTGTCTATCTACGTATTTGTTAATAGAACCTTTTCTTTGAAAACAAACACAATAGAAGTGCAAGTATTGACGTTCAAAGAAAACATACGCTTTTGTTTGAATATAACAAAAGAAGATATAAAAAGCGAATTGAAAACAATCTATTTTCGGAATCATACCTGTAAAGGGCGCCATCCTGACAATTGCTTAGCGCAGTCACTGAATAATAAATGCAACGGACAAGGTTATGCCGGATAGTTGGAATTTAGCGCTGCGTTGGCACGTCCTCGATAACGGGCACTATGTGTTATATATAACAAAGATTTACGTCACTAAACGAGGTTATTGCAAGGAATAAGGTGGGTGTAAAGCGCGAGGCGGGCGTGCAACCCGAGTCGAGTTCGCTGCAAAATGATCGCGTGGCGAGCGTCTACGTAACGCCGGCGCCCGCCCGACCCGATGCCACCCGCCGCCGCCTGCGGGCTTGGGCGGCTTTCCATGGTAAATAACCTCGTATAACTAATACTTGCCTTTTATTGACGATATTTTAACTCCCTTCAGTATTACTTGCTCACGTACATAACACATTACAGTTCATAATATTGTTTTCTTTAAATATGAAACACCTAAATGTAACCAGCATTTTACTTCCTTGTTCTTTTAAAAGTATACTTTAAGTCAAATAATTATGTTTCAACCTTTAACGGTTTGTGATTCTTATCTCAACAATATACGTTATCTAGATTTCATTCATGTTCAGGAATTAGACGTCAATACTTTATCGTCGTAACTACGCTTCAACTTTGTAGTAAGTTGTACAATATGCCCATCTACAGTAAATTATTTTGAAGCTACCATTCATTGCCCACTACCGCCCTCTACCTAGATTTTAATAAACGTGAAAAGATGTCGCTTTAGGAGTTCCACGCATCGTATATAGTTTACTAGATATTTCGAATTTTCCCACTCCGCACTAGATGGCGCTGAATTTCGAAGATGTAACTTCCATTTTCGTGTTTCTAGTCCAAGCACTTTCATAAAATAGGTAATCATTATACGTATTAAACGATACACTTAAATATAAACTCTCAATTAAGTCAGACTAGTTTTTTTTTTAAAAAAAGCTTACAGAGAATCAGACAAACCTTTAAAATTATTTAGTACATTATATTGATATTCTCGTCCAATATAGAAATAAAGGCTAAAAGAGGTCGAATTAAATAATTTTAAAGTACTCTACATGTAAAAATTAGTGTAAATAGTAGGAGATTTTGCCGCTAGGATCAATTCTTATGATAACGAGTCGGCATTCGGGTCACGTTTCTGTACCCACTTCCCGAACGTAAAGAGCTTTTGTACTAAAGAAAGTTATTTTTTTAAATAAAATGTAGAAGCATACGTGTCTTTTAATTTCAATCTAGTTCATAATTTATAATATTATACATATATACTATAATAGAAAAGCAATTAAACGTAGTAATTTAAATGAAATATTTGTTAATAGCATAGAATTTTCACTAAGTTATTAATATGTTTTTTATAAATATAAGAATCAAATGAAATTGATAGAATAAATTCAATCCGTAGACATTTTTGATTCACGAAATAAAGATAAAATACTATGTTGTAGGTTAAAATTATGTACATATCATTTTAAGTTTTCACAGAATAATTATTTCCTCATATTTCGCGGAGAGTGTCCGTAAGCGAGGCAACGCGAACTCTCAGACACTTAATGAGATACTGTGTCTACATTTCTACGTGCTTAAATATAAAAGCTCCCGTATTTTTTACAAATATAACCCTATCTCTCAAATTACATTCACACGAGAAGTTTTTCTCGTATAAGTTTTTAAACCGCAAAGTTTGAAACGAGTAAAACGTAACTTATAATCTTAAAAACACCTTTCTATAATGAAAACATTTTCCATTTCATGAAGAAAACAAAGTATCGAAGTAGATAATTTACGAGTCACCAAGTTAAAAGCAGACTTAATGACGTACTGTTTGGAGCACCATTGTTGTATTGTTTACAGTAAGCAAGTCGAGTACGCGTTCACAGAGAGCACTTCTCCAACACTGTCTTTTGTGACGGGACTGAGGATTACGTGAAACGTAAGACACTATCCTCCTTGTAAAAGCAAAAAACATTTTTTATTAAAAAAACATTGTAATAAAACTCTACATATATAAGTTCATGTTAAAAAATAAGAAACATGAATAAAATTTGAAATTGAACTATTTTTAATAGGTTAAACTTCTAAGCCAAGGCCAAGGCAAGTTTATAGCAAGAAAAAATCGTTTAATTTTGAGGTCACCGCGAACACGTTTCTAAGTTGCCTGTTAAACTAAACGAACAGAACGTCGATCGATACAAAGTTAGGGGACTATTGAATGCGTGTCGGATAATGGATAAACTTTTTTTGGAATGGACAATGCCAATACAAAACTCTTCCCTGCCGCCTTCTGTTGATTAAATTTGTCAAGATGAATGAGACGGCGAAACCAAGTAGATTACATTTGCCATCCTATATGTGCTACTTTAATCATAAATGTAAATAAAAAAGACATTAATCATTTTCCTAAGTAACTTAGAACCTACCTATAATAACTTATATGTTAAGACATTAAATAATTCAATAATTACCCAGATGTAGTAGAAATATATATAGCTAAAATAATTTTGTAGAATTAATAACTAAACTAAACAAATACTAGGACGATTTTTCATGGCTTTTATTTGCTCGAAACAAAAGCTAAACACAAAAGCTCAATTGGTTTGCATCAATTGGCATTTTTCCATTGAAAGTCAGGAAATCAATAGACTATGTTCGGTTGTTCAGCTTACAGCTTACTCGACTCAATCATGGTACAAGTACATTGCAGTCCCGAGGGCGACGCTATTCCAGATTTTACTGTTCCTATAGGACGCCAATATACAGTTATGCTTTTAGTATAATTTTCAATCTACATATTTTAATGACATATAATACTTTCAATAAACATCTTTGATTCTAATAGAGGAAAAATAATCTAAAACTCTACTAGAAACTCTCTAATAGATTACCCTACATTGACTTTTAAATCCTATTTTAATAAAAAAATATTATGTACCGTGTATTTTCATTGTCGACACACAGCTTTTTAAAGAAACCCGTACTTGTACTAAAAAAACTTGATTTAATTGTTAAATGAAATTAAAAAGTCATGAATAAAAGGGTATACAACTGGAAAATTCTCTGCTTTACATAAGTTTCGAATTTGTTTGTTTAGGGGTCTGAAATAACGAAGTCATTATAAAGGGTCACGGTACGAAAGGATAAATTGTTATTGCTTAATTTTGGACCTATTTTAATATATTTACTACTGTATTATCCTTAATTCAAAAGTTTAAAAATTGTTTCTGTTTTTTTCTTTTTGTGCATTACTGACGACGTCCTGCAAAATTTAAAATAAAATTTCGTCATTTAATCATGCATTATTTTTTAATATATTGGGTTAATTGTCTTAATCACTGTTACAACTTATTGCAGTATTGATTAGCTGAGGGTGCACTTGTTTTCACAAAAGTACGTTTACATAGACTAACTTTATCCTAATCCCTCACGATAGGACGTGACGTCATTATCTAATCTGAAACAATTCCTACTTTTATTTAGATGTCGTTATTTTATAGGAAGCAGAGTCTTACAGTACGGTTTCGTAATCATAGTGACCTTGAAATAAAACTTAACGTAGCATAAGGGTGATAAAATTTAATTGCCTAAGTTTTAAACTCATAAGAAATAATACTAAAACTAGAAAACTTAGCTACGTCAAACATCCACTACATATGTTTCAAGTTGTTTACAAGTTCTCTGGATACAAAGGGCCGGTGTAATTTTGTACTTAAAATTTTACTATTGAAAATCTTAAATTGGCTAGAAAAGTTGCTTGTGACCAAAAGCTTTGTAAGACCTTAATTTAAGTCACGTAATACTTTTTTAAAAGAGTGTTGAATGCAAAATGCTCGCTGTACTATAATTATTTTCCTGAATTCAACCATCATTCAGCCATCAATTATCATACATTGTTATTCATAAAACTTAAGGTGATCCAGTAATCGCTAGTGACCCATTAATTGATAGTTTTAAATTTAACTTACTTATCTTTAATTGCAACGTTTTATTCGTTATGTAACAAGGAAGACGTCGATACATTTGTAGGATGTGCACGAAGACGGAGACCACAAAATCAATAATGCGTCTTAATTTACATGGTTGCGTGGTGAAGTAACCGCAGTACCGCCACACGTGTTTTGTTTTATTACAATACATAACTATACACGTTATATGCATATTTAGATTAAAATTTTGTTTACAATTAATTTTGTTGTTTACTACGTTAACGATTCTCAATCAATCGATTTTCTACGCAGTTATTGTGCAACGTCAAGTAAAAACATAATGTGTAATTTGCTAATAATTGTTTTCTTTTAACAAAAATGTTTTATAAAAGAAGAGAATTTGCCTCGTATTTGCTGTTGCGTCGACAATAAATAAAACACAATTAACTAATAAGAATTACCTTCGCGCCATAGCGACAATGAAAACTAACGGTTAACACGTCATGTCTTAAACATATCTAGGGAATTAAGTTCGAGAACGATTATAACAAACGACCTGTCCTACCCGGGTAAACTTTATGACACAATTTCTTACGTGTAATACTCGTGCGACAATAAACTAAGGTGCTTCTAAACATGCCTTGTTTGCTTAGACTCTACTGATAAAGTTATAAATATTTAATGAAGTGTTAAAAGAAAAAAAGACAGAAGATTTAGAAGACATGAACGTTCGTTTATACACGTGTTTTGATTGTGAAATTTACGATTAAATATTCACATAACCACAAACATGTATTTTTTTATTATTGACTAGCTTTAACCCGCGATTTCGTCGATGTGAAATTAAAAAAACAAAATTAAGAACCCTATGTGTTATTCCACACTATGCTCTACATCTACGCCAAATTTTGAGCCAATTTAGGCGGCAAACTCTAACATACATCCATCCATACATTTAAACGCATTTATAATTAGTAAGATAATAGGGAAAATTACAATAAAATATAAGTTATGAAAAGTCTCAAAATAGTTATGCTTCAATTTATTATTTCTGCTTTTATGTTTATCTCAAAAATTGTCTAACATTCAGTGAGTCGTGAGCCTTTTGATCATTTCAGTGTAAAAGATACTTTGAATTTTTCCTCTCAACCGTAAACCTCTTGGAATATCCGAATAAATTGCTTTACTTTGGCGTCATACTTTTTATTTTGTGTAAGTATTCATAATTTAATTTTAAAAATATAAATAGGAGTAAAAATTATAATTTGATTACTTTAGATAATAGAATACTTCCGATTTACTTGCTTAAAAAAGCATTTGAGATGCCTAAATAATTCTAAGTGAAAAACCGTTTAAAATTCGAGGCCATTCTTTTTGTCAGATTTTAATGACGCGACCCGGGACGGGACGGGCCTCTTTTGTGTTTTGTTTACGTTAGGAAGCCAAGTGCGTAGTCACGGCTACGTCTTGAACTTTAGCGTGAAAAACGGACAGAAAGACAAAACAATTATGTCGTTTTCATAGAAAAATTCCTAACTTGCAATGGTTTGAATACAAGCACACAATTTTAAATCAAATTTATATTTAAGTGTATTAAAATTATTGAATTATCGTCAATTTTTTTACAGCATTTTCTACTCATTTCTAAATGCAATCTTATGTTTTTAAAGTGTATTTGTATGTAAGATTGAAAACATATATTATGCCGCTGATTGGTCGTTTAATTGCAGATGTGAAAATCATTTCCCACCAGTCTAGCAAAATAAAAATATGAATACTCTCAAGCATTCTTCGTAATAAAAATAAATAAATTGCACGGTGACGTGCTGCTTCAGTCCCACTAACCGTAGAGTCTGAAACAGGCTCGAGTGGTCGGAAACATTGACCCAGTTACAAGATCACTCCGCAATGAACGTACGACGCTTAATCAAACCACTAAAGATACTAACAAAAGACAAACTCGATTACTGCCTCGGTTTAATTCGTTGCAGGCTTATTCTGGATAGTACTCAGACATCCAAAGCGAATTAGTTAATTTAGTTTGTACTTTCTTGTTACTGCTAATACTGAAGTTTTCTTGTTACTGATAATTGAAGCATTTATTTAAAAAACTGAATAGACATAACGGATTTTCCTGTAGCTATATCTAAAATTGAAAAGAAGTAGAGTTAACAAAAGTTTTTAACTTTAATATAACTAAAGTGCAAACGTAAAAATTAATATATCAATACAACGTACATAAACATCAACAAAGCTTCACTCCCGTCTCGTTTTTTTTAATACAATAAGAAAATATCAACAGAAGGCAAAAAAAAATTGGAACCGCCTCAGAAACATGACGTCGTCAATTTAAAAAAAAGGTAAAGCTGCCTTGAACTGTGGCGATATTTGGCAATCAGCACCTTATCCTTTTCTCTAAGAAGGATCGGCATAATGTACAATATGTACTCCTATTCCATATCTCACTATCAATAATGATATCTTTCTAAATAATAATAGAATCTATCCAAAAATATCTGTCTCTACTCGTATTTATGTATTGAAAAGTATTCCTATTTGAGATTTTAAATGATGCGCGAGTTGGGGAACGTCCATTGTACTCTGTTTACGTTTGGAATACGAGAGCGGGTGTCCGCTGCTTCTTAGACACTGCAAATAGTAGACAAAGAGTTTAATTAGGCCGCCGTCGCTACGTCACCAGGTATAATGATGCTCATTATAAATAGGTCTTGTTTATTAAAGCTTGATCATTAAGTAATATGTTTCTATTTTGCTTATGGAAACGCAAAATTAGAAACATTTAATTTTTTCTTAAGAGTTCTTAAAAGTATTTTACAATTGTTAAATTCTTACATATATCACCTATAATATTATCTCACGGAATCTTAATTGTTTTCATGGTACATACTTTTGTAAATAATGTATTTAATAAACTTATTTACCCATTTTAACAAAAAATTAAGTTTGATTACATTGTAGTCTAGTTGACTCCACTAATGGTCGACAGTAAATCATAGACAAATCCGAGACGAACACAATAAATGTTTTCACATTAACGAACACAACTGTTCCCTAGAATTTCTCCAGACGAGTGGATCGATTGAGAGCGTTCCGACACATTTAGCATGCGTCACTGAATCGGAAGATGTTCTTCTTATTGGAATTAATAGACAGGGACAAGTGGAAAATGGAGAAGGTACATTTATATTTGTTAAATTTAAAGAATTAATATTTCAAAACATCGCAATAAAAACTTGCTACTAATATTATTAGAAAAATGTAAGCTCCAATGGCGCCGCCACTTAGAAAGGATGGATAGTTTTCGGGGTTTTATACGCTCATACTTGGGACAGCCGAGTGGCCGGCGCGTCCTAGATATCGCTGCATTGATCAAATAGAAAAAGACCATAGGGTGCTCCAGGTGATACAGAATCGAGTAAAATGGAGACTTCTATTGTCGGAGGCCATGGGCCAATGCGCCACCCTAGTAACTTAAACATTTAATTCACTAATAGCGTAATACTATAGAATAAAGTAGCTAAAATCCTGAAAATAAATGCAGCACAATCTCACTTTAAAAGCAATCGTTTTAATTTATCAAATGAACCTTTAAATCTCGGCTAACATACAGTAACTTGATTTATTTTAAGTAGCGTTTGAATAGCTTAAAATACCTACAGAGTGATATATTTATAATGTGAGTAAGATGTCGTTAGTTTCGACAATGTCAAAGTTTACTGTCAGCAATTCTTCGGAAACTTAGGATGAGAATTCTACACTAAGGGACCTCTGATAAACATTGAGTCACTCTTGAGTAGCAACATAATTCATTGATAGTAAGATTAGATACCAGTACTTACAGACCTGTATGCATTAGGTCGATCGGGTTTTGTTATCAGATAATGAAGACGAATGAGGACCCTTTGCGTTCCCACTACATACCACTATTCCATTATGAGCCTATTAGAGGCAGTAAGTGGACCCATAACTAACTTACAGAACTGAACCCCAACTACTTTGTATTAATTTTCAATGAGAGTATCTGCTCTTGCAACCGTTAGTTTTCAATGGCAAAACAATTTATACAAATATATTAGTACCTTTTTATTATTTTCATCTTCTTTATTTATCAGTAGGATAATCTCCAGAATCATTACGAGCAAACAAAGAACGAGAGATTTTAAACTCATATACAAAAACACACTGCTTTCAAGTAAGTTTTACTTTATACCCATGTATATAAAAGAACATTTTCATAGAAAGAACTTCCACAATTGAAAGAAAACAGTGCAAAGATTTACGCGAGTTCTTAAAACTTTTATCGAGTTGTAGGAACAAGTGTATGCTCGTGTCGTCGCTGAGATATCGTCGTAACCGAGTTTGATAATTTCCCACAGGATTTTTCCAATCAACTGGCAACTTATGTAACCTTAATATTTCCTTATTTCT
>LD699455.1:5984198-6017075 GCA_003118335.3 Papilio memnon
TTATATTAGTATAGAAGTATAGAAATAGAAATATCGATTATTAGCTGTGTTTGAGAATGAATGCATAAATCAAACAGTCAAATTATTAAAAGCATTGTTATAATATATTTAACAGATTACAATTTGTGGATACGTATTCAAAATTGCTCATATAATTCTATTAATGAATTCAAGTCTTCATTTTATTTTTAAAAATGAAGGGTGTTATTTTTTTCAGTTTGTCCCTTTTTTAAACAAACAGCGCGTCAGTTACACATTGTAGTTGTAAAAATATATATGAATTAAAAACAAGGAGAAAATAAACACAATTAATAATAATTACTCTTTATTTAAAGAAACAACAAACGTTGGTTGATAATATCCATCAGGACCCATTGTCTTTCTTTGGGAAAGATGAAATTCAGTTATTTCTGTTACTCCAAAATCATAATCAGCAAATTTATTCAATATTTCAGAACCATCGAATTTTTCTCTAATTTTCCTTCCTTTGGATTCTTCACTCTTTGATTCGCTTTTATATTTTGAATTTAATAGAGTAACATGCAGTTTAACCTTGTCTCTACCATAATCATTATTGTTCATAAATCCTTAAAAAACCAGACATATATAAATACAGACCTAGTTTTGTTATGGCAGAATGATTACATTAAAAAACTATGTTGCCAAACCAAACTATAATAGTAGAAAGAAAGTGGTTTAAAGAGATCAGTCTTAACAAAAGTCAATCATAGAATTCTCCCTTAAAAATTTTAAGGGATAATAATGTTCAAAATAAAGTCAGGGAAATTTATATTTATAATTACCTGCTTTATAAAAATAATTGACTAAATCATCAGCTATTTTCTGGAGGATATCACTGCCGGCTTCATCTTCAACATTTCCATACAATACATCAATATTTTTTGGATCATCGTTCATGTATGACAAACCTTTCAATCTTATTCGTAGGGGTAACTTCTCCTGAAGTAAAGGCCTGAAATGTAGTTTTTATTTCAAAATTTATCTACACTAGTCACCCCTTCATCGAAATTAAACATCTTACTTAATATTAATAATAGTAAATGCGAAAGTTTAGATGGATGGATGTTTGTTGGAGTTTGCATCCTAAACTTATGTTTGATTTTTTTAGTTCCTCATAGACAGTGTCGCGTGCGATGCTTGTAATTCATATTTTTTATTGATATTGTTTGTAAAATTTCCACTGTCTTATACTGAGTTTTTGTGAATTGATTCTCTAATACTCACATTATTATATTGTCTTTTGCCTCACTACATAGCTTAGAAACTTGTAACCTTTCTTCATTGTCCATCAAACACATCACACCAATGGTAATATGAAGTTTTTGTGCTCTTATAAATAATGATTCATCTATACCTTTTACTTCTTGCAATACAGTTTGCTGAAAACATAAATTATAAATCATTCAAATACACGCGTATGGTCAATTTATATAATAAGTCTATTCATAAACATAAACAATATCATTCAATTTTTATGACTTATCTAATCGGAATATTAATGTGTGTATCACCCTTTTACCTTGAATATTTCAAAATTATTCATTAAAATTGGATTGTTAAAAGGAATTGATATAAAATGAGTAGGCCTCTGTTTCATCCTTGATGACATAACTATTATATTGATCCTTCTACGAGCCGCTTTTACATTCTGTAAAAAATTGCAAAATATATTATAATATAAAAATAAAGATGTCATGTTAATTCTTTATGAAAGTAGTTGCTTGTATCACAAAGGCATTGCATCTATTTGTCACTTTATTTAACATGTTTAATGTCAGTACAATTTAAGGCAAGCCGAGTTGATAGCATTGAAACTGTTAATTGAGTAAAATTATTAAATATCTTATCAATTTACTCACAGTAACACTTGGACCAAATATTGTGATGTCACCAGCTTCTCCTTGTCTTGGTATTTTTATATTTGTTCTAGTATCTCTCTCAATTCTGCTTTTCATTATTCCTTTTTTCCCTATAATTGATCCAATATAATGCCTACAAACAATTTAGTTAGTCAATCAGTGATCTTTTAACTCAATCACCAATTAAATCCATCTTTACTAAAATGTACTTACTTTGATACATGAAGGCTTGTGGCAAATCTATTACTGTCTATTTCAGTTATTTCGAAATCATCATCTGAATCATCATCACCCGCATCTTGGAATGGTATTTCTAAAAATAAGCTATAAATTAGCAAAGTTTAATCAATGAGCTATTTAAAAATACATTGCACATAGCTTGAATACAATTGAAAAAAACAAAATAGATACTTGGTGTAGTACCATAAACTAATTGCTGTTTCAATATTCGAATGATGCTTTTAATACATAGAAAAAATGATAATATAAAACAAGTAAATAACCATTCTCGTATAAATCATGTTCTTGAAGAGCTGAAATTTCCGTATTCGGATCGTTTATTCTGTAACATCGTCCCTCAATCCATATTACTTCAGGTCGTGAAATATTATTCATTTTTCTGCTTTACGATGATTATAATCAAAATAATCTTGCTAGATTTCTAAAAGTACAAGATGGCAGATGGGAAAAAGTTAAAGGACATTATTGACATTGACATTTTTAACATTGACACATGGTCTTTATGCGCGGCTCACACCTGGCCAGTACAATTAGTGGCATTGACGTGGTAGGGACTCTATTGACGTTGTTTTTCAAATAACCTTGTAGTTGTCAAGACTACAGTGGCAATAAGTTCCATATAGCGGTTGAAATTATCGTTTTTAACAAAAATAATTTTATGACCCCAAAACCCCGTTTTTAGTTACTATTCTATCAATGTAGCTTTTTCCAGCCGCATGCATTCCGGCATCGGAGTGCTTTTCTATGTTCCAGCACAGTTATGACGGTCTTAGAGAATACATTTATATTTAAAAAATCGCAAAAATTACTAATAAAAACTTTCGCAGTCTAGATAAAAATAAGCAATGTGTAGTACCTGTTCAGTTGTTGCGTCAGCACTGGACTAGCAAAGAATAGACTGTTCACACTACACCAGTTGGGTCGGAATGGCTGGAGTGTCCAAAAAAGTAGAACAGTAGAACATTCGCCAGTCATCGGTCTGACATGCTCACTGGTGCCAATTAACGTTCAGAGTGTGCCAGTTGATAGACAATCCGGTCATATAGCATTATCTACCGACTGTACTGGCCAAGGGTGAACCGCACTTCTGGTTCATCTTTCATCACGTTCACGTTATCAGAGTTAAGTAATAAGTCGTAGAAAATAAATATAGAAACCCACATTGAGGAAAAAATAATTTGATTTATTTGCACACATTAAAGAGTCATATAATAAAGAAGACTATTGTAGCGCTCCCAGGCGATCAAACGAGGAACTATATATTCTTAGCCTGTAGGCCAAACTTATAGGTGATAACAAGAATACGATATTCGGATAAAGAACATCCTAAAATGAGCGGCCTCTGCTCCCCCGGCGATACTCATGTCTGGATCTGGAATGGTAACAGCAGGAAATCAGGGTAACAACATCTGTCTAGTAAAATAGCCGGAGTCTCAACCACAACATATTTACACACAAGATGTATAATTATAAGGGCAAATATGTAAAATATAGTTGACAGTTGGAAACATTTTCAATTTACCATTCATGATAGTCGTATTTATATAACGTCACATCATATCCAACATTTAACAAATGCTACATGTAATAAGCGATACACGATAAGCTTATCAAAATCTTTTGTCCATTTCGTGTCGTGCGCGGAACGAGACAACTTGTTATTATTTGTATCAATTCAATTCGTTATTACTTACATTTTAATGACATAGAATAAATGTAAAAATGAATCAAAAGTGTCAAAGGTCGGTGTTAAGTTACCATAATGCTAATTATCAATATATTTCAGTTCAATTTAAGGAACAAAATGGTGAGTAATAAAAAAATACAAATCCATAAACAAAAAAAATGATAAAGCAAGAGTAACATTGTAAGATGATAATAAATGTGCTGTTTTGTTACATTATTTTTGACCGATTTCCCAAAAGAAGGAGGTACTCAATTCGTCTGTATGTTTTTTTATGTGTGTTACGCGATATCTCCGGCCCTGGTGGATTGATTTTGATTTTTTTTATTTTATTGATTATGTCTGCTACGTTCTATTTACAATTCACTTACATTTCATATTATGTTATCTTTGGCATATCTTTAAAAAAGCAGACTGTTAACAAAACTTTTATTATGCTTGTGATATGCGAATACAATGTTTAAGCTTTCTATTCACTCCGATTTTCAAACTACAAGATTTCAGACAACTTTTGCTGATAGTTTAACGTAATTTTTGTCTTAACGTAACGGTTATTCCAGCTCTATGGGTTCGAGTTCGATTTCATACATTTTTTTAAAACACATTCCAATACATTTCTTGAACTTTGAGCTTGTAGACTCTCCTTCGAAATTAATACTACGATCATTAGTCAACGAGTATTGCATTTACAGTTTACAATGTTTTTAGAAAGAGCGAACGAAGTTATTTCTACATACATATTCCCGAAATCCTAAAACTTATTTTCATTAGAGAAATAACTACACAGGGCATTCCCTTAGAAACTCCACAAATATGTTAACGAACTCAGTTTTACAAACACGTTCGGTAGAATTGTGAACATAAGATTTACAAAACAAAATTTTCAAGTCATACTTCTTAGCTTTTTGCCACAGTTAAAAGGTATCTCCAGAACGGCTCAAGATATGTCGATGGAATTTGGTATAGGCATACAACATAATGTGGACGAACATAGGCTACTAATTAAGTTTTTAAATTCCGCGTAAACGGAGTCGCGTGCAACAGCTAGTTTTATCCATTTACGATATTAGTCTGGTGATGGTGACCGTCCATCCCTAGGTGTTCTGTTCTGCAATTCTTAATTCTCCTTTATACGCATTAAAAATTCTTTGTAAATTCTCTGATATAATAAATGTTAATCTCGGCAAATATTTATTATTTAGCACCTAAAGGCAAATACGGCGAATGTAAATACCTGTGATTATCTATGTATTGCTGTGAATTAATCACTCGTTCACTTTTTTAATACCTAGTATTTGACTAGTTATACATATTTACTAAAATTTTCATAAAAAGAAATTGCAATCATGCTGCAAATATTACAAGATAAAGTAGATTAGTAAATTAATTGTAAATGTTGCATACATTGTTGTAGATAAGACGTTATCTATCTTATCTTGTACATCACGAGATCAATATTTTAAGTTTTTACGTTTTTAAAGACAGGCAGTTGTCTCCGATTAGAATCTCTTATAGTTAAAAATATATATTTCACTGTAGTAACTAATATTAGTAAGTAGTTTTTTTAGTCTTCCACATCTTTAGATAGCATCAGAATATTTAGAATGGTGTATAGTCGAAAAATCACAATACCATCGCATTGCGTAGCCGTTATGAGTAGTAACATTTTTGTGTTAATTTTATGTGCAAATGTGTGTACGCTTAAATGTCGATGGTTTTTTTTGTAATTACGCGTTTAAAAAACAGTGTTATATTAAAAAATCGATAGCGAATATTAAGAAATCTCAAAAGTCCATAAAAGTTGTTTTACAAAATCTATGGCTTCATTAACAGAATTAAATTCTAATCCATGTTTTTACTAGATGAACCATTGTAAAATACATAGTGTAAATCGCAAAACAAAATAAAATAATATTTGATCTTGAATTCGTGATGTGAAAATGGAAACGCAAATACAACTTGACACTGACAATCCTTAATGTCAATGCTCAATACGTTTTTCGCGAAAAAATTACATCTCAACCCAAACACCTGTTTGTTATTGATCGATTACTCTTACAAAGAATGAATACTACAATTTCACCTTCATCGTAAAAATAACCAGGTATTGCAGTTATATTTTATGACGTAAAAACGCTTTTTAATAATTTGATTAGCAAAGAATTTCTTTAGCTTGTAAAGTAAAAGTATTAAATTAAAAAGGAAAGTAGAATTGCTAAATAACTTCTTTTCGATTGTCATATTTTAAAGAATCATTGTTTGTATAAGAGAAATAAGAATGTATTTTAGTTCATGCTCGTTTTTACAGGTTTTAAGTTCTGTCCGTTTTCTAGCTGAGAAAGCTTGTCCCATGCAAAAGAAAAAAAAGGGCTAGGTAACTCGGAGAAGAGAACATTTCATGGGCGAATCTCCTAAGAATAATTGAAAACAACAATACACTAATTATGCAAACCATATTCTTATGTGGTTAGCTCTCTCTCTCAAAATATGTTTCAAATTTTAATAAACTATTATGCAAAAGCAGATATGTTTTTATTTATTTTTGCACATGCACCATTTTAGTTCTTAAGTAGATTTTTATATATTTTTTATTAAGATTTAGATAGCTTGTATGGCACTTCATTGCTTGATTTATCTTCCCATCACTGCACAGCTCTAGAAAAGTAGTATCTCTAGTAAATCATTATCATTGAACATGATAGTATGTTATGTATATTAATTGTTTTTGACTGAACATTGTTACAAGAAATGATATGAGCATTATAGGCAATTTACTGCAAACCTTGTATTATAAATTGAGCTGTTTATATTACAAATGTTCACATGTTAATTAGATAATGTTGCAATTTTTGTAAAATTGATATCAAATCCATGCATGTTTGTTTTCTTTACCTTTCTAGAATATCTAATTCTGAGTGTTAGGAATAAACTAGACATTTAAATATATTTCTTTGAAGTTTTTTCAGAATTTCTCCAGCATGTATTAATTTCTACTTATGACTAACTCACATTACGCTTAAATATTGTGCACTTTTCAACTAACAAAAATGTGTTTTAGATGGGGCAAAAATGCATGGATCTCAGCGAGTAATTATGTTCTGCCTTCTGACTACAATCCTACCTACAACTTTGATAGTGTCATCACTGTATCTAAGGAATATTAGATATGCTGATGTTATGTACAAAATATCAGATTCAGATGTTATACAAATCCATAAAGGACAATCCTCAATTTTCTGTGAAAAACATTCGTTGAAAATGAACAACACATTCAATGCATTCCAAATGAAAGGTAGACCTGAACTATCTAATAAGACAAGACATATTAAATTAAGAAAATCTATGTCAATGCCAGATGATACTTTAGAATATTGGGGTTTCTTTCTCTTTGCTGGAGCAACTGTTGAACTGAAAGCCTGTTCCAGGTATGAAGGTTCTAAGATATTAGTAGTGAAAGGAGAAAAAATCCTAAACACCTGTGGCATATTAGATGGTAGCAAATACAGAAAAGATCCATCATTAATTGACAAACAAGGTCAAGTATCGGTAACTTTAGAAAATCCTGGAAAAAAGATTAATGGTGTAACATTGTTAGAGAATACACAACATGAAAATGCTATGGACGAACAATCAAATGAACATGATTTTCAAGACAATTTAGAAAAAGAAACCAATCAAAGACAAAAAAGATCAGCTGCAAGTATGCCTTTACACAATCCAAATACTATATTGGACACTGGAGTTAATCACGGTGGCAATGCAAATGTGCCAAATGTAACAGAAGATGCTTCAGTATCAAGCTTCGAGAACAATTTGCATGAATGTTACAATGATAACATACTCATGAACAATTTCTTTCCATATTCTAAGGAATGTAATAGTACCAACTATTTAGAAAATACTACAATATTAAAGGTTGAACATAAGATACAATCTGACGGGTATTATTACTATATATTTTATAGCGACAATGATTTGGTGAATAATGATATCCATGCAATATTTGATATTTATAAACCAACATTCCAATATGCAAACATGTCCGACTCCAAGGTTTGTCTTAATAGTACTGAATGTGAGTTTGATATAAGTATTTTTAGTGATGAGTTAGTGATAGTAGAAGTTCCCACAACTGATGGCTTTAATAATGATAAATCATTTATTTTAACTTCTGTATGTCACCCTCGTACCTCCGTATATATTATTTTCCCAGTGTCAGTTTTGTTGTTGATACTCCTTTTTGCATTTTTATGATATTTCTTGAAAGTTTGGTCATATTCTTTACTGATTCGGGTGAATATTACCAGAAATGTGATATTAATTTATTAAATTAGCTATTGTTAAGTAGATAATTGAATAGACCTGTTGATCTATTTATTAATCATTGTTATTCTAAATATATTATTCTTCTTGATTGGTCTTTTATTAACTCTTTATTGATATTTATTGACAAAGTTTAAAATGGTTCCATACACTACAGGAAGTGGTATTTTCCACAGGAAATCAGAAATCTTGTTAGCAACTAATGTAGCAGTTTATTGAATTTCAGATAAATAATGTTAGCACATTTACACCAATAGAATGATTGCTGATAAATGTTAACACAATACTAGTAGTTTCTGGTACTTAGCTTATATTTAAGGACTACATAGACAGAGCAACATTGTTCTGGAAACAAAGTGGAGATCCATCGCTTCGACTAACATAACGCTTTCCTTACTACAGTTCCACTTTTGAATGTTATATAATCTGCAAAATTAGGAACCTTAATTACCAACTTCATTATACTTTGAACAAAATTTATTTCAAAAATATAAATAAATCGAAATGAACATAAAACCATGTAGAAAACAATAAAATGCAAAAAGCAGTGGTTGGGGGATACAGGATAACAAAAAGGACCTGTGTTATAAAAAAAGTGACTTATTAAGGAAATTTTGATTTATTATTTCCACATAGTTGTGTCCAAAGTGCGTGTCAACAGGCTGAGTGGGGAGGGCTTCTGTAAACAAAATTTGTACAATTGAGTTAAATGCGCCACGAGAATTAAGGTTCCGATCGGGAGTGGAGTGCTATGGCGTATGTCAATAACAATACAGCAATGTTATATTTAATTTTATTTATTTACCGTATTACAAAAACAGTTACCATATTATGTACAACTGGAAAAAAAAGAATTACACAATACATTTCCTTCTGGTACTTTTGTGATTGAAATAGCCTCTCCAGTACCCGATGAGACCTCTCTGCAAACGGCAGAGGGGCCTACGCGGAACGGGGGCCATCCGGCCGAGCCGGTCTTACTCCTACGTATATTTATTAAACTTATAATGATACGTCTATAGTATAATGTATTCATTAATTAAACTAAAACAGATATATCGGTCCAAATTAAATGAGTTCCAATAAAAAAATCAGCACAGTGGTACTTAGGAGGTCCCTCCTAATACTCACACCGTATAAATATCGCAATAGAATGCAGGACACAAAGTATAAACCGGAATGCGCAGCCACCTCAGATGAGGTTGGCCACGTCGTTGGGCATTTCAGTGATGGTCGTGTGGTAGAAGTCCTCGATGTCCTTCAGCGCGCGCTTGTCCGCCTCCGTCACGAAGTTGATGGCGATGCCCTTACGCCCGAAGCGGCCGCCGCGCCCGATCCTGGAATCACCACACTCCTTAGATAACATAGACATAATTAATTTCATTTAAAATCTAACGAAACACACTATTAACTCTTAATTCAACAGTGCATTTAGTAAATATCAACAAGGCAATATAAACATATTGCTGAATAAAGGACCTATAAGTCCCTCATTGCAATGCTTGGTTAGAATGTCTGTGCATTTGATTTTTTTTTGTGTTACCTAGTGTTTTTTCTTATTTTAACTTTTAATCAAATTTTAATTTTCCTCTCTTTTTAAGTGTGCTAAAGTGTAATATGTTTGAAGTGATTAAATGTTGTATACCGATGTATGTAGTTCTCGCGGTTGGTGGGCAGGTCGTAGTTGATGACGCAGGAGACCTGCTGCACGTCGATGCCGCGCGCGAGCAAGTCGGTGGTGATGAGCACGCGCGAGGAACCCGTGCGGAACTGGCGCATGATCACCTCGCGCTCGCGCTGGTCCATGTCGCCGTGCATCGCAGACACCGTGAAGTCGCGCTGGTGCATCGACTCCGTCAGCCAGTCCACCTGACACACCCACACAATTACACATTTGTTAACAAACTTTAAAATTTACATTCCATTCAATTGCGAATGTCAACATATAAATGCTTAAATGACTATTTTGCTATTAGCTAACAATTAACATTACCATAGCATTCTTGCTGCTTTGCTGCTATTGACTTTTAGTTTTTGTCTCTTTATCACATTTTTTACAATTTATTCACCCCTTAATAGCATGAAAATATATAGCCTATACTGTCTCATAAGCTGCATTAATAAATGTAACAATATATTAATAACATCATTTTGTTTTTATTAATATAAAAGTGTAGCTTCATTAAAGAATATGCTGTAAATGCTTACATCCTACATAAGTGTGTTTATATTTTATTATACTAGTCCAGATATCAATCTAATATACTACTAAAATAATTATAGTGATTGGCTCAAAAGGTAAGCAGATGAATCCAATCTCATACTCTTCCAGTAAAATTTTCCATGAACTTGTAACAATGTATCGAGATAGTAACACAGTACAGATATTTGGATTCGTGCCATGCTACTGTACTAAATTTATTGTAGAATGTTTAATTTTGCTTAAATATAAATGCACAATTCCACAACAAGAAAGCTCAAATGTACCTAGACTTAACAAATTTTACACTAACATTAATTCATGACTAAAAAGTTACAGGTAGATAAGTTAACAATTCCATACATATGATCACATAAAACAAATTCAAAAATATCTAATGGGAAAATAAAATTTAATTAAAAAAGACTGAATCAGCATCTTGTAATGCAAATATCCTGATTTCGTTTTTATAAAGATTAAATAAATAGGACTATTAACAATATAAAATAACAGTAAAACTATAAAGTTTACCTTGCGGCGAGTGTTGCAGAAAATGACAGCCTGAGCAATAGACAGGGTGTCATACAAGTCACACAGAGTCTCCAATTTCCATTCCTCTAGTTCGATAGAGATAAAGAACTGCTTAATACCTTCCAAGGTGAGCTATAAAAAGAAAATAAGTAAAATAAATACAATGTATAAGTAACATTGAGTAGCTTAAACACATAAGCATCATATGCTGCTTATTCAGAAAGGTTACATATTAAATTAATTATATAATGGTAACATAATATAACTTAAAAGTGCTTAAAAAACAAGTTGAAAAACCATGTGTTCTTAGAGATAAAAAATCTCATCAACTTACTGGTAGATTTAGTAAAGGATAAGCTCTAAAATATTATTTACAGCATATAAGTTAATAACATATTATTTATCTCCAGTATGTCATTGGATTCATCTGAGTCACCATTACATGGTATCTAACAATGCACTATGTTTCATATAATTTGCTGCATAACAGAAAGAATGATCTAGAACTATTTATACAATACACAAGATGCACAATAGAAATGTTTTCTTATGGAAACCATACTAAATATATCAAGTTATTCTAGATTTTTAATTTAATTATCTTATACATAGAAAAATTTAATTTTAAATTTTCACAAATCAGAGCATACAAATAACTGTTGGAAAATAAATCAATATGAAATGTTGAATTTATAATCTAAAACAAATAGCTTGGATTTAGAGTTCTTGCATATCATGATATTACTATTGCATATAAATGCAACAGTAATATTAGATACTTTAATAGTATTAAACCACAAATCTTAAATGAATCTGCTATCAAACACCAAACACATTTTATAGAACATAGTTGTGAATAAAAACAATTCACAAGGGAAATGTTTTTACATTACCTCTTCCTTCTGCACCAGAATACGAACAGGCTCTCTCATGAAGCATCGGGACACTTCCAATACATCATCAGGCATAGTAGCAGAGAGCAAAATGACCTGAACATCGGCAGACAACATTTTGAATACATCATGGATTTGATCTTTGAACCTGTTATAAACAATACATGTTTAAAATATATACAAAAAGAAACATACAAATTACATAGATGATAATAACTCACCCTCTAGACAACATCTCATCAGCTTCATCGAGCACAAACAGCTTGATAGTGTTAGCACGTAATGCCCGACGAGAAATCATATCATACACCCTGCCGGGTGTGCCAACAACAACATGCACTCCACTTTCCAGTTGGCGCATATCCTCACGCACATTGGTGCCACCAATGCAAGCATGGCATTTAGCATTCAAGTGATCACCAAGAGCAATAACCACCTAAAAATGTAACACTTAATTTCTTGTCTTTCAAAATACACAAAAACTTCACTTTACATATCACTTGATAATTCATATCATACCTTCTGAATCTGTTGAGCCAATTCCCTAGTGGGGGCCAATATAAGCGCTTGGCATTCACGAATACTAGTATCGATTTGTTGCAAAATGGAAATGGAAAAAGTAGCAGTTTTCCCGGTTCCGGACTGGGCTTGAGCTATGACATCACGCCCTTCGATACATGGCATAATAGCCCGTTGTTGGATGGCAGATGGCTTTTCGAAACCATACGCATAAATCCCTCGAAGCAATTCTTCCTTCAAGTTCATGTCATCAAAGCTTTCCACGACTTGATGCCAGTTTGTATCCAGCGCTTCGTGCTCGGCGCCGGTGGAGCCCTCATAATTATCCTTTGACTGGCCATTTTTCGAATCCTCCGGCCACTCTTCTGATCTGTGAAGAATATAACAAATAATCTACTAAAAATATACTAACTATAAGACTTTATGATATGGCGTAATAAATTAATGAATGTGCAAAAACCATCAAAATCGCACTACTGTCAAAATGGCATTTCACTGTTGTTTGGCGTTTTAAGCGTAAAAATTAGGAATTAAATTATTTTTTACGCCAGTTTTGAACGATATTAGAATAACTAACATTATAAATACATAATTACATCAGGAATACACGTGCATTGAGCCGAATTACTAATATGTTCTCCTGCCAGCGCCATGTTGGCAAATCGTCGGCCGTGGAGAATGAATTTATGGGTTATTTACAATGAACATAAGCAATTTTGCAAAAGTTATGTACAGGTTACTATTTGTCTAACATCTTTTATCATAGTCGTATTAAAAAGAGCATTAGTATAATACAAAAACTAGACTTACCTTCTTTCAGGTGAATAAGACATGTTCCAATCGCGGTAGCTGAACGGAAAAGAACTAGCAAGGTCAAGTTAAGTTTAACCAAGGATTTTTATGGCAATATTAATGACCACTAATTTAGCCTTCAATTGTTCAAAAATTATTCTTAAATATTTTTAAATGATTTATGAAATACAGTAAATTTTTTAAGCTGCAATATCGTAAGAATGTTAACGAATGGAATTAAATGGGAAATAAAACGACGGAAGTTCGCTTTCGTACTTCAAAGCAGAAGTGAAAAACAGAAAGGGATAAATAATAGTAAACTGACAAAGTGGGAAAAGGAGAGCAATAAAATGATACCATACGTAAAGAATTTAGACTTCAGCTTCAATAGTTAGATCGGCAAAAGCACAATTTAAAAAATCAATTGTTAAATATAGTTAAAATGGTTGATATAATTTCATTGATAATTTATAGTTTAAATGAACTTATTAAAATGTTTGAAACATATTTATTTCACAAATAATTAAAAAAATATACCATACAGCTTAACAAAAAATATTGAATTTACCTTTTAAGTTGTCTTGAATAAACAGTCGGATGCTTTTTTGCCATTATAGGTGCAGATAATATGTAAACTAACAAATTAAGGAGTAGGTTCTACTGTGTTTTGAAACTTGTGAGATAAATGAAAATAGAACCGAACGTGAAAAAAGATAAAATAGAGAGGGAAGTCTATAATATAAAAAGCCATTTAACTAAATATATCATAGGTTACTAATCCTTTTAATTTTTGTATGTGAGAAGATTACTAAATTCAAGCGAGTTAACTGATGCTAAGCACCCGTTAACACTACCCTGGCATGCAACAAGGAAATGAGTTATAGATGCCTATCGATATCAATAACAGAGAAGAGAACAAAGTTATGTTCCTCTCTTTTGTCGTAATCAGTAATCTCCGGAACGGGTTATGACGATTTTGACGGAGTATTGACTAGAAGATAGCTGGTAGAGTTTAGAGGCACGCCGGAATGTTATAGACGACCATTTTTTTAAATTCCTCGCTAACAAAGTTTGCCGGCGACAGCTCGTGTATTTAATTCTTTGAATTCTCCGATGGTTATTCATGTGCATCATTTGTCTATGATTTTAAAGAGGAACGCAACTTATATATTTTTTTTAGTTGGTAGCACTTCACTTCCTGTAGTGTCTATGAGTACGCTGCCATTTTGAAACGGCAGTGCTTTTTGTTCGTGTGGAGCGTTTGCTCGTTGCGAAGACTACATCGTGTTTTAGTCAAGTTTAGTTTTATTTCATACGAACTCACTCAAAATGAGCTGGCAAGATTATGTCGATAAACAGTTATTGGCATCCAGATGTGTAACAAAGGCTGCGATTGCCGGTCACGATGGAAATGTCTGGGCCAAGTCGGAAGGCTTCGATGTAAGTTTATGGCTTTGTTAAGTTTAAGTGGTCAGTGATTTGTCTTTTTAAATACGTGATAATATGTTTTGAGTGCTTAAATAGTGTTTTCTGCTGCTATAATTTTTTTGTAAGGATGGATGACGAATCCGGCAAGTTTGACAAGATGGCGACATGTGGTTGTAGCTAATTCAAATAAAACGACGAGATTATGGTATCTTTGCCCTACCCATACTGATTTTCTGTAAGATTTATTACATATGATTGATAAAAAAAAGATTATGATGTTGAGCAATTTCTGTAAAGCATATAAAATCTTTTGCAAAAGCCGGCCGGTCTTGGTTATGGTTACACGTCGCCGCTTATTGTTAGGGCTTACATAAATTAAATAAACCAAGTAAATATAAATGTATGTCCCATATCTCCGCCCATTTTTTGTACTTATTGATTTTCACTTCAGGTCTTATTAATATAGATGTATCCTTGTTTTCATTCTTCTCTGCATCACATAAAAATTTTTAGTAGACTAAAAATACTGCCATATCTGTTTCTTTTTTTCTAGTTCAATTTAAAAAAAAAACTAAATAAAGCAAACTTCATGAATTTATGAAGCAGTATGCTGGAAATATGTTAAGATTAAATTTTGTTGCTTCCACTGTACTTCTATTTCAAGTTGATTGATAACTTTCTACTGTTATAATTGTATAAATACATTTTTCTCCTTCCTTTTGTTCTAGTTTTAAAAAGTTTTCAGACATGTGTTGTATTGGGTTGCATCGGAATGAAATAACACAACACATGTCTAAAGCTTTTTTATAGATGAAATATGAAGTAACATTATTTCAGCCTATTATGAGTCTACTACTGTAGTTGTTAAGATCAATTTGTGGTAAAAAGATTGAAGGTATTTGGATGATTGGAGTTCTCTACATTGAGATGAAGTTTTTAGGTTTATTGGTGTACCCAGAATCTTTTTTATTTTTGGACAAGTTTGGATTGCTGAAATATTTAAAAACATATTTATCTTTTTGGCATATCTGCGATGTGTTTTGGGTAAATGTTAATCTTTTATCATTTTAAGCAGTAGAAAGCAAAGTTTTGTTTCACTAAAATAACAATCAAAGCTTTGTTGTTAGTTTTTATTAAAAGATACACATAAACTCATTGACATTATTTAGTAATTCTGATAATGTTATGGATTATTTATACTGGATTAGTTATACCTATTGTAATTTTATTTGTTTTGAACTATATGACTGCAATGCACTGTCCTCAAGCATAAGTGCAGAAATACAACTTAAACTTATCAAACTCAAGGATATTGTAGAGTTTTATTTAAGAAGTTATTGAATTATCATTATACTGTAAAGAAAAACATAAGATTTAGTTACTTGTAATCTCATTGGGTTGAAATTACATTGTAATGGTAAAAAAGAACCCTTTCAACGTGGGAACATTTCCCTGAGCCCATAGTAAACACTATAGCATGTTTAATTGGTAATAGTATATTTTTAGACTCTTTTGTTCCTACAGTAATTAAAAAGATAAATTAAAGGACTTGATTAACTATAATATTCCATAATTTAGTGATGCTTACAGTAGCTGCTGACTCATTCTGGATATAACATAGGGTTATTGTGATGTTGATGGATTTTTTACAGAATAACTTGTCTAATGTTTAATATGTGGCCATTTATTTTCTGTAAAACTGATCCTATAACATTTATTTTGGTACCTTTCACATTTTCCCTGTCGACATATTTCGTCAAATGATTAATTTACATAGATTGTGTATTAACAAATTATTTGGTTGTTAACAGATATCGAAAGATGAAGTGGCAAAGATAGTGGCGGGTTTCGAGAATGAATCACTGCTGACGGGCGGCGGCGTGACGATAGCGGGCAACCGGTACATCTACCTCAGTGGCACAGACCGCATCATACGCGCCAAGCTAGGCAAGGTCGGCGTCCACTGCATGAAGACGCAGCAAGGTGAGCACGCTATAACCCCCCCCTCGCCCCTCTCCTCGTCTATGTCTCCTGCCCTGATATGGATATAAAACCTTTGTTCCCATTACAAATTTCAAGGTAATCAAGGTACTTAGTTGACTGTTAGTTGTTTCTTGTGAAGTATCTTTCCTATGGTCTTATACAAAGTCTTATACAAAGTCCTGATAGGTGGTCACTAAGCAGAGATTACGGTTTTCGATTTGACACTATCTCTTCTTTCATTACTCTTGGATTATTATAATCTTTATTAGCTACTAACAAATCACTTTATTAGCTTTGCTAATTAGTTTATAGTACTTAATTATCATTTTCAATCTAGTATTTCACTTACTTCTTCCTAATTGGATCGTAAAACGTAGTCTATTATCAACTGTCAATATTAGAATAGTTAAATTATCGAACATATTTGATTATTTTTTCAAGTTCATACAAAAAGAAAACCTAGTAAGGCAAATACAATGATGTAACAGACAATAGTTGTTTAAAAGCGCGCTACTGCTTTCTTATGGAACACCTGTATATCAAGTCCGAAGTACCGTTGTCCGAACGGCGCAAACCTGTTCTGTTTGCCGAATGGCGAGCGCGGTTTGGCAGAGCTATTGGGATCGATACGCTGCCCAAAGGACTGCCCAAGTGGAAAGGGGTTGACATGCTGTCAGAGTTCACATCAAATCAGGCGAACGGCTTTCGTAAAATCATGTCAAGAATTTAAAAATTAAACAGCGTTCACAATTTATTTGGATATTTTTAGAATTTTTAAAAATATTTATTTAAACCTGACGCGGCGTTTGTCCTGAAATTAAAAAAATATTATAAATAAA
This sequence comes from Papilio memnon, assembly GCA_003118335.3. Lineage (NCBI taxonomy): Eukaryota > Metazoa > Arthropoda > Insecta > Lepidoptera > Papilionidae > Papilio > Papilio memnon. The sequence goes on from LD699455.1 coordinate 6,001,511, forward strand.
ACGCTAAACTAAATTCAGTTATTTTATTTACGTATTTAGATATACATTTTCTTTATATCTCTGAAAACAGAAAAGTCTCATTTTTGTCAATCATTTAGCATGTTATGTGTATTTTCTGCACCTGGATTCGTACGTTTTACATGTTCCTTAAGAATAGAATGAAAGTTAAACGTGTGCTACGCATATGTTTTCTGTATAGAATGATATTAACACGAATTAAAATCTCAGTACTCAAGTGATATTTAAAGTATGATTATAGATAGTCCATTTCTTTGCATCAATCGTTTTGTAACAGTTGCGAGAGGGAGCCAGCCATCTGTGCCATAACGCGTACTTTCCCACGCACTATTACGGCTTCGACGATCGTAGATTCATGTAAATACGAGTTATATCAAAGTGAAGTGACATTGTATTATGTAGTACAGTGTACGAAGCCGTAATCTCGACTTATCGCTACCGAATGATTCTTTAGAGTTAGACAAGGTTTTTAAGATAGCCTGAACGATATCTTTTTTTACAGCCGTCGTAATTTCACTGTATGAAGACCCCATCCAACCCCAGCAGGCTGCATCCGTAGTGGAGAAATTAGGAGACTATTTAGTTACCTGTGGTTATTAGAGGTAAAACATTTTGCCACTTAACTCTGATGCTGTTTTATATAGAAGATAGAAAGCGGTATATTAACAGTGAAACATTTTGTTCGCAGATCGAAGCGCGCCGTGATCTAAGAATACTATAAGATAATATTTTTTCCACAGGGAAATAAGTAACTGCATTTTGTATATTCTATAAAAGTGATAAGGACCGTTCATTTGTTTTGAAATTGATGAAATTGTGGCGACGCGAGCGGCGCGCGCCCTCGCCCTCGCCCTCGCCCGCACGGCCCCGCGTGCCGCAGCCGCCGCCGCCGCCGCCCGCCCCCGCCGCCAGCCGGCAGCCGCGCAGCCGCGATTACTTTGCGGATTCTGGATACTCTTTTATACGCTCACCGCTTCCCAGGAGTAATTGTTGCTGCGTAGTGCTTTCAATTTTTATTATAAAATTTTGCTTTTTTCCGACCGGTACATATATTCCGCTACGCAGCGGTCTCAGACATGGTGTATAGAGATTTTTTTTGGATTTCTTTTCAAGCCATCTGATAATAATCGTTGTCATCTCGCGTTTAATGTAATGTAGGTATAATCGTGGAAGTTTGCTCGCAGATCGGATATATTTGCCCGTGCGCGTGCGCGTGCGCGTTTAGACGCTCGATGATGAAATGTAATAACCACGTAATGAAATTACTGTAACGATAACAACATAATTATATATGTAATTACAAGTAAGCATTTGTGTAAGGGCTTGTTACAAAATGAAACACACTGTAACCCGAGTAAAATATTACGATTTTAATTGAAAATCTCTAGTCCCACTGGAACCATCGTGTGAGAAATGCAAAGATATTGGATTCGAGAGCGTGGCGCCATCGCCACGCCGCCATTTCGCTATGCTTCCTTTTTTAATTACGCAGCATTTATATTCTCGTGTAGTGAATAATAAACATTTGCATTCTGTTCTATTCTATCTCGTTAACAGCAGAAACTAGAAGCGCTCAATTACTCTGTATCCTGAAACAAGGCTTGCAGTAAACGAAGGGTGCATATTGTTTATATTTGATATTACTACTATAGCTTTGTACATTGTTTCTGATAAGCGATGGGAACTGTGTCTATCTTATAATAAAATGATTTGTATTATAATTACTTCGTTTCCTTTTCACTTACCTCCGGACCTCCGGATCAGGGAAAATCAATGAAACAATATTTATTGCTAATGAACATAATTTATTTTCCTTGACAAAATCTACAATAATAAGAGTTAAGTACACTCGAATACAAGGATCGGTATAAAATGTTAAGACTCGTAGCTACTGCCTATCAAGTGATTTGGTTCTTCAAGATGCGTCATACGGAACACACGAGGACCATCTTGCATGAGCTAACCCTACAGTACAATACAGTACAAAGTATTATATCCAACGATTCAGTTAAAAGTTAATCTTACATAAGTTGTGTGTAGATAAAGCGTAGATTCAATAACTCGGCATAAATAGTTTTGCGAATACATAGGGGTTGATTTGCAATTACATTTACTTATAAATACCAATAAAAAGAAAACCTTGGATGTACATAAGTTACTACATGGTCATCTATCTATCTACATTTCTACATCTATTTATAAGAAAGAAAAGTTTTTAAAATTGCACAAAATTCATGCTTATTATCATCTTACAAATAAATTATGCGTTGTTATAACCTTATGTAAGTAACGCTATACAACTGACTCAACAGAGCCTGTAAAGAATACAACAGACAAGACAAAGTAAAAAGTCGCGTGTTGTAATGTGCGAACAGTGCTGGCAGCTTCCATGTCCTATGGCAAACGTTTTATTTCTAACTCCAACGTTATCGCTCTTGCGTGAAATCATTGATTTAATATAACATTATTTAGATCGAAACAACAGAAATGACTTATTTAACGCGCGGCGTGGTGTACATACTTAACAAATAGTTACGTGCGCTTGTCACGTAGTTCCTTCCCCACTCGCAGTGGCTACGGAAGAGACTTCATGGTCATACCACAGTTCGAGTTATCTCGTCACGGATGCTCCAAGGAATAGTGGCGAGATTTTTTCCAGAAGCTTCTGAAGAATCCTTTGCGTTGTTTCTGTCCTGGATGTTCATCGCCTATTGACAAACAAATATCATTATTAACTTCATTAAACATTTGAAGGAAAATAGGGAGTTACTGCTTAGTTCTGACTAAAATAAATTGGTCGATTTATTGTTTTCCTTCCTTCCTTTTGTTATGTAGAAGATAACTTTGTCCTTAACAATTTATACACTAAAACTGTCCACAAATATTAATACTTTAACAGCTAGATATCGATTTTTTGTAAATAGTGGCTGGTGTAAGCATTTGTAGACGCTTGTAAGAGTCGAGTGCGCTTACCCCTGGCTAAGGGGTAAGGGAATGGAGCGGGAATGTCAAGTGTACGCGGTACGCCTGTCTGTCGGCCGCGGAGGGTCGATACCGGGGCCGCATCGCAGCTCGCAGCCGCGAATACGTTCTCTTTACTCAACTCTAACATGCTTTGTGTTTCGTTTTGTCTCTTAAAACTTTATTATTAGTATTCCATTCAAAAGATCAAATATTAAACTTGCACGTTAGAACAGTCATCATTTTTTTTAAATAAAAATTTAAACCAGCAACGATAAAATGCGTAATCAATAAACTTTGCAAAATAACACGATTAAAATGATATGGTGCATAATCGCACATCTCTAGACTGTATGGTTTAGTTAACAATGCGCGAGAACCGTTATGTTGACTCTGTATTAGACGAAAACATTAATTTAGCCGCAACCTCGTTTGCTCGAGTTGCAACTGAAGCGATACAGCTAAGCCTAATTAGCTGCACGTTTTTATCGCTCTAGAGATAAGTTTTAAAATCATGGGACCGTGAATTTCATCTAAGATTCAATATTCCAGTTCGATTTTCAATACAATAAATGTTGAATTATGGATTAATTAAAAAGGAGCATTGTAATTGAATACGTGTTAATGAAGTGTGTCGTGTCGTGAAATAGGGCGTCCGAGAATAGTGCAGTATGTGGATGTTTTCCAGCGAACGTCCCAAATGCCGCGTTGCTTAAAATAACCTCAGAGAATCCGCTCTGATATTTGATGCCTGATGGATATATTATGAAAATCGTTAGCACACCCATTTAAAAACATGATTATATTAGGCATAAAATGATAGAATCAATGGGAGACAGTAAATCACGTGCAATGTCTTGTAGTCTCGACGCTCAATCTACTTATCGCTAGGTGGGTATTTATAGCGTGCGCAGTGGAGGCCTGCCATTCAAGTTCATTGGCTAGATTCCCCGCAAAGATTGGATGCGCCATGTGCTCGTATTTCAATATCACATACAGTGATAATGACAGATGAATTCAACTTAATGAAGTCAAACATTTTTATCTTCATCTGATGACTCATAATCACAAAGAGGTTAATTTTTTTTGTTGCGTCTTCAGTTTTTGTTTTGATATAAATCTTTATTAATATTTGTCGCCGTTTGTATTGTAATAATTATTCGACTAGTTTTTAAGTCCCTATAATATAGGCTTGAAATGATATCCCTATATAATTTTATTAGAAACATTTCTGCTAACAATGAGTCATCGTAATTATTCGTCCGGTGTATCAACCCAACCGTCTTGGAATATGAATCAGGGAGTAAATGAATAATTTCGTTGTCGACTTGTTAGAGCACCAGAGGACAGGACAAAAGTGACGATCAAGTTTTAAATATCTAATCGGGTCACGAACATCATCTTCGAAATATATGAAGGGCTGCAGCGAGATGGTAGTGCGGTGCGCGGCGCGGTGCGGGGCGGGGCGAGGTGAGGGTGATTGTGGGGGTAGTGCGAGCGAAGGCAGGGCAGGGGGGATGGCTGCAGGGTTCGTCGACACTTCGGTGAAGGGCAGCGAGGTCGGCGGCGCGGACGGCGCGGGCGGCGCGGGCGGCGGCGGCGGGAGTATCGATCGCGCAGCCTCCGTCCTCCCCTGCCCCGCGCCCCGTACCGCACCGCGCTCTGTCCGACTAACACGACAGACCTATACGATAACTGCTTATTGTACCAGATCCACCCTTGCGGCATTTTTATTTTACGATTCAGATTATCTTAGGCAAATTTGAAATTTGACTCAGAAAACTTTATGTCGACAAAATAATAGAAAAATCTTATGTGACGGACAACGCTTTCTGTGAATGTTCCAAGATTATAAAGTAAAAAATAACTTTACTAATTCGAAAAGTTATAGTTATAGATATATGATAACTTTATTTAAATTGTAATAACTTTCAAAGTAAAATTAAAAGTCGAGTTAATTTTAGTTTCACTGATTACAGCAACAATATCGGTTCGAAAAACAATACATTGCAATAAGCCGTGCATTATCTTATCGCTGCCTGAATGTTGGTTAAAAGGAAAGTTACTTTATCTGTGCAATGACAATGGTCACATAAGCTCAATGTGATAACACGACGTGGACATTCTACCGATAACTTTAAACTATTGTATTTACGTTAAGGAAAGGATCCACAATACTAAAACAATGGTACATGTTTTGTTTAGTGTAAGAGCGCAGTCATTTGTTTAAAAAACCGCGATTGACAAAGTACGCGTCTGCCGTTTTTGCATAACAAAATTTAACATATGTTAACTAAAATAGGCAGTTAATTTTGTCATTTTTATTACTTGTATTATATCCGTGTTAATATAATATAGAAAATAAAAAACACAGACAATAAAGTCATAGTAATTTGCAAGTTCTTTATCGAATCATCCGCGTGTGATGTTAATGCGACAAGACTGGTTACGTGCCACCTAGTAGCGCGTGTATAGGGTTTAAAAGGCTTAAGTACACACCATATAGATCACACCCTATCTGAGTATAATACGATACACCTCAATGGTTACTCTCGGATAATCATTAAAAACTAACGCCTTTATTTTACAAAAAGATTGGTATTTTTAGAGAATTTAATATTTTAAGGCTATTTATTACGTTACGTTAAACAAAACCCGTAGTTTTCTTTCTAAAATTGAACCTATGTAGTTTCTCCATATTTTAACACCACGTACATCTAGTACGCTCCCCACGTCGGCCGGGAGAATATCAATATTACACGATAATAAAACATTTATATCCCGGGACACGATCCTGTGTACCAACCAACTGTCACGAACGTTGAGTATTTTATTTATCAGTCAGAAGCTGCTTGTATGTTAAATAATAAAATGTTCACTGTTATTTTGGGGGTTCATTTCAAAATTTAGGGAATTATTAATTTGCTTACTGAAAATAATGTTTTTCACTAGAAATATTTCCAAATAGCAACGAATTTCGTCCCTCTTCATCACGCCAAAGCTTTTGGGGTTACAATTTCTAGTCATTTAGAAACGTACACTAATTATTCTTGGTAAAAACATTAAAACTCTTTGGAAATAGACTACGGCCGAGTATTTCAAATATCGATTTTTCGGTTTTATTCTAGAATCTCATCTTTAGTGAAAATATTCACAGCCATGTACGTGCCGATAGACAGAGATGTGAAATAGGAAATGGACGTGCTATCTCTTTCCGATTAAGATAAACGATGTGAGTGGTTTTTTTTATCGATAGAATATTAACACGATTGCGATTAACGGTAACCAAAAGAAATAAAAAAAGAAGTTCAAGATGTTTTCTTGGAAATTATTCATGAATAGTCAAAATGTACATTTTAAAGAAGATATGTGAAAATTAACTTAACAACCTACTAAATTATTTTATTTGATAAAACATCCATCTCAATGTATGTTAGGAAATATAGGAGATTTTTTTACATTGTCCATAATATGGAAGAAATTCATGATAATTTAAGTGAAATTCGTCGTTCGGAAATTACAATATACTGTTACGAATGCAGTAGCAGTAACTTAACTAAAAAAACAACGAGAGCAAAAAATCCTACATCAAAGTGTTTTTCCAACCATATTTAGCCAATTCAATTACCATATTTCTGTCAATAAAAATAAGTTTAAACAATAGTAATTTGGTTATTATTGTTAATTATGATACATTAATAAATTAATTAACTCCGTAAAAGAAAGTACGCGAATACATTATATTACGAGTGTAACATCAAATAACACCGCAACATGTTCGCCGCACGCTCTGGCATGTAATTATGTCGTTGCTCATAAGCATACTGGTATTTGGGACGGCCAAGTTTAGGCAAGTCACTGTCACTGCAGCACAACCCTTCGAGTTACCACCATATTCTAATACAGATATCATTTAACTGTATTTGGTTTAAAGTTTGCAAACAAAAGGCCCGTACAGTTTTAGTTCAAGAATTATTTAGTTCAGGTTCCGTAGATAGCGATTAACGTTGTTTTGTATATAGTGTCTAATATTGGTTGAAAGACAATCAATTAGGCCCTGATGACTATTTTGGATTAAGGAATGGCGCGATTTGTTGTTTGGAACTGTGAAATATGTATTTTTAAAGGGGTTACAAATGATTGTATTTTCCAAAACAGACAGTTCAATTTACGACGTTTAATTTCATGTTATTTAGACTAATTAGTAGCAATTTTACAACATTTCAATTAATTATTTCATAGAATAAAAGGAAAAAACATAACATTTGTAACATCGGCGGCGTCCCGGGGGCGCCCGCGTCGCGTTGTTGACGGCTGATCGTCGCGTGACCTCTTATCATTTGTCCGATGTTCATTATGTGTTTGCTTTTGTAGCTTACTTTAATTAATTTAATGATTCAGCTGTACGCGAAGTAATGAATAGCTTACAAAGAACAGTAAGCACTCGTCTTTTTAATTAACGGCAATGAATAAATACACGAGTTCTCGGTATGTCAAACTGTAGTCTATGCTGCCGGAAATATTTAACAACTCAACAATTCAGAGTGTATCAAACAATTGAAATAATGAAACTAATAAAAAGAACTTTTGCAACTAGTTTAGGTGTGATAATCATTAATATAGAATTCTTTAACCTTAATTGCACTTTAACGTGAGTTCGAGGTAGTGCGGATGTGCGAAGACCCGCAAGACGTATGCATTCGACTGACTCACTTTGGTAGCCAAGGCGGCGGCGAGGCGGAACCGACCTTCTCCTACATAACTATGTAAGGCCTCCTTGAGATGGCATTGCGGGTACCGTTTCGCGCTCTCGTGCCCACGACCCTAATGACACGTTTGATAAAAACTATCGATACTTTTAAACATCGAAAACGTCCAGTCTAATTAAGTTGACAGTTGACTTAAGTTTAAAAACATCGCATATATCACAATTTTTTTTCAACTACTAACTGCACATTTTTATTGGTTAGATTATATTTTTATTCATGGGCATCGCCAGCGGATGATCTAGGCTAGAACTTCAGCTAAAGTTCCATGGTGTTATTTGAGTAGTTTTAAGTATGTATATCTATTTTACATTTTTGAACTTCCAGAGTGGCCTGCCTGCTGCCGACGCCTATGGTTTGAATAAAAAATTAGGAAAAGATAAGATTCGATATCGATTCCTTTATACAATTATGCGTGGTATCGATATTTTTTTTGTTAAAGGACTATGCTTGGTACAGCCCTAGCTGTCTTTTAAGGTGTCAGTATGCTATAGGATAGGGGCAGAGCTCTGCGTCAGTCGTTCTCTAGAAGTAATAAATATCCGAGTTCACTAGAACTCAATATTTTGTATGCGCTTTTGGAACCATTTCGCACAATTATTCTGTTCCATACTGCTTTTTCAACGTTTTCATACAGGAAGGAAAACAATGTTCATATGGACAGGCTTTATTGTGTATTTTAAAAATTGCACCACTTATGTTTTATGTTCAAATTATAAAGGAGAGAGGATAGAAGTACCATTATAAACGCCAAGTTAATGCTGCGCAGGAGTTTTTCTTTCTAAACATTGATTATAATCCTGACTAGAGGTTCCAGTGATCAGGTGAATGTCCTGCTAACCTCGGTAGTTAGTGATAAAAAGTATAAATCATTTATTCCAATTAAAGTGTTAATAATGGACATACGAGAGCGTTTCACCGCATTAATAAATAAGTGTTTAATTAAATTAATTACATCGTCATGGTAACATCGCGTCGTGTGCTGAAAAATCCACTGCAATATGAATTATTAATACTAGACAAATGTGGGTAGTTCATTGACCTCGTTTGTTAGTATGTAGGCATGAGCATGGTCATCGCCGCTAACGGTTGGTTATCCTTTCAATACGCGCCTACAATGTCTGACACTCATCACAATTATTTGGATTACTGAGATGTAATTTAACATTTAAAGATTCTCGTACATTATGTAAAATAACAATTTGAAACTTCATATGTCATTTGTGTTGCCATGGTAGTATGTACTGTTTTACCCCAGGAAATAAAATACTTAGACCACCTATGTTAAATTCATGAGTAGTTCAGATCCTATGAAAATCAAATGCAAATCTGTTTAAGGTACTTTTGGGACTATTTGTCTAATGTACCAAGGCGATAAACCTTAAAATCATATTTATACGACGTCTAATTTCCTACATCAGGACTCGATTCAAAAATCTACAAATACGTTTGAAAAAGAATAGAGTATTTTTACATCAAAATTACATAATTCGATTACGCAATAATGTTGAATGAAACGTTTGAGGTTAGGAGTGTAACTATGCTGACACGTTTACTATGTTTAAATATGTCGTGAGGTATTCACTGGAACAGATCCAAATGGTGCAAATGTTTACCACCAGCTGTACACCAGAAATAACTGTAAATATCAGTGAGCGGGGTAAAGTACGGTGGAAAAACTTATACAAAAAAGTGTGATTTATGTGTTTTTATTTTAAAATATGACAGTAAACGATAATATCAAAATAACGACTCTAAAACGACTATAAAAAAGACTGTTCTATTCTATACTAGGAGTTCTAGATACAGCAATCTCTACATTTCTAATAATTATAATAATTTAAATAAATATAAGTACAGAGATAGATCGATAAAGAAATATTGCAATGTGCGACCGTGTGTATTTTGAATCACAATTGCAAGCGGTTTATTTGACTTGATAACTTGTTTCAAGGTAAGCAATCGGTCGACGACTTCATCAATACAATTTAATAAAACAAATTATTTAAATAAACGTGGTCTATTCGTGCTGCAGTCTAACTAATGATATAATTTAATAGCCGTATTTGCTTTTTTTTCTACTTTTGTTTTGTCTTTAAATAATGACATCAAATAATTAACGTAGTAGCTTAAAAGATTAATGTATTCTTAAATTTATAACCATCGAATGTTCCCAATTTAGAGAGCGTGGAATGTTGTCTTTAGTACCGAATTTCCGAGTCGCTTTCCCTCTTTAATAGATAAGAGTTTATTTATGCAAACTGGCGACGTGAAATACTTATTCGATGTAAAACGCTGACACTGGTATTATTTTACGAACGTTTCAATTACATTTAAGTACAAATACGATAAAACAAGCGACACACTTTATGTTAACTATTTATGCTTTCGATTTTAATTTGACGACAGAAACGGATGCAGCGGCGATACCAAACTAAACAGCACTTCCTTAATGGCGAGATACCACTGCCAGCATCAGTTACTAACAAATAAAATAATATAAATAGGATGCGCAACATTAACCCAAAATTATAGGATAATACTACAGTCTTCGTTTAGGAACGGTTCTTTTCGCGTCTTCCACATCTATGTGTTAAATACCATATTCAAGAGTGAGGGTACTGTTAGTATCACCTTTCGATAGTATATGATTAATCTGCTCTATGTCTAAGACCTAGTACACATACTACTGTCTTGCAACACAAAATTCTAATAACGATGTCCTTTTAGCCCTGCGCGTTAAGAACAGCGCTTTTTTTGATCCTAATGCTTACCGGGAGTTTTGCCTTATTTTACCTTATTTTTGAAGTTATTCAATTTAACATATAGCAGCAAAACCTTTGTCAGTCCCATCGACACGTAACAGGGCTAGGTAAAGGAAAACGGGCGTAAAACGTTGTTGATAAGTTTACAGCGTTGAGCGAACGAGTCGGAGTCAAAGCGTTCACTCCAGTAGATAATGGAGTCGAGACAACACCAATTAACGAATACCACGACACTTGGCTCACCAGATACCAGTAATGGATGTGTACACTCTAACCAATTAAGCATTTGTTATTTTGAGTCAAGGAACGAATGACGTCATTTAGACATCTTTCATCGTCTAAATCTAAAGAAATTGATTCATTTGAAATGAGTAACTGAACATTACTAAATAAAATTTATGGATAAAACTGTTTTTTCGGTAATCGTTTATCATTTTTGTATAATAGTTTGTCTGAGAACAGATAAGATTAATTTTTCATGACGTAATCGTTATTATGAAAAAAATGGTGTTTACTTTATTGAACTAAATATTGCTATGGTTTTATTGTATTGGAATTTTTTGTCATTTATAGGGAAAAATTAACTTCAATATAACGAAATCGCATTATTAATTTAACACTCATTTTAGTAATATGAATTACTTTGAACATGTATAATGACGTCATTCGAAAACATTTCGGTGAAAAGGATATCATTATCGTTTGTGGTGACAACAATTAATCATCATTAGCATAGAGATCGGTTGCATTGTTCCGTCCCAAGCATGTCTACCCACTAACAGCGCGGGGCGCGCCGCTGCCTAGCTGCCGAGGCGGATGTCGCACTATCTGTCGCTTCGTCCGTTGATAGGACACGTCTAACAACTTGACATTATGTACCAACGTTTATCAGAATAGCTAAGCATCGGTTACGTGTCTATTTTAGACCTTTGTTTCCCGTTTTAAATATAAACACGTAGATAAATTCTTTGTTAGTCATGTGTTGTACGGACTAAGTTGTAAGAAGCTAGAACTTCTATCTAATTGAAATGATTATGCTAAGTCCCGAGTAATTTTCTACGAATTTTATGTCATATTTTGATCAGCGAGCGAATAAAGATTTTGTAATATAATGTTGATCAGTGTAAATGACATGAAATCAAACTATCTCTCTCTTTAATTTGAGATCGATACCAATGTCAAGAAGTCAGACATTGAAATCTTTAAGTAGAAATCGTTTTAAAACAGTTTTGTTTCTGCTTTCCTAACATAAAGTTAACACAAGTAGCGTGACCGGGTGCAGATGTACGCATTGTCATTGCATTTTAGACGGCAGTTCGCTATCGATCGGAAGGCCAAGTTTGAGCATCGAGCTATGTTTATATTCGGGCGGTGCTCGCGTCCTCGCCGCAGCCGCTCTGGTTCGTTGTTTTGCTTGTCGTCCTGCGCGACGCGATAATTATTATTATCGCCATGATTGATGGCGGCTCGTCGTAACTAAACGACATCAATAATATAAATAGATCGTCGGTTAACGCCGCCGCGACAACGTTCGCTTTATTACTTACATTTAATGCCGTAAACGAGACTCGACTAAGTTTTCCAGAAGGTTATATAGGGTGAATTCTAATTTTCGCAAAAATGCCGGCTGTCTTGCCGGGTCGTTTTCGCCCCTGCAGAGCGGGGTTTGCGCGGGGGTGAGGGCGAGCGGATTACGCGAGGGTGGCGGCTGCGACTGCGCGCTAGGCGCCAGGGGCGACGCAACCCCTGGGGACGCTTCCCCTCCCGCAACCGACCCCGGCACCTCGCACCCTACGCGCCCCCTTCGATCGTACCCAGCTCGATTATTAAGCACTCATTCAAGCTCTAACTCCCTGTTATTGCTATAGCAACGCGGTGTTGCGGCGATCGGCCTTACTTACCCTGCTTTTTGAGGTTCGAGATGGTAATAATAAAGCAATAATATTAAGTACTGACCATTAGCGGAGCGCGCTGCCGGCGACGTTGCCTCCTTGCTGCGAGCATTCTCCTTCTCCTTACCATTATTACCTGACAACAAGCAAATTACAATTGTTATGATTAAGCAATATTAAGTATTTATTGCGACGGCACTATTTGTAACGATGTTACAAGGATTCAAGTTATAAATATAAAGCTATAGATACTGAGAATTAAGATTTATGGTGATTACGATTTATATCGTACAAACCAAATAGAAGTGAACTACATAATGTACGAGTAAATGGATCTGACAGTTTGTAGTTAAAAGTAATTTCGTCGCCAGTCTGTCGGTATATTTGTATCTTAATATTTTTTTTTAATTATATAATGATTGTAGCAAGTCAAAAGGTATGTAACGTTGCCGCATAAAATCTTGCTAACCCAACCGATAAAATGGCGATAAAACTTTCGATACCAATGCGCATTGGAAAGACGCCATGACTGTAAAAAATGTAAAATAACAACCGCAAATAGATGTAAAAAATTGAACAGTAACCATTAATAGGTAAATCTACCATTGACTTTATTTTCATTAGAGACCCAAAACTGTGTATAACAATAAAAAAATACTATTTCATACATTTCTATGATACCTATGTAAGTGTCAGAAGACATGCTCTAGAATTCTTTAATATAAGTATTGCACAAGATTTATCCCGTCTAGATGCAAAAACCGGCTAGATATGGATCGAAGCCGGAAATACGTGGAGATAGGAGGCGCGGGGTGGTTGCGGAGCGGGTGTCGCGCCGCACAGCGTCATCGCACCGCGCATTCCCTCAAATAGAGATGGGCCGTAACAAAAAACCCCTTTAGAAAAAAACGTCAACGAAGCATTACGTTACTTTGCTTTCAATTATTTGATGAAGTAGTTTAGTTTGTCAACTACATGAAGGCACACCACGTTCAATCAAGGGTGACTCGAATGAATTCTATGAAAAAAACGACCAGTAACTCTTGCGTATAGTCTTTAGCTATACATTACTAGTTGAATGGAAAACAGTTACGTTGACGAGACCGACGGTTGATGCAACTATTTCGTTGAATCAACGGCCATCTCTACCTGTACCCGGACCCTCTGCTTCGCCGCGCCGACCGACCGGTCTCCGTCCCCCGAGCGTTCAACCCGCCGACACTCGCGAATTTACAATCAACTTTCCCTTATAATGTATCAACCGATAATTAGCTATCGTATTTTACGGATGAATCTTCAAGAATTTGAATTGTCTCAATACAATAAGTAAGAACAAATTTATCCAAAAGGATTGGTCACACATTATCGAACTCCTAAATCGATGTACGTTATGTGCCTTTTTTTAAGGAAATATATTATAGTTTCGCATATAAATTTTACACAAATTATGATATTTAAACGAGTAACGAATAAGGATAATTAGTTTTACTAAGCGGTAATTACACGGAAATAATAAATCCAATAATATTAGAAATTATTTATTTACGTAAATTAATGAGATTTGCTGTTTTTATAGTCGCGTTGACAACTCAAGAATTCTTTTTAAATTAAAAGCGCCTTGTATGCTTTCAAATGTTTGTTAATTAATAATTTACAAATATCTTCTTCAATACTTCTTTGTTGCCCTGGTACATTATTTTAGTTACTTCAGACAATCTATCTATATTTCTATCTATACTAATATAATCAAGCGTAAACACACTTCATGGCGTAGGATATCAGCAATCACAGCATATTTTTGAATAATTTAAAAATTCCTACACTTATGACACGCTTTAGGCTATATTTTCACGCTATTAGACTTGGGGGTAAATAAATTGGAAAAACCTTCATGTGGGAAAGGGACCATAACTACGAGCTACCAACGTTAAGGAAGCAAGGTTATTATGGTAATGGTAATTTTGACATTTGTAATTGAGAATTTGACAAACGTAAACAATAAAATAATTTAATGCGGATGAAGCCGCACGGGAACAGTTAGTGATACCAAGACCCAATATATAGAAATTACAATACTTTTGATCTATCAAAGGGGAAGAACTTTAACATTAAATTCTGGTCGAACACGTGGTTTATTACCACTAATTGATAAGTAGCAACAAGAGCTAATAGTCTGTGATAATAGCGATATAAAATTAATTAGATGATTGCATCGTCGGAGTTGTGTTCATGGTAAAGGCGCGGCCTTGGCAGTGGCGTTCACTCGCCGCCCCTTCGCCCCGCGCCGCACACATGGGCCACACCATCTGTGATCACATCCCGTACGATGTGTCGCACTCCTTAACCATACAAACGCAATATCTATAATTAAAACTGGCAATGAAATCTATGAATAATGACGAAATTAATTTTATCTCCTATACAAAAACCGCAATAATTATTTTGAAGTTTGACCGCTGTTGCCAGCTTACAGCAGGCTATGCAGGAAAACTGATCATTCAGACCACATTACTAATGAACTCTATAACATTAATATTAGTATTGGCAATTAAACTCACGGTGCTATCTCGATATTTGTGTAATTAAATGTTTATAATATTAAAGGAAACAAACACACGAGCTATATTTAGATTTGACGCAACAAACATGTGGTATCGAAAATGTATGGTGTTCACACCACATACCGAGTTTATAATTTTAAATGTGTGTTCAGTTTTATATTATTACAATAAAACGGACAACAACTGAGACTTTTTTCTTCCCTTTATTATACAAATAAGTCCATAAAATGTTCATTTTGCAGTTTCCTGAAGTTGAGTTATCTTAAAAATTTTGAACAATTTATGTATTTTTGTAAGCTCTGACTATGGAACCCTTTGATCTATCAAGAGTCATTAGGCCTTACTACCGACCTTAGTTAAAAGTACCGGGTTAAAAGTGCTCTGTATCATTTATCAATGAGTGAATTCGGATGGATGTTAATGAGTAATTTGTAAGGTCCTAACACCAAGGAGCTGGTGCAAGTGAAGCGCGGCGACTCACGCGTGCGGTGCGACTTGCCCATATTGGATTACTACGAGGCCGTACTCGAGCGTGTGATACGAAAGGATACTAAGGTTAAGCTTGGTAATATCACGCACGACTACTTATAATTTGTTTTATA
>LD699455.1:6032580-6046393 GCA_003118335.3 Papilio memnon
CGGGATTCGAACCCAAGACCTGTAGATTACAAGTCAAGTGCTTAAACCACTGAGCCACCGATGCTCTCAACACACGTTAATGTTGAGCAATATCAAACTTTAATCATTTTGTTATTAAGTGTTATTTCTTATAAAATTTTCGTCTTATTCTGAGAAGTCTTTCCTCTTAAATGTCGCTCCGGATGAAATATTTCAAATTGTTTCTTGGACTCGATATTACAAATAAAGTGCTTTATAAATCCATTTAACATTTTTACGTCAAATAAGTAGAGACAGTTGGGGAGACATAATGACAATAATTGAGGACTCCTTGAATTTCTTATTCGGAGACATAAATGAAATATCAAATTTGTTTACTATCTGAAAGGAATATTAATTTTTCTTACACTTGAAAATATATTATCCTCGTATTACAGATAAAGAAGCAGTTCCTTAGTGAACATATTCCTTAAGAATTTAAACTAAGGGATGTCGTTAGTGGATACTTAACTACTCTGTTAGGGTCTTGCCAACAATGGATAAAAACTCGGGCCACGCAATAAACGCATATGTGTAAGGACACTACAACTCTCTTTATCTAACATACACTTGAAATTTCGACCGTCGATAAGTATACATGAGTCTATGGCGTTTTAGTTCATTATGTTTAAAAGGAAGTAAGTCCTCGCTAGAAAGTGGTACTAGTGCCATGCACAAAGAAGCCCTTGTGACAGGAGAGGCGTACGCTTTCACGCCGTCTCTCGATAAGCCCTTACCCCTCCCCCCTACACAGTGCCGGTCTTCATATTTGCTCAATAATCTATGGTACACCTTTTAAAATCTCAAATCCAATGTCATAAATGTCTACAACAGATATATATGTGCGCATTTGAATTAAAAACTTGAATAAAGCCTCAACTGGAAATAAATACGTATTGGCTTCCCCGATCGTGTATTCCTTAGTGGTCTGTAGATTACAGATTATAAATTTAAATTATTTTAGATAACAAACTCTCTTCGTTAAAAAGCAATCACTGCTTCCATTATATAAATTGAAAACAATAACACAAAATAGTTTTGTTCATCTCTAGTTTTCAGTTGAGCATAAAACGGTTTGTTTCTTAAGTTTAATCTTTAATTATTCAAAGCTGTCAACTACCTGCCAGTTATCTAACGCGTTACTAAAAAAAAAGACTTTTAACCACTATTATTTATACGTCGGTCGACCACTATCAGCGGGATGAGAGTAGTTGACCCGCTTCCCAGACATTTTCACATGTAGATTCGTTAACTGGTCCGGATTTAGGTCCAATTTAATTGAATTCTTTTCATTCCACCTTAACAAGGTACATGCCACTACGAATTTTCATATGACAGTAAACAAGCTAGACTTAGGTAGTTCTGAACGTGTTAATAAACAATTTAGAACGATGTAAAAACAATTTCTTAATTGAAGTTTTTTTTATCTTAGATACTTGGATTGTCTATGCCTAGGCATCAGGCGTTCCTAAGCAGTCTTTTTGTTTGAAAGATGGTAAGATACCAGGCTAGGGAACGAAGTAACATTATGAGGGCAGTGGCTCGAGCAGTGTGCGATATCTCTGCGACTTGACTCGTCGTATCGAGGGCTTCATTAGTGCTTGCCTCACTAATGATCCTCTCTCATTCAATAACAATATATTTTTTTTATATTTTCACATATCGATGTAAAATATCACGAGTTTTTTAAGAAACATAAGAATATGTGTTGTAATTCTGACGAAGGGTTTTGAATCGCTATATCGTATGTGGGTACGTATTGTTTGTCTGTTGAATCTTGTCAAAAGTAGGTATGGTTGTTCGTTACGTGATTATAGTGAATTAACGCGTATAATGAGAGGCTTATAGGTGTCTAATTGTTAACTGATGATGTCCTCGTGTCCGATGGCGTACTCTAATAAGCTGTAGAAAGCGAGTGAGTTAGGCCGGTCACAGACGACGTGTGGTGTTGCTGCAGGGCGGGCGACGGGCGCATTGTACGCGCGGCACAATGCAGAGCACTCAGCACGAGTGGCGCGCCGTGTGCCGGCCGCCCTGCGTACCGCGTCCCCGGCTCGCACCCCGCACACATCGACCCTGCCTTTGTTTTACCTCACCCTCACTCCTTCGCTTTCGAAACTTTTAAGGGGGACTTCAAATTGCGTTCCTTCTTTCCACCAGAGTTGGGTTCACCTTGATTAGTTACACTCGCTCCGCTTTTTTCCTCGGTTAAGCGTTTGTTTTTTACATTCTGCATTTGAATTTTGCAATGTTATTTATTTGAAATACGAGATTTTTGCTTCGCTTCGTCGTTTTAAAGTAGGTAATGAGTGAAAGGAAGGTAGACGCACTTTGATAGCGTCATCCGTGGGACTACATCTTGATACTAGGAGGCGCTGTTTATGCGGAAATGAGTGCAGCGAGGCGGAAGTGCAAAGCGCCCCCTTGCACCCCCGGCCGTCGACCCCCGAGCGAGCGTACGCTGCCTCGGCGCACACACTCGCGCTCCCACCACTAACGACTGAATAGCTACATCTTCTTAACGAACGTTTCCTGTAAAGTGTCACAGAGATCAATGCGGATTCAATGATCGATTCTCACACACGTTATCAAGCGTTGCTTTGACTGCCTACTCTGCTACTCTCTATAAAAAAGTAGCGTGCCAATGGCTAGTTGAAGGCGCTTTCTCCCGAATTGCTTATTCCCATCTCGACCGGAATTCAGTGAAGTTTTTAAGTGCAAAAAACTTGGCCAATTAAGTAGTTGAATCTGGAAGTTTTCAGTTTGTCCATGTACTGTTGGGAGCGTAGCCGGCACGATGATTTGCGAACAGATTTTAATTGGTTTAAGATCACGGCGTGGACTTCGTTTAGTTTGTTTTGAAAAGTCACTCGTCGGAAACCGTAAAAGTATCGCAGCACGCAAGTAGCGTAAGGTCTCGTGCAGCCGCTGTAGTGTAGACTATATAAGTGGAAGTTTTTACCAGAAGTAGAACGGGTTAAAGCATTTATACATGTTTATATCGCAATGCATAGGCCGCTAAGCTTTTAAGGAAGTTCCTTTTAAAAAGAACTGGAAATTGTGTATAATTATATTCGTGTTTTTCTTAGTGCGTGGGTATGAATTAATAAGAAGCAAAGGCTTCGTATAAAGTATGCTGTGAATTTCTCTGAGATAAAGCAAAGATGGGACACGGTATTTTAGGTTTACCTAACTTTTTATTTGGGTCTGTAAGATCATGAGATTGCAAACATTTCATTCAATTTAAATACTAGAGTAGTTATATAACACGGCATATATTTACTTGTGTGTAAATAAAATGAATAGTGAACTTAGATATGGTAAGGTATGTGGCTGAGATGTGAAGCTGCATACTTTGAATGACTTGTGCGAGCTATGCGGACTTTCTCGGCCATCCGCGCCACGGCACCAGCAGTGGGGTTATGTCTTAAGATTTACAAATATAGAGTATGCATCTTTATAAACAAATAATCTGGTACAAACGATAGGCTAATAAGTACCATATGTTACATAAATTATATTAAAAAAGTAACATACCCTTCCCCAATACGAACTTATCAACGTATAATACCTATATCTAAAAAAAATATTGCAAAAAAATTAAAAGAAAGAGGAGTTAATTAGACCTTTAGACCTACATATACCACGGTATTTAGATTGTCAGGAGCTGTACAATTATAGTAAATTGACCGTAGATAAAGTGTACTGTTCTATCCGAAGTGAAGGAGACGCTATTACGGCTTTTAGTGTAAAATCTTTCGGCCGGCGCGACGCGGCGTCGGCGGAAGGAAACTCTGAGGACATGCCAATAAGCGTGGCGGGCTATGACAACACCGCCGACGACAGCCGCCGGAACCAATTCCAATCTTAGCTTATCAGTTATAAGGTTGACATTACAAAGAGCTTGTAGACATTATCGGCTGCACCGACTTAAAGCAATTTTGCGAGTCAATATTGAAGTTTTCAACTCAAGGGGGCGATGTGTTCCTTTCAAATAAATCGACTACGGGATTACTTGCAATTTCAAAATTTTACGATCCCCATAACTCATAAGTTATAATAATTTTTAATTTAAGTAATTTCTAGAACCAATTAATACTTAACTTTGTAAGTTGTAATATTAAGAACAAGTGCGAATATCCAAATTGTTAAAGTTACTAATAAATGCATTTTGCCTTATATATATTATTTTCTTAAACTTAAAATTAACCTAGACGTGTTACTGTTGTATGTATGTTTCGATTACGTCTCAGATACCCATGCAGTCCGTCGTAAAGCAATCATGGATTTGAGGTGTTAATTAAGCAATTAGCTTAGGTCTTGGTCCCCACGACGCCCCGAGGCACGTCGGGGCTCTCGTTAAGATTTACGCCGGCGATCTCCTAGGGGCGTTTAACAAATATTTTAAGTTAAAGACACCCCCTTATATTTACATCAATAGTATTCGTTCAAGTAAATCCCAAATTCGTTTATACATAAATTAAAGAAGAATAATCTCTTTATCTCTTGCTATACTAAACAGGCTTTAGGAAAAAAAACGATGGCATATGAGTATTTCAACGAAATATTTAATACATATTTAAAAAACATATGTGTAGAATTATAGTTTAGTTTAGACAGAATGTAGCGAAATGGAACTAATTTTGTATTTTACAATCGCGTAAACAGGAAGATCGATGCAGTAAAATCTTATTATCTCACTCACGTTAAAATGTAAGTCACTTGACGTTTATCGTTTCGTGCCCGTAACGTACAAGTGACGTCACATGTATCACCGTGACATTTTCATTTGGTAACGTCGAGCAATATCGCGGCTTTAATGTTACCCTTATTTTGACACGGCCTGTTTATAATTGCTGTTAGAAATGATAACACGCCTTTACAATTTCCCATTCAAAATAATATAAAAAATCTGCTTATAAACACATTTTTTCTTAGGAAATATACAGAATATTAATGCTTAGTACTAAATTGAAATTCAATTTATAATTTGTAAATAGTGGTTACTTACAATAGTGTATTAAAAAACGTTATTCCAATATTTGATTTTCTTTACAAACCATTTCAATATCTATTCAGTTTTGGATAAATAAGCTTCATGAATGCTTTTAAATTCGAAGAATATCGATAGCTACAATGCATTTAATTTTTTAAATCGACCTTTTATAAAGCAAAGGAAACAATCATCAGTTCATAGAGTCTGAGATCTCAGATTTCGTTTCAAGTATATTTTTGCTTTACGACAATGGAATGTTGGAACATTTTATTCCTCGTTGGATTTCGTCTGTTTATTGCGTCAAGTTAGAACGTAAGCAAAGTTTTGATTACTCTCGGCTTTACGTTAAATCAAGTTTACAATCATTGGTTACAATAGTGCTTAACTTCGGTATAACTTAGTTTACTTGACGTGTTAATAAGTTTTTCGCGTGACATTGTAAGTTCTTACACAATCGTGCGCTGTTTTGCAATATTCTACAGCTATGACGAATATTATTTTATAGATTCCTTCTTTCGATGTCGTTCTGTATTTATTAAATAATACACACAATATTGGGATGAAGTAGGTGATTAAACATTTAAGTTTAAAAAATGATGTAGTTGTTTTAAAGAATCTAACAAAAATGTATTTTTATTTTTTAGTTATTCTAATTATTGAGAAAATTACACATACTAGACACATCCGCGTCGAATTAAAAAACAAAACAAATGTAAGTGGCCAATATGTTCTTCCAGACTATGCTCTACATCTATGGCAAATTTCATAGAGATCCGTTCTTCCGTTTAGGCTTCCATCTACCCATCTAAACTTTCGCATTTATAGTTAAATTATTATTAAGTTAGTAGTCTAGTCAAGGTGTGTAGTGTGTCAATGTCACGTCAATCTTGGTTATATTTGGTTGAATAGTTTAGTTAATTGTCGTGTATAGTGCAAACGAGCGGTTTGCCGGCGTCCAGGTCCACTGCAGTGCGATCGATCCCGGCCAGCCCGCCACGCCATCGCCATCGCCACGACCAGACGACTGGCGCGACGATGAAAAACTATGCATTATTACACTCATTTTTACATTCACTTTTATTTATGGCTAGTTAATGAAAGGCAAACTCGTTGGCTCGTGTAAGATTAATTGCAAGCAAAGAATAGAAAAACGAAACGCACTATCACACACAAACATATTTATATGTATTATAGCAAACACGACAGTAAAGTGCAACTTTTTTATGTAATGGTCCATAACAGACAATAAAGCACATCTTACTATTATAAATGCGAAAGTTTAGATGGATATTTGTTAGAGTTTGTAGCCTAAACTGCTGATCTCGATTAAATTTGGCATAGATGTAGAGGATAGTCTGGGAGAACATATAGGCTACTTAACTTGTTTTATTTTTAATTTCACGCGGACGGAGTCCCGGGCGAAAGCAAGTATATTAAAATTCCTTAAAATTGTATATTATATGCAGTGTAATGTTGTGTGTAGTATTGTAGAATTGGCTTAGTTTCAAGTATACGACGAATAACTTGAGGTCTGTGTTAACCTTGACAAATACATCTGCTTCGAATGTATTAAGGTTACAACCTACTGTCTTAATTTAATTAATGACATAATTAAGTTTAAAACCACTGCTTTACTAACATTTACGAAACGAGCAAAATCAACGAATCCCTTAATTTTGGTTTTATCAATTAATAATGGCTTCAAAATTGTTAATTTGACGATTTGCTGGGTTACAGTGGTGTTATATTGCAATACTATTTTGACATATTATTATTTTAACAATAACAATTCAATGTCTAAAATAATCATTGCGTAAATATAAAGACTTGAGCAAAGATATTTTGTACCTTTTCTATCCTTTTTCATGTTGTTCTCTTTTTCGAAATCATTGATTTTCTCATCATTACCGTCATCAACATTTCATTATCACCATACTTTATCATCACGTTTGATACTACCATAGAAAAATATAACGTTATGAACTGTCAAGTACATGTTCGCGAACGTTCTGGAAACAATTGCGTGGAATTAATAAATAACATCGGCGCCCTTCTTCCTGCTGTCGGCATGGCGCGAAGCAGTAGGGAGCGCGTGGGGTGCAGCACCGAACATTAGGCAAATGTCGTCGTCGCCGACAACAAGCGAGAGTTGCCGGATGCTGCGGCATTAGCCCCTTGATTTATACGTCTGGCGTGCGTACATGCATCGGATTAATTCAACAAACGGCTCCTACGCACAATGTTGTAACGCGTTTTTTGTACAAAATGGAAATACATAAGGAGAAACATTCTCTCTGCGTCCACTTTCCATCCTTTATAGGTAACGTATCTGCTATCGTTTATTGTAGTAGATGAATTTGGACAGCGCTCACTTCGCTATTTAAGCGTAATGTGCTTTTGAAAATGTGTAAATAAAGATCCTAACATTCTTCGATCTTTATATTCATAAATCTTAATTAATAAGCTTTTTCTCCATAAACATCTTATTAATTAAGATTAATGAAAACTAAAATGACTTTCCTGAAAAAACGTATTTTTTGAGTTACAATGATATGCATAGGAGCCTTCGAAACAATGAATAGAGCGGGAGAATGCCGCGATCGCCCACAATCGAGAGCGACCATATAAAACGGATACAAAATCATTATGAATATGTAAATTACCGCAGCCATCGCAGGGACACGTAGTAAGTGTTTTATACATGGTTTTGTTTCGAATTTGAATAGACAATGTGTCGATATTAAGTTTATAGGTACGGGATCTTTATCGCTAAATTAAACCATTTTACGTGCCAATGTTTTTCAGATATTACATGTAATGTGTACAATACCTAAAACGGCTTTCGATATAAATTAGAATGGACAGGACAGTGATATTAATATTTGGCTGATTTCTAATCATCTTATCAGATTACAATTGTGATAGGAATATTACTGATATAAAAATATATTACATTCAGGCAACGAATAGCATTTTGAATTGTATCTAGGAGAAATAAGCGTTATTAATTGGAAATAGGTTTTCTTCATTTTAAATGGCAAATAATTTGATGCAACCGTTTAGCCAGAGGGCAGAGACGAGGGTCGGTTAAAAGAGATGTTTATAAAAATCAATAAAATCACTGCCGCTTACCTCGGCCCCCAAATTGTTCAAACCCTATCAGTGTTGTGGCACACTCGAACCCTGACAGGGCTGTCGCCTATTTAAAAAGCGGTATAAAACTTGATCGCACCCCTACGGGTATCTGCAGTTAATTATCTGCAAGGGAAACGAAGGGGGAAGACGTCCCAATGCTGTCTCCCCCATTCGACTCCCGAATTCGCAGACGCAACCGTGCGCCTTGTAATTAGTTTTAATTAAAATCATTTAGGGATACCAAAACTAATATCAGAATTCGTAAACGTATATTACCTTTAAATGTTATTTGCTTTCCTTGGATTATTAGATACTAGTTGTTGCCCGCGACTTCGTTCACGCAATATTAAGATAAAGTAAATATGCCAGACAGACAAGACAGACAAAAAAATTTAAAGTGCGATTTTCGTTATCAGTAAGTAACGCAAATACATCATGTTCCCGAAATCTGTAATTTTTCTTTTGATGTGATGTGATGTATAGAATTGTGCGTACAGCTCAATATTAATGTAATATTAATATAGAAACGCCATATATATTAATTTTGTAATGTACACAAATGTTGCTGCGGTTCTAACTTTAATCAACTCTAGTTTCATATAAATAGAATCTTACGATGTTTAAATAGTTGTTAATCAAAAGGTTGCTTTCGTATGTAAAGTGTGTAAATCAGCAGTGTTGCTGCACGAAACAAAATGTTTGTTACATTTAGGACAGTGCAGGAGGAGCGTTGAAAGAAATAAGATCGTGCTGTCGAACAAAAGGTGCATGAAAGCGCCATTCCGTAAGAAGTAGGGAACGTTAAATGTGCTGTGAGCCATTAGTTTAAGTGATGCAGACGTGCCGGTGGGGGTACAGCGATAAGCCCAAAGAATGGCCTCTTTTCCACCTGCATACCCTAAGAGCATAATTCCGGCTGCAAACGGATATATTAGATTAATCACGCTCGCTCCGGACAGGTGTGCTAATGGAAACGCGCCGCGTCCTCTAAAGCGTTAAGTGTTGATGACTATGTTACGTCGCTCTCGTTAAACATTTTGATGTGAACCTGGAGAGCGAATAACGCTGTACAGTGGAAACGCAGCTCGTTTATGCTTTTGTGTTCACATCAATAGACAGGTTGTAGTGGGTTTTTGCATACAAATAAGCTAATTTAGCTATACGAGGGTGAATTTACTTTTAAATAGGACGTTGCAATAACCCTTATGTTTAAATATTTCTGTTTACTTCAATATGTAACTTGAATCGTTAATGATCTGTTTATGGATCAAATTTTAAATTAAACTCTCATAATCTAAATTATTGTTGCAAAATTACGCATTTTTTCCTACATTCCGTTAGCAGATGTGCGGAGAATTTTCAATTACCGTTAATAATCAAGCAGGAGCCCTCACTGCCTCCTCGGTTTCCCTCGGTCGCGTCAACATCTGACATCTCTTAGCTATACGCAATCCACCCTTCTTGCAGCCTTCAAATAAAATAATACTTTAAGAGTTGACATTCATTGAAGCCGACGAGTGTATATAAACCGCATCTATCATTTTATAAAACTCTTGAAATAAAGCTTTCTATTTATTAGATTATTTTTAGAACTAAGTTAAGATATGATGGCCGATAAAGATTAATGGAAAAGTAATTAGATTGCTACAAATTTTACAAGAACTTTATTAAACCACTAAATATACAAAAAATTACTTTGAATAAGTATTTGAAAATTGTTTATTCGGTCATGACACATAAATAAATTATAATAAATTGTTAAGCTATTTGTTGTGTAGACGTTTATTTATTTGCAGTCAGTATCTATGACCGGATACGAAACATGTCTGAGTATAAAGAAGTTTAAACTTCAATGCAACTCAACTGGTTAGTTGAGTGCAGTTCGCACAAAGTTTTTCTTTACAGCTCCATTGCTACAATATATCGCTATATCTGTTAAGATTCTAAGTTAAGAACTTTGACTTATGTTCGTATGATATTCTTATCTTATAAAAAAAATATTATGACATTACGTTCATATATTTATTTGATCGCGGACAACAGAAACATTCAATAAAAATAGATAGAAAAACATATTGGAAGCAATCCAACTCTAGAAAATATTATAATAGGCGATTTATCGTGAAGAGAATCATAGGTAGATAAGTATCTTTCGAAGTAGTCAAGAATCTTAGAAGATAACACGCAAGTAACATTCGCGTTCTTGCATTTAGCAAAGGCGGAGGCCATACAAACAATGCGCTTACAAATCTCACAATATCATGCAGTCTGCGGCAACTGCGATATGTAAGGAGGCTCAACTTGAGTGCCTGCTCGTTAGTCAGAGAGCTTAAATTATGCCACAACCCCATGGAAGCCCTCACATGCGTAACTTACTTATAAATGCGGCAGACGTACGTATGAAAACAAATTAATGCAGATAAATTATATTTGAAGTAAATTTCGTGACCGCTAGAGTTCATCGGTGCATTCAGATATCATGAACTCTCGACACACTTTGCTTTCATTAATATTAAATGCGAACACTTTCTGGATAGTTTGAATAGGTTGACAAACACTGAAAGATAAGATGATTTACATTTTATAATAGCAACAGTTTAATTATTCACCGAGTGAGGTTCCTTTGTTTTTAAAACGCAATTTGTTGTATTTCTTTTCCTACGTTACAATTTTGTCAAAAATATCTATCAAAAGTTAGTCACATCAAAGGAAATTTTAATTTCAATCAAGCCAATTAACAAACTAAAGATAAACTTCAAAACAAGTAGATTTTAGATACACTAAACTAATAACTAATGTTTAAGAATTGATACGGCAATATTTAATTAAGTATATAGTAATCGTTAATTCAAACATTTGCTAGTCTGTATTTTATAGTTCCAACATGAGCACAAACAAATGCAACACAGATGTAAACGGCAAGGATACACGTGTTTGTACTAACAAGAAACTGCAATGAAGTGCAAACATGGCCAGACACCGAGGGCGAACACAAAAAGGTATAGAAAACATTTGTTTACTGATCGTCTCTTTTACTGTCTGTCTCTAAGCTTATTTCATATTCCATTTCGATTAACAATACTATGAGATACGCGTATGCGATAAAAAAATATTTTTTCTAAAGTACGTAGAATTTGTTTTAAAAAGTTGGCAAAAACATGTTTAATTAGGGATATAATAATTTTCGTTTAAATAAGCGTTAAGTTAAATAGATTTCCAATTAAAAATCAAAAGTTTTTATCCAAAGGTAAATCAGTGAAGAATTTTTTGCTTTTAATCGAAAAAGGCATTACAATTTTTAATTTATAATACTTTTTACCTATTTGCTAACGCTATTTGTTTTAATTGTAATCGAGTAACAAATATACGTTGATGATAAAGATTCGGTTACACCGCAATAACATTTTGATACAATAACATGGATACGGCAGTTCCCATTCGTCCACTTTCCCCGCCGTCTGCGGTTTCGATCGCGCCGGCCGCTGCCGAGGGGACCTTCACTTTCATCCGGGATGTGCAATCGCTACTCGGAACGTCTTTCTCCCAACACTCCTACCGATCGATACTATTGTGTCGGGGAATTGTAACTCTGTCTTTCGTATAACAGAATTCGTAGATGAATATAAATATTATTTTATATTGGAAACGGTGTCGGTTTTGTTGCGATTAGATTTTCAGCACACATTTTAAAAATGTTGAAATGATAAGATTTGAGTTCTCTCTTCGATGAGATGGTAGATATTATTCTAATATACAATTGGAGTTTCTTAATATAATATTTCCTGATAAACTGTTAAAATGTTAAAACTCTAAGTTGAACGAACTAAAAGTTAAGTATTAATTTCATCAATTAATTTAAAACATGAATCACTTTTACCGCTTTCAAATTCCAATATCAATTTATATTGAAAACTTTTTCATTCGGTTTACTAAACTAACTGAATGACCGTAGCTCGGTATCTGATTAGTTTGAAAGGGTCGGCATGCAGAGAGCAATTAACTGCCTGGAGTTTCGTGGTAAAACTAATATTTGCAAATGCGTGACAATTATCTACCTCGGGTCAGCGTCTCATCGAGTAACGAGTTTATGCGGTTACCTCTAATGTTAGGGTACACACTACACACATGCTCATTTAACGACCGAAATATTTTTATTAATTAACGCTTATATAAAAGAATAAATGTATTTTGGAATACATCTTACTAATGTTATAAAGGCGAAAGTTTAGATGGATGGATGTTTGTTAGAGTTTCTAGCCTAAACTGATAAAATGGATCTTGATGAAAGTCATAGATGTAGAGGATAGTGGAAGCAGACATAGGCTGTTTTCTTATGTTTTTTTTTAAATCCACGCGGACGGAGTCACGGGAGAAAGCTATGAACTTATAAAATTTAATTGTAACTGTATACACAGGTTGGTTTTGGCAACAAGAGTCAATTATAAAAGAGACAAATGAACAAAGTTGTGAAGAACATTATGCTTCTAACATTCTGGCAAAATATGAATGCAACTGTTTCGTTTTATTTATCCGTCTACTGATCGAAATTCAAACAACGCCCGTTATAATGGCAAATTTTATTTTATATATTGATTGGTTTTCGTGCGGTTGGAAATAGCGTAGCATATTAGTTGGTCAGCACATCGATATCGTTCCATTATGGATATTGACAGGTGTGGGGTTGGAACGCCCCTTGTTGATGATATACGTATAAAAGCTGTATCTAATATTGATAGATGTTATGATTTGTTACCGGCGAATCAGAACAATTTTTATCGAAATATTTTTACCATGTTTACAACCACAAACATCCTGTATTCAAATAACACCAGTAATACAGGATGATTTACAATTACACTAGCTGTTCGCGTGCGGCTTTATCCGCGTGTAATTATAATACAAAATCTTTATTTTATTGTTTACATTTGCCAAATTTTCAATTGCAAATGTCAAAATGATATGACATGATGACAAACCATGGCAATCTTGCTTCCTTGATGTTGGCAGCAACTTATGATCTCTTTCTCACATGAGGGTTTTTATCCAAAATATTTATGCCCTAAGTTTAATGGTGTGAAAATATATAGCCTAAAGTGTGACGTAAGTGTAGGGCTTTTTATTAATAAAAGAATTATTCAAAAATATGCTGTAATTGCTGACATCTTAAGCAACAAAGAAGTGTGTGTTACGCTTTATTATATTAAGTATAGATAAATGTTATCTATTAAGTTGAATAATATTATAAAAAAAAAACTATTCACATTTTCAAATGCGTACACGCATGAGCAATACCTTTATACATATGTATTTAATTACGTATACAAAGAAGCCGGCCCTAAAAGAGATTTGTCATGTAAAATAACTACAATACCATTGAATGAATACATTCTAAGGCTGGACTGGCATAATAAGATACATCGTGAAGAGGGGCTACAACAGGCCCTAAACAAATTGATCAGCCCCTCGTATCTACGAAATATATACGCTGTTTTTGTTACGACCTTTTCAAGCCTACGTAAACACAACTCGAAGCTTTCTATTTCTAATAGACTTGAAAAATGTTTCACTTGTTACTATCGATTTTATGTCATCTCTGATAGTTTCTTAGTGTTCTTACGCTCGTTAAGCATGTTATATTGTATATAATTATCGAAACACCATCCT
>LD699455.1:6062373-6082945 GCA_003118335.3 Papilio memnon
ATCAAACTAGCCCACTGTCGTATTTAACACTTTTTGCAGTTTCACACAGTTTTTACAAGCTGTAACTTTTCTCTGTTGCTAATTGGTCGTGGTGTCAACACATGTTGAGCCACTTCCTCATTTGAATATCACTTTAAAAAGTCATGAAAAGCGTGAAAGTACGGTTTAACCTTCGGTTTTCACTGTGAAAACTTCTATACTAAGACATATTCGCATCTCAGGTTTTTCAGTCTGGATAAAAGTGACGACAATATGAATTGTATGAATGTCGGCAATGGAAACCGACGGTTAGTGCACGTTGTACGGGCCGTCTTTAGCCCTCGCTCGCCGCTCGTTTAATCACAATGGGGTTAATGCGCAGTGTTTTTGCTCCCAGTGAACTAATCACACTCAGCTCCGTACGTTAAGGATTAAAAATAATCTTGTTCTCGTAATTTACACGAGTGTGCTAACAATTAAAAAGTTCTAATTAATTTGAGATGGAAAATGAAATGCTTAATTATTGCGAAAGCTCTTTATTGCTTTAATAACATTTTATATGGAACGTAATTGAATTGCATAAATGGATAGTAACAGATAATGATGCTGCCTTGATACACAAATGCATAAAGCTTTGTTAATCTTTAATTGTCTAAAACGCATGTTAGGCCTTTGGGTGCTGCATTATCTTCTCTTATGGTTGATCTTTACAGGTGGCTTTGAATTAACTATCCTATTAGTAACATATACTTTATCTCAAACTGATAAGAATCCGATAAGAAATACAGTTATGAAATATATAAAATATAACCACATATAAATAACTGTTGTTTATTTAAGAAACTTTCATAATGTAATTGACTAACTAAAAACATAAATTATAAGCGCGCTGTCAACTCGTAAGCTCTCGAGATTGTCCCCGGCTTTTAAAATCCTACGGGACAACTGCTATCTCAGTCCCGACGTAGGATCTAAGTGTCGCTGAAGAAATTTCAATAAAACGCCAACTAATCTGTTTCAAACTAATTTAATTTGAAGCCGACACTTTACCATCAGATTGTACTTTGTATTTTTACCCTACTCGAAATATTAATAAAAGTTGTTAAGAATGGATAAATTACCCTTTTTTCCTATTTCCAATAAGAGACCGCGGCCGCGGTTTCTTGCTTGCTCTAAGTCACAAAAGGGAAGGGAAGGGGCGACGCGATGACGCGTCGCATCTATGGCGGGCAGTGTTGCCAACTCCCGCCGCTACCAACATCAAGCTTGAACAAAAGTTATAATAAAGGTTTTTAGCATACTTTAAGAACTTATTATTGTAGTTACAAGAACACGTTAATTACGATAAATATCGAAATGCAACGATGCAACGGTCCTCGAAATTGTTCAAAACATGATATCAAAAATAGCACAAAAGAAGACAAAACAGCTAAAATGAAATTATTATCTATTGGCCATTAATAAATGCAAAATGATTTTGAATTAATAAGGTAAAGGTGTTGAACTACTCTAATAGAATATCATACTTGAACTAAAGCTCTTTCAAAGTAGCTTAGAAGTCGAACGAGCTGAGTATAGTTACGATCGAAATATAATTCCTCTGAGAGACGTTAAAGGCTCATAAAAGCTTTTCGACTTGGAAATGCACGAAGTGAAATGCTGGTGAATTTTAATAATGAGCCGTGTTTAGGAAGAGGTGGCTGGGGGCTTGAGGCCTGAGCTCCTTATCGGCGTTCGGCCGTCGCCTGCACCGCCACCGCAATCAGATTTGCTGGCTCGCTGCCTCTCAACAGCCCGCAAATAAATATCGCAAACTTTACTCCTCGTGAAAGACACAACTTCATTTTAATAAATTCGCGAACCAATTCTTATATGAATATATTTTTTATTTATGTAGAAAGCTTTTTCAGTCGAAATAAATGAACACCACGATAGCATAGTGCAAAAAAAATGCACATTTTATTATAAACAATTTAAATACTGTTACTTACCATCTGGTGTGATGTAGTGAACAAGCTTTAAAAGCTTTGACAATCAGTTCTGAAACAAAACAGAAAATACTATTTAAGTTTTGGTTAAAATAATATATATTTTAAATTGTAAAAAGGACACAGGAAACACTATCACCTGATTTTTACTAAATATGGACATCGACAACACCAGTGGCACTTTGTTGTGCGTTAAGAAACCAAGGAAGGTATAAACCAAGTTCTTAATCAGTCCATGCAATTCTTGTAATAAAAATTATTGGAAGCATAGAATGCGTGGTTGTTTCATTATTTTCAAGATTAACATCTTAAACCACGGCAATAGATATAGTCATCTACATTTTTCCTTATTAAAGCCTTATCTTAATAATATATGAGTACAACAGAGTTGCGCGTTACACTGGTACAACATGCTTGTAATTATTCACAAACATGTAACGCTGCTTGGCGTCGAGGTACAATTAAAAATGTAGTAACAAAGTCTCCAGGTCAAATTTGACTGCTACCTCCCACGTGTATACTGCAGATGACATGTGTTCAGAATAAGTGTAGATGTTACTTTTTGAATGTCACTTTGTAAAGACTAACAAATGTTTAGAGCGCGCACACCTTTGAACAAACAATCGCACAACTGTTTTGCGATTGTCGATTGTTTCACAGCCCATCCAACTGTTTAGTTGCACAACTAAATATTGAGAAGTGTGCGCACCTCCATATAAGCTCATAGCTATCAAAGCGCGACTGCACAGTTTTGCGATAGTTTAGTGTGTGCGAGTTCTTAGTCAACTTTAATATATGCTAAAAATAATTCCAATATCTGGATGTGGTGGAAAATGGAATTTAAATAGTCATTATGATTGACTTGAATTGTTTGAAAACTGTATGGAACCATTGGTAGGATATAATTACCTTTTATAAGAGTCTAGTAAATTAATTGTACACAAGTGATTTTTTTTTACAAACAATAAACCAGCTTAAATATGTGAAATTATTCGACTGCAAACATGTTTGTACAACCTGGGATTAATGTTTTTAGCAGATGGACGCCTAATTAGCAAATGAAAATGGAAACTCCGGCGAACAATACAGTACATTGTTTACGGACGTACAGAAGCGTTGTTTGAAACACAAACGTTATCTCGGATTCGATTAAAGCGATTGAAGTATTTCATTTATTCACTACATTCATTACGTGTTATTTATTAACATTGTGATGTTATAATAATATGAAGATAAGTTTTATGTGTAAGAAACAAATACAATATAATATCCTATTTAATAAATTTAAAATCAAAGTATACATCGCAATATGCTGAGAAAAGAGAAACCTATCTATGAAATTTAATAAACCGTCGATAGGCTCAACGTCAAAATGAAAATCAGCATATTGCAGAAATGATTTCGCGACGACACACGTCCTCGCTTGCGGCGCAGTTGATTCGTAATGAGGCAGAGATAGGCGGATACCTGACATGTATGAGTAGTATGTATTATAAGATTCACACTTTATAGCGTTTCGTGGGAAAAAAGGGGGCGAACAATCAACGGGATCAAAGTGATCATCGACATCCATGGATATCCGCAAAATCAGATGATCTGCAGAGCCGTTTTTGACCTTTGTTTAAGAGGTAGAGATGTTTTATTGCGAACTCATGATTTTCCCTGAGTGTACTAGGGTTTACTGCGAGTGGAGTAAAATGTGCGGAGAGCTAACACAGCTTTTTACGTTCCACGGATATCTGAAATATACGTCTCGGGCGAAATTCTGAGCTGCCACAATGTTTGAATAGCATTATACCTACCCACAGACGGTGCGTCGACACAGCCCCGTATTTACAACGCTCTAAAGAACTGATACTTCATATGTCTGAGATGTTTTTCAAGAGAAACAAGTACAAGAGAACAGGTAATTTAATTTTTAGATTATACTAATTCAGACTTCTTAAAATTTCTCAATAGATAGTTCATTTTTGTAATGTTTTTAGATTACGTAAAAATGTAGATATAACTTAGACGTCACGGTACTAAGGATAATAGCAATATTGTATGTATAGTTATAGAGTTAAATATTGTAATATAACATTTCGACCTGAAACCGAGTCATCTCTCATTACTGAAGTGAAAGTATCACTAATCCCGCTCAAATGGTACATTGAAAATGCTGTTAAAAAGCCCATTTTGGGATTCAAAGAAAGTTATTCGAGGGGCGGAGGTGGAAGTAGTATTGTACGGTCTGAGGAGACATCAAAAGGCCTGTATCAAAGAGGAGTGTCGCCTCATACAGGGAAATGCGTCGAGACGCCCTCCCCTCCAATATTAGGAGGGTCTGATGTCTAATTTAAATTTCTCCGTCGATGTGCGACGAAAATACGCGTTATGCGCCATTATTGATTTTGTACGTGGAGACGTATTTGGTATTCCCCGATGTTTGTATTGCACAATTAAATACATGCACAAATTAAATAATGTATGATAGTTCAAGTCACAATGTCAGTGTTTACATTTAAATGAAAAGAACGTGCGTATTTAAATATTCTGACAATAAATTAATGGCGACTTTGATATTATTACTGGCTGTTCATTTAAAAATTGGCCTTTTTAACTGTACCTTATTATCTTCTAAGGAATATTGCGAATCGAATGACTTACTCGTTAAAATCACTTTAGCCGTTTTTGTTGCCGGGGATCACAGTCAAATTAACATACATAAAAATACTAACATTCTCGTGAAATACTTAACTATCTTGTCAGTCGCAAAAAATATAACATTTAAAGGTTTTATAAGCGTGATCCAAAGTACAGTAGCGACAGATTTACGTCAGCATTCTGTCAAGTCTCAGACATGTTGGGTTGAAAAGCGTTTTCGTAAGTCAGCGAATTGTGTTTTTTTTTATATAAATTATAGCTATATCATATTATTCTTAAACTGGCACAAATACAATATTAAGTTATGATAAAATGTGGTACAATTATCGCATTTACAATGGATTTTTTGTAATCGATTTTAAGCGTTTTCGTCTAGATTCAGTAACTAAGCTGTAAAAATGATAATGTAGAACTAATCTATTTATCGACCTTTAGGTTTATTTAGTTTAATGTTACTTTTAAAATCTAATTATAAACAAAAAACATTAACTATGACCGAGGGAAAACCAACATTCGCAAAAAATCTAATGGAAGAATTTTACTCGAAAGCTTTCATGTACAAGTATAAAAGAAATTAAATGATTAGCCTTAATGTGATTTTCTTAGAGTATATATTCGCGTGGCTTAATAAATGTTGTATTTAGGTATCTATTTAAAGAGTATAAATGCGGGCCTAACAGCTTTTTTTAATTAAATAGCTCATTGTGGGAATGAAAGCGCCATATCATTAAGTTACAACTTACCTTACTTTAAGGCCTTTTATAAAACTTTAGTCAACCTTTGTGTGTATGTATACCAGCAAATTTAGATTACTTACATTGCTAACATTTTTGGCGTATTTTCTTACAAAAAAAAAATAATTACGAAGTACATTTAGCAAGAAAAATTGAATAAGCAAATAGTCTGAAATCTACTGGGATGAAAATAAATTTCAGTCGTCGAGTAATTCATTGTTAATAATAAATGTGCAATTTACGATAGGATCGTAACTTGAGAAAGTGGCAGTGACACGTGGAGGCTAAATGTATCAATTAACGGCTCCCTTACGATCCAATAGAAACTTGTAAAATATTAATAACCCGGAATATATTGATCACTTCAACCTTTTAACCTTAATTGTATTATTGGGTATTTACCTTTTGTACGTTTGTCAAACATCAATTATGATTACCTACAAGTTAAATAATCTGTACTTTAGAAATATCAGGTACTAGCTTTCGCCCGCGACTCCTTCCGCGTGGAATTTAAAAAAAACAAAAGTAAGTAGCCTATGTGTTCTTCCAGACTATCATCCACGTCTATACCAATTTTCATCGAAATCCGTTTACCCGTTTAGGCTACAATCTCTAACAAACATCCATCCATCCATGGCTGTCGAACGGAATAAATAGTATCCTATGTCCGTCTCTTGGCTCTAAACTCTTCACCAATTTTCATCCATATCAGTGAAGCCGTTCTTGAGTTATAAATAGTGTAACTAACACTATATAAAAGAAACATCACACAACACAACACAATAAAAAAAACATCTTTATATATAGATATACAGAAATAAATTACCAATTAGTAGCAGTACGTAGACGTTGCTCTTTAATAAAGAGTTAGAACACACCTTTGACTAAACTATCGCACAACTGTTTAGTCGCGCTTTGTTTCCTATGAGCTTATATGGAGGTGCGCACACTACTCGATTTTTAGTTGTGCAACTAAACAGTTGAATTGGCTGTGAAACAATCGACAATCACAAAACAGTTGTGCGATAGTTTAGTTAAAGTGCGCCCAGTCTTAATGGTATTTTTAGAATAATGGTATTGAATAAAACGTTGTGATCCTTTTAGTAAATATTTGGATATGAAACAAACTATTATATCTGATTTCCCTTTTAAATCAGTTACAGTCCTTTTCGAGGAAGACGTCCTTTATGGTTGACTATTCCCTGAAGGAATCTTCATAATTACACTGACCCTTCATAAATATTCTTATGTAATTAAATACTTCATAAAGCCATGGAAGTTTTTGAATTTTAATTTACGAAATTACGGATAAAGAAAAACCAGAAAACAATTGAAACACACACTACTTACTTTTTATTAATACTACTGCAAATTCTTGCTATTTTTAAAATCTCCTTTTGTTACTTATAAAAGTTGTCTATAATATCTATCGGATTATGTATTTAATACTTGTACCGTTAGCTAAATAACCTTCTATCCCTTAGTGATAGTAAAAATACCTGAATCATCTAATAAAACTCTCGTAATAAAGGCAATTACATTCAATTACGTGCATCGTAAATGTTGTGCGAAATATCTCTACATATTTCCGAAAAACAATGGACTAAATACAGCACTTAGTCATGGTTACTTAACTGAGACTTCCTTAGGGATCACTTAAAAATTGGGTTTTACTACTACAATAGAGGTCAACAAAACCTGGTCATTCTGAAAGGAACTCTCAAAAGTACCTGTAAAACTGTTTCAAAACAAATAAGATGGTGTTGCATGAATTTATGCAAAAAAAACTTCGTGAAAGTTTTAACCGATCGTTTTATTTAAATGTAAGAAAAGGAAACGGTTTAGTAACAAAGCTTCTTGATATAGATCAGGCGAGTCAAATGAAAGTAACGCTCCTTTGTGAGAGCGGCGGGTGAAGCCTCGCTGGGAAACAATGCGAGTATTGTTCACTTGCAAATTGGATAAAGTCAACATACGTTCGGGAAGTATGTTTTATTGTGTGCTAAAATACTTTCCTATTCCGAGGTTATTTATTGTGAAAGCAAAAGCGATTCAAGGATAGAGTAGATTAGAAAATGAGTCAATTGTTTACATGTTTTTTTTTGTTATTCCAATTGAAAGAATTAATTTTTAAACAAATAATGGATCACCTTACCATAAGTAGTCACATACTTGATATTCCGCAATAACTAAGGCCTTAATTCAACCAGTGTTCAAATAAAATCTATAATAAAGTCTATAATCCCTGCTATAGTTATAAAATAAAATTATAATATATTAATTAACCAAGCACATATGCTTTCGATGAAAAAAATGCATTCAATACAACCCTGTCCTTTTAATTTTATATATTTTATTTGTACTGTTCTCTGCGCTTGCATTCCGTTAATGGATTTATCAATTAACGCTAACTGCATACGTATCAATTAAGCAAAAAAATCTATGCAAGCGGCAGTGCGAGTGGAAACAGCATACGTTAGTGGAATACGGGTTTAAAATCTACAATGCGTCTGTGTACAAAATCTCATTTATGTTGAAGGTTTCACTATATTGTCTATGCATGTTAATAAATTGCTTTGTACTGATGTAACAGTGCAGCGTCACCGCATTCATATCGCCGTTCACAATCGAACAGGCTGTTAACGTATTGATTCAACAGCGGTTGTCCAGCGTCCAGCGGCCGCCTGACCTAGATACGACTTAGGTGACCTAATACAAAACCTTTGTGCACCGACTTTATACATCCTTTGTTTACATTCATATCAAAAATAGAATGACCAGTTTAAAACAAATAGTACACTAACATAGTAAATTAAAGATTTTATTCGAATAGAATAAATATTTTTAAGGAAACTTGCATGAATTTTTAAAAGTTGACTTTCCATTGGGAAGTTCGTCAACTAAAGTTGTATTCTACATCCGATTTTAGATTAGAAATGTATGTTTTTCCCATTTTTGTTATATTTTAATCTTACAATGCGGAAGACTACTAATTGAAAAGTTATAGATTAGTAGGTATTTGTTAAATCTGACGACTGAAGTAGACCAACACTAAACAGATACTTTAAAAACCATCAACACGGCTACAAATTTAAAAAGCAGTTTATGTAAATCTTATAAAGCTCAGAGAATTTATCGTCGATAAAACCGGCAAGGGATAGCATCGTTTTATCCCCGAAACATCGTGACGGGTGATTGGCAGGCCGTCTTAATCAGTAGCAGGTGGAGAGCGCCATCTAACGGCTAAATTTAGAGAATACCTCACCTTTCCTCCAGGCGGGTTTCGTTAACTCAGACACGTAACTAAAGGCGTTTAATGACGATGTTCGTCGTTCATTAAATCGACGGTGCGAAAGCATTTTGTCACACGTCTCTGAAATGCTAATCGGTACCCGAGCACTCAATATGAGCCGTTGTAACTCCCCCCGCCCCCGCTAACCTGGTAGCCTTTTTCAACCCACGCCAGATTTACAAAATTAATTCCGCCTCGTTTGTTTACGTTTACTTTACCTTAGCGACCTTTTAATAGTTAAGTCAGCAAACTTTTCCATGACATTTGATATTTCTGTTGTAATTTTTAATTCTTTCTACATTTTATAACGTCTTTGTATTAGCAATCTTACAATTGTAATTGGTTATTATAATTACTAAGATAGTTAGCTGTCTTAGACATATTTTTCTGCGAAATTATTAAAAACCTCTACTTGAACTAATATTATAATAAAATTTTCCTTTATCAAGAAAACAATACAGCCTTGTTTCTCGGTAATTTTATCCATAAACACGATGGAAATATTACGATGTAGTCTGTTTACGCTTTGTAAAAAATATCCCGAGAGAAACGTCTGCCTTGAAATTGTAATTTTCATAATCTTCGCATAATTTATTTGGTAAACATGTAGAGATCGTGTTTGTATGGCAGCTGCGGAATAGAAAAAATAATATTGCTACTTTCAATGTGCTTTATTATTTTTTACGTATTTGTAAAGGAAAATAAGAAATTAAATTGTATTTGATTTTAACATAACATTCGCATGGAAGACTAACACTGGTGTACGAACATTATCACTATCTCTTTTCTTCCTAAACAATGTGATAGGTAGGCCAATATTCTCGCAATATAGGTGTTACGACAGTGGAGATTGGCCGTAAGCATACAGCGAAAATTATCAGATAGATTCAGTTGATTTAGATATTATAATACATTAAACTT
The DNA here is from genome assembly GCA_003118335.3 of Papilio memnon. Classification (NCBI taxonomy): domain Eukaryota; kingdom Metazoa; phylum Arthropoda; class Insecta; order Lepidoptera; family Papilionidae; genus Papilio; species Papilio memnon. Next base: position 6,071,934 of record LD699455.1, read on the forward strand.
TACTTCTTTTTCATTTTGATTTATTCATATACAATCAACAATGGACTATATTTATTATTCTCCAGAGATACAAATTAAATTCCAGCTCCTCTGGCGGCGAATAACCGAAACTAACACTGTTGCCTTCGTCTCTGTGAGATAATTAATACGTAATAAGCAAGTTAGTAAAGCGTAGGAGGAAATGTAAGGAATGGCTCACACAACAGATTCTCAAGGGTGGTCTTAGAAGGGTAACTACTTACGTATTCCAGACAAATTTTAGCTATGTTATTAAGTTAGAAATATGATTTGTTTCTTGTTTGCTACTCATTATAATTTAATGCAAATATGTTTTACACATGTGACTGTAATTTTTCTTTTAAATAGATTGTGTAAAATGTGATGACAAAATCAACAAGGTTATGTAGAGACGGGTGCAAGGACAAAAGCTGGGAATAACCTCGCTTGAGAGAAATAATTTATTTATTAGAACAAGCACACCTGGAACGCTTTTGGAATATTACAGGAAACTTCTTTGTTCATATTTGGTTGATAACAAGGGCTCAAGGACAGAGACCCATGTCATGGACTTTTCAAGACTCAGTGCAAGGTGTTCTAACGAGGAAATCGTAGTGGCATTGAACGTGTTAAAATTATTGATTTATTGTTGTATCATTACGAAATCCTTTGAAATCTGTACCGCTACATTGATCTAATTCAGATAGAAAGGCCAATATTTCAACGATAACGCCGGGAGTATCAAAATGTCCTGACTCGGCGCCAGGATTGTCTTCCGGTTGGCATCCGGCCAGCCCCCCGCCCCTTGCCTTCACCAACTACTGCGGGATTCAGTAAAAATTTACTACTCGCTTTACTTGCTCCCTTGCAGTCGTATTATCGAAATTATAACATGACTATAGAAACGAGCAACTGCTGTAGTATGAAAATTTTAGTTAGTAAACACAGGGTTATTGTCAAGTAAACGCGGAAGACATGTTTGCCCTACAGGCAAGAGGGTAATATTTTTTGTATGCAATTTGACTTCGTGTGTGTCATTCTGATGTGTCATAGAAGTACAGTTACGGTTATGGTATTATAGCATTCAGATATATTTGATATCAATGTCATAGCTATAATTTATACATAATAGTTCATTTTCGTAGTAAAGAGAACAAAAGGTCCTTCAGGAGTATCGATATTCCAAGAATTATATTTTGTTAAGAGGTTTTCGAACGGCTTCCGCGCTCGCATCTCTTGAAGCTACAAGAGCACTCAATGAATCGACTACTGAAAGGCAAATTGTTACATTGCTTTGGCAGAAACGAGATTCAACTTATGTCAAGGCTAAAGGTAAACGTTTGACACGATCTAATGTGATACTATGCAACTTAATAACGGTTAAAAATTATGTTTATATTAATAAAGCAACCATGCTAGTGGATATTCTCATGTGTCATCTGCATCGTAAATATTTTATTTAAATGGATTTGATATCATGAAACATATTTTAGAATATTGTACCTTTGTTCGTGAGATGGTAGCCTTAGTACATTATTGTTACACCTAAAATAAGTGCGCGTCTTTATCTTGATTTTGTTGGCTAATGTAGAAAGTATTCAGATCTCCACATCTGTGGTTCTGTGGTGTGTTCTTTAATGCGAAGTAAATTTGTTTTTAAAAGGGTACTTCGAAAGGTTTTCCTGTAGGATGCCTTTTGTAGTTAGATAAAATCTGGAAAGTTTGAGATCTTGGCTGATATTTTCTGCTTGGTTAAACAGAAATCTAAAGACACACATCTAATACATATTTTCTCTTCTTGATATTGTCTTCGTCTCTACGTAACGAACCTACATTTTAAGTGGTTATATATCAATAGCATTAAGAAAACTTATTGCCGCAGTTGTTTGGTAAATAAAGGGAGATTTAGTATTAGGAATCTTCACTGAGGGCCTGATAAAAGGACAATTAAACGACAGAGTGGTAGTTAGTGTTCGCTTACTTATTTGCATACCTCTTTTATTTGGATTTGTATGCTTCAAAAGGAAAAAGGATGTTCTGTGTACGTTGCAAGTGACGTCAGCTATCCCGGAGTCCGGCGAGCGCCGCCAGGGAGCCGCCCTCGCCCGCTCTGACATTGAACGACTCGATTATTATGAACTTGACACACTTCGCTCAGGTCTTTTGTATTAATATTGAAAGCAACACCATCTTAGAGCAGTGTAAACATTTACCTTCAACTTTGGTTACGTTATTGATGTGGGAAATAAAATCACAATGTATCTCTTTTCGTATATAGATTGGTTATACGAACCTTTGCTTGTTTGAAAGTACTAAAGAAAAGTGTGTACTTAGGTTTTAATTATAACTAGTGTGTATCTGTTTTAATTTAAATAAAAATAAATCCTTTAATTTAAAGATAACTATAATAACAAAAAGGTTAAAAATAATTAAAAGATAAAATAGAGAGGATATTTTCAGTTATTCGTGACGCGATAGCGCGGCTGCGACTGCGGCGGGACTGTTATCTAAATCCTGGCTCATGGGCAAAAGGAAATCCGCGATGGGACAAAAACGTTTCCCTCTTAAATGTTTGTTCCGTGCTCGGTAGTGCGTGAATGTGATATTTGTAAAGGTAAATACGGGATACTATATGGTATTGTTGGCAAAAATCAGACTTTTATGAGTAGTTACAGCGATATTTTTGTAATGCTTAATTATCACATTAAAATATTATCAACTGCAAGTTTCAATACTAAGAATTTAAAAAACACAACGTTAAACTTATTAAGTTTTCGTCCACTGTCCACTATTTTGCAGAATGGTATCTGTACTTGTGAATATTGATTATGATAAAGCGAAATTGAGTAAATTGGCAGATCGCTTTAGGGCATATGTGCAAATTACGTCAGCGGCGTATGTTCCACGGCTACGGTTCTCCGAGCAATATTCATCCCGGCACGTGCCGTCTCGTTAGCGGGTTTATCTATGGAAACGTTTGGGTTTTAGATTCAATATACTGTTATAACCCGTATCAAATGTTATAAGTTTTGAAGCTTCTGTCAAAATTTTTGATATGCATCGTAACTTTTCTGTTAATTACAAACAACTAAATTACGTTAAACAGTGTTCTTAGAATTACAATCATATTGTATTGACATGTGAAAAGATATGGTTTTTCTCTAAATAAATTGAAGCGATAAATCATCTACTAGTGACTGGAATAGCTGTTACACAGGAGTGTAATAACTTTGGAGAAGGCGTTAACGAACCACGAGAGTCACGCTGACTGATTTATTGAAATTGCTCACTATTGTGTCAAGACAGATAAACTAGCGGTTTAGAGGAGTATCAAGCTGCGTATAACAAACGCTACAACCGTGTAGAACTGAGAAATTATTAAATAACTAGCATTCGCCCGCGACTCCGTCCGCGTAGAATTAAAATAAATACAAAAAATGGAGTAGCCTATGTGTTGTTCCAGAATATCCTCTACGTTTATGCCGAATTTCATCGAGATCCGTTCAGTCGTTTAGGCTACAAACTCTAACAAACATCCATCCATCCATTAACCCATCTATCTAAACTTTCGCATTTATTACAGTAAGATTATTTAGAAACAAATCCCGAATACAAACACTTCTGTCAGAGTTACAGAATTGACATTCGGGCACTCTGTTAAGAATGCTTTTCTAGAACAAAACGGACACTACTCCAAGATACTTTTTTACACATTTATGAAAAGCCAATAGAACTAAAAGTATTTAAAATGAAAATATCTAGCTTAGAATTCATTTTAGCAATAAAATCTAAGAGATCTTGAGTGAGTTAAGTCGATTCTAAGATAACCGCTAGTGCTCTTGTCTTTAAACGCATTGCCAACGTCTTGTACCGCTTTTGACAAAGCGAATTGAAATCCACAAGGCTCTCACTGGTAATGGAGCGACCCGCAGTGGCTTACCGCCTGCACACGTTCGCAACAAAGAAACGAACAGAATGCCTCTGCCTATTTACAAAATCCTATAAGTACGTTATTTATGTCGTGCCGTGTCTACAATTTTCCAAGTGCATTGTGAACATAATACTCTTATGCTCATTATAAAGAGTATAGATGTTCGGTATTAATTTATTGTTTTGATTTACTCATTTCATTATTAAAATATCATCAGATCATATAAGCAATTTAAAAAGTTAATGATGTTAAAAAAAATTGCTATCTATGAGGCCTTGAAAGATAAGCGTGAAAATATTCAGTGGCAATAATAGTTGGCGATAAAATATTGATAGTAGGGACGAAACTTTTACGCACATAAACATGGTATAAAAATACATAATATTTGAAATACAATAAATATTTAAAGATATTTTCAGATACACATATCGTTTTCTTATTTATAACGCAAGAATGACATCGTAGTATTCGTTCGACTCCGCTGGGATGGCACCGCATTTGCGACTCGATTCTTTATTCCGAAGAAACAATTCACGTAAAATGCCTTAAGTGGCACTTAGCTTTTTTATTTAAATAAAAAGGTAAAAGCAATTAGATATTTAGTTATAGGAATAGAAATTACGTTATTGTTGAAGATCATCAAGTTAAGACTTCGTATTTTAGCAAAATGAATAAAATATTACATCTTTACGTTTATTGTTGAAATCTGAATAAGCCTAATATAAAATTTTTGTTTACGGAACCTTTTCAAAATAGAATTCAATGAAAAGTTTTCGAATTTAACTCTGAATTTATTATTCGAAATGGTACAAAGAATAGTTTTGTTCCTGACAAACGATTCCTATTTTCGATTGATGGTAACTCCTAAAAGGATAGAGGAACAATCGATATCCGCTTTGTTTCAGTTTCAAGTTTAGCATGGGCTTCCACTGCTGTACATGGAGTTATGCATTTTATTTTGTTCGAAAAACCAATGCTTTTATTTATAAAACATGATACTGGTTATTGGTATCTTATTTGATATTCATTCTCATAGATGTCAGTGAATATATCGCTCATGAAACATATGAAACATATCGGACTCAATTCTAAAGTCACGAGTAAAATATGTGAGAAAGCATATGATTTATCGTGACATCGCAAATGTGAGAAAGAACAGCCATTGTCTGAACTTAAATGTCTAATTCGAAAAGTTTTGGCACAAGTTTTATTCAGAAACAATCATAGTTAAGTGGAAAAAGCGTTTGTTTTTGTAATAAAAACAAACCGTGCCAAGTTGTTTTCTTCACTAAGAGTTTGCAATCATTTTGTATTGTAAAGTCGTGCTCGCTGGTCGTAATGGTCCATTGTTTAACGGTAAGTGGTCGAATGTTATCCACTCGGATTACTCCAGCTTTGACGTGAAAGGAAACCGGTGTTGCTCTTTTGTTTTGTTTCCAAGCGCCGAGTATCGGAACATCCTCATCGTGTGTTATCGTATCGGTTCCGTACACCAAGCTCTTTGTTTATTATGTTAACCTGGCTTTAAATAATTCGAGATCTCTGAGATATGAATATAATTGATATGAAATAAATCTTCCGGTGAAAGCGTTAACATCGTCTATACCTTGTTAATACTTTTGGAGATGTTAGGAAATACACTTATTGTGTAACGATGTAAATGTTCTGATAGTTGATGTAGTTTTATTTGATAGACGTGTTAATAACAGCCGCTGTTCGCGGAGGCGGATAAAGGCTCAATCTGTCAATATTCTTGACGCGTGAATCTCAGGTGCACTCACGATGCCTTCTGTAAGCCCAAAGCCTTCTGGAATCCCACGGCAGCGCTAGCATCCGCATTCTTACTCCACATCGGATCTGTCGTCAGATAAATCTGGAAGAAGTGTCTATAGTCTATGAAGCAGTGAGATAGTCGTAGAACTTGTTTACGTCCCTAGTCGCGTCTAGACGGCGCGGATCTCCATCGGGCCCGGAGAAATTATGTGACGTGAGCGATGTTGGTACCCTCCCAAGATGTACAAGTAAATTCGATTTTGCCTTGTCAAATAAGACGCCCTAAATAAATGTTTATACTTAAATCATCGTGTTTAGAATTCAATAATGGTAGTTTTATTTATTTTGTTCCTTGGATTCATGTGTTTTATGTTTTTATTTTAATAAATTCATATAGACAGTTAGAAATTAGAATGTTCAATATAAATTGCAAGTATTTTAAAATGCGTACTAAAGTTTAAAAGGATCACCATAGCGTTGCATAGGCTATCGTTGTCCTCCTTTCCGAAAAACAAAAAGCTTCCCGGTCAATAAAGCTCCGGCGCAGTTACTCCGATATCCTTTGTGAATGGATCCTGCTCGTATAATCCTGCAAAACATTTTCATATGCAACTTTTATACGCATCAAAGTTGAGTGAATCAATTTCATTGATTGGTTTAAAACTGACGAATGGTGGTCATTTAGTAATTAGGCGATGGTTTGCTTATTAATTAAATTATCACCAGCTCACTCTACGTCCCCACTGAGGGGCTCGGAGCCTACCCTAAGTTACGGTGACTAGTCCATAATTAATGATATATTGTTTTATTAGGAGAATCTGAGACGTCGTTTCAAGGAGGCTAATGTAAAAAAACGAAAGTCTTTATTTATTAACAAAGCAACAAGTATTTTTTAAAACCAAGCATTTTAAAATCATAAATCTAAGTTAGATGTCTTAGATAACAGAAAAATAATTTAAGAAAACATTACGTTACACTCCTGTAAGTTTCATTTACCTTTACTTAAGTTCCTTGAAGTGATAGTTTATCTTTGTTCAAACAACACGATTCTGAGATGTGCTTAAACAAATTTGAGATATAAAATATGCAAGCGTCTGTGGCAGCAAGGCAACGAGGCGGTCGAGACTCGAGAGTCGTGCAACTGTGTAGCTATAATCTGTGGAATATGTCGCACACATTTAAATGCAGCGCCGTATGCCATAAATTCGGATGCTGAAGAAGACATTTTATTTACCGCTTGGTTTATCCTTGTTGATACGTAATCATAACATTATTTCTGTACGGATTAAGCGGTTATATAATAATAAATTTGACGGTATGTGTTAAATATTATAAATGCGAAAGTTTAGATGGATAGATGGATGTTTGTTAGAGTTTGTAGCCTAAACGACTTAACAGATCTTGATGAAATTTGGCATAGATGTAGAGGATAGTCTGGAAGAACGCATAGGCTACTCACTTTTGTTTTTTTTTTAATTCCACGCGGACGGAGTCGCGGGCGAAAGCTAGTAATGTATATTTAAATCAAGATAGAATTTTGATGAATGAAATATTTCAACATGGAGATACAAAATATCGCGTTGCGTTATAATTTTGAGCGCAATCTGTTTTTATATTGTAATGGCGTGTATTAATTGTTAAAAAAACATGAAGCAAACGAAGCCGAACATCATCGCAACGGCGAACAATAGTCGTAGATGGCCCGGGAAAACCAATTTACGAAATCTAGATCGGACGGACAATGAGCTCTTTACAACACATGTGAGCAATTTCTGTGGCGTTAGCATCTTTTCACTGTAGTGAGAGTTGCTAAGTGGCGAAATAGTGAACTAACAATGCCGTTCGCTATCATTCACTTGTTCGTTCACTATCTGCTTCGTCTCGGGTCATCGCGCACAAACCTTTCACCTACAAACAAACGGTGTTGTATCAACCGTTGTTATTATCTGATATAGTGCGCATATATTTACTTTAGGTTTATTTGTAAATATGAGTGTGGATATCATTAATTTACAAATATCAGTAATTTTTTTTATATACCATCTAGCAATCAAATTCAATTAAATTTGTAAACAGTGAAAAGAAGGGAACACGCATCCTCTCTGACAATTACATAAATTCTGAAAGTTATTCGTTTCGAACAAGTTCCCCGCCTAACCGCCCTCGGTGTTGATTTTAACAAGCAGTTGATTCGTTTATAAAAGACATCAACTTGACTTTGGTAAAACTTCAGGCACCTCATAAATATTTAAGATCATAAGGCTTTTCGCGAATTTTCGCTGCGATTGAATTATTATCGTCGTGTATGTGTGATTTAAATTTCGGTGCCATGGATGCCTTTGAAGTATTCGTAAGAAGTTTGTAATCGTGGTAATGCTGGTATATATTATGTATACGTACATAATATGTATTAATGTATGGACAGATCATATTGAAAAGAAACGAAACAGTTATTTTTAAGTAGTGTAAACAAATACTTAATTTCAATGTTCTCAATATGTATTCCTATAACGCTTTACCTCGCATATGCCAAAACAACAAGCAACCCGTTTACGAGTATTTAGTAATATCATACTTTAACTTTTCTTGATAGTCGTAATGATGAAACAAAGGCTTTCCATCATACATACCATGACCATCAGTAATGTATACTGTATCGAGTTTGTCACTTTAACATCAAAACATTGCCTTTATCTTCTCTACATTTACGCCTTCTGAATACTGGAACAGCTCAAGTATAAAGTCATGAAGTCCTAGTTTTAGCTTCTAATTCTGTAGCAATATCCACGACAAGCGCTAATAAGGGGCTGCATCTTTTATTATCTATACTAATGTCAAAGCGGAAAGATTTCTATTTTTGTATGCATTGAAATAACTCAAAAACTATTGGGCCGATTTCAAAAATTCTTTAACCATTAGAAGCTACGATATCAGTTAGTAACATTGGCTATATTTTTATCATTATTTAATTTTACGCGGAAAAGTCGCGAGCAACAGCTAGTATTTAATAAATGTATACTAATACTCGTATATAATAATAATGCGTAAACACACACTTCTTTGTTGCCTAAGATATCAGCAATTACAGCATATTTTTGAATAATTATTTTTTTTAATAAAAAGCCCTACACTTACGTCACGCTTTAGGCTGTATATTTTCACGCCGTTAAAATTAAGGGGTAAATATTTTGGATAAAAACCCTAATGTGGGAAAGAGACCATTAGTTGCTGCCAACATCAAGGAAGCAATATTGCCATGGTTTGTCATCATGTCATGTCATTTTGACATTTGCAATTGATAATTTGACAAATGTATAATAGGTAAACAATGAAATAAAGTTTTTATAATTTCACGCGGATGAAGCCGCATGGGAACAGCTCATCATCATCATCATCCTAATCCTACTCCCGTAGGGTCGACGCAACAGGTTTTTGTCCTCCACATAACTCTATCGTACGTCATCTCAGTCATCACTCCCTTCTTGATCATGTCACCTTTCACGCAATCCATCCATCTCTTTCTAGGTCTACCTCTACCGGGAACAGCTAGTTCTAAATATAAATAAAAATGTCCAACATATGTTTACATCCGCATAACTCTTCGTAAAAGACCTAGCTGATTGAATACAGAATCCTAATCCGAAAGCAATAACCGTTCCCGAGATTTTGATTACAAAAGGCTCTCGACATTCGTTTACATATTCTCGCCAGTTAATAGATTACATGCTCATTGCATTTTAATTTCGATAGTAATTGCTTTTCCGACGTAGCAGTTAACTTCGTTACGAGCCGAAAGTAGACGTGTTTTGAAATGGAGGGACGTTTCATCACTTCGCGCTCCTTCCTCATAATATTTGAATTTGTGAGTTGCTCCACGAATAATTGTTACCGCCTGTCTAATTTCACTTGTACATGGTTTGTAATTTGTTTCCCCGTGTATAGGTTTACGTGTTTACTTGTTTGTGTTCGGAGGAAGCACCGGAAGACGGCAAGTAATAGATTTATGTTATTTGATTTAAACAGCTTGGTTGTTGAATTTCATTAATTAAAAAGTCCAATTTAAGAAATGCAATTGCGCGATATTGTAAATTAAGCCTAATTTATTTATAGAATTAGTTATGGCTTATAATTGCGTTGAACGAAAACTGTCAATCTAATTATTTGTGTGTGGATATGTGTTGAGAAAGTAATTAGTTCTACTTAAACCTCAATTATACTATCTTTCAATCTGTCTAAATCTTATTTTTTTTCTTTTATACAATCTCAACAATATTCCGAATTTGATGCAAGTTGAAGGTTGAATTATTTTATTTTTGAATCATTACAATATTATGGCGTAAAAGACTTATAGATAGCATGTTTTGATTAATCATCATCATAGTATGTCATTATAGCTTAATGATATTTTCAATGAACTATCGCACAAAAACTCTAATCTCGTTTCTGCATTACACTGATGGCCTACATTGCATGATAGATTTATGCAAATCTATAATATTATAAATTAATCTGCAAACATTGTTATCCTTTAATGTTATGACACATTTTAATTTTTTCTTTGCATTTCAGATCATATGTCACGTTGCCCCTTGAAAGTAGGTAATAATTGTCTACATTTTATTATGAAACTAGCTTTCGCCCGCGACTCCGTCCGCGTGGAATAAAAAAAACAAAAGTGAGTAGCCTATGTGTTCTTCCAGACTACCTTCTACATCTGTACCAAATTTCTACCTTAAACATCTGATGAGTCCAAGTCTTTGTCGCGTTCAACTTTTAAAAAATAAACAACCTAAATATTATTGAATAACCTGCAATGTCCATAATCAGGATATCATCTCAAATACGATGAATGCATGTTATCCAGGAACGATAAATGGTATATCCTTTTGTACGGTAGGAGAGGCAACTGTTGCGTTCTTTGTGCAACTCAGATCGGTTGAGGATTACTGGCGTAAACAAAGAAGCGAATGCTTACAAAGCGAATATTCACTAGCACAAACTGCATACAATGCTTATACGGATACAATGATAGTCACAATGGTGACGTCACTGCACTAATAATCCAGTCTGTTAATACTAACCTATAAACAAATTTCGGTTCAGTCCATTCGAGATACAGTTTTCCAGCAACATAGTACTCGTAGTAGATGTTGATATTTGTTAATATGCAAGTATTTTATTTGCATTTTTTTTTATAGGGGATACCTTAACACCAAATGAGATGATATCTCTTGCTACTAAATTATTGCAACAAGGTTCGTATACATGTATCTCACCCAAAGACTTATTTAGAAGATGAATAACAAAGCAA
>LD699455.1:6083737-6094812 GCA_003118335.3 Papilio memnon
TTTTTACAGTTAAACAATCCCAACATGTTGTGATTCTGACAGGTAAACTTTTTCAAATATCATGTTTTATCAAGTTTCTTCCAGAATTTCAAATATTTCAGTTATTTAGTGACAATGGTTACATTATTTAACATGGTAGCGTAGCGTTAGCTCTTCGCTACCAGTAAATTTATCGCGAGAATTTTAAACATTCATAACACAATGAGTAATAAAAATGTAATTAAATGGTATTAACAAGTTCTTAATTATATAATTTATGCTTTCACATTATCAAATGTAAAATATTTGGCCAGCAGACTTACTTATTACAATTAAGTAGTACTAAAATAACTTCTGATGCTGAATGTACATTCAAGTATATGAAGATTATTAATATTTTAACTATTGATATTAAATTATAATTATTTTTAGATTTTGATATATTCCATCTCGACATTCTTCAAGCCATACCGATCATGGGAGATGGTAAATGTTACTATAAATTAGTTATGTTTTTTTCCCTTGTGTTCATTATCAACTTGCCCTTAACCCTTACGAAGGGTCGGCACAGTATGTGCTGTTCTTCCATACATTTCTATCTGATCTGAATCCACTCCCTTCTTAAACATATTCTCTTTCACATAATCCATCCATACTTTCTTCGGTCTTCCTCTACCTTTGTAGCCATCCACATTCATTCTTAACACATTCTGGTTTATGTCCCCATCGTCTCGTCGCATAACATGTCCAAACCACACTAACCTTTTGCTTCTTTTCCCTTGTATTAAATTATTTATATCATGGATATATTTTTCTGACACAGACTCCGATACTGATATCAAACAAGAAATAGTTGATACAATCGCTTATGAACCTAAAGGTTAGTTGATGCGATTTTTTTTTAATTTATTTACTCATAATTGTTAAAAAACTGACATACTGTTTAATAATGCTCTGGGAATTTTTCTATTAGAATATCAGTTTATGTCTGTTTTCAGACAATGGGATCAACGAGCCACGTTCTTGCAGTTTTAATTGTAAGGTTTCGATTTTGTAAATAATACAACTTTTATATAAATTACCAATGTTTTTTTTTACTTTCATAGTAATTTCCAAAGACTGCAATGAGCGGAACGAATATCCCAAATTTAGACGAGGTAATCACAAATTATTAAGGAAATTTAAATTAGTAATTGATTAAGAAATTATATTTAGTTGCCATTTTCGTTAAATATTCACATTTAAACCAGTACGACTTAGGGTCCTTCAAGAAGCGAGCCTAAAATCTCCTCAAAGGCCGGCAACGCATCTGCAGTTCCTCTGGTATTGCGGATGTCCATGGGCGTCGTTGACCACCTTTGTGTTCCCGCCGCTCGTTTGCCCCCCTCTCTTATAAAAAAAAAATTCGATAGCAATGACCTAAGTATACTTTTTGTCAAATTTACGTTAAAAATATTTTCGTTCGCAGGTTTAAAAATTGCAGAAAAGTTAAGGAAAAAACGTCGATTGGTTGTAAACAATAATCGTCGGAACTTTAATAGCAGCGGGAAGTCGAGCGATATCAGAGGTGCGTTCAAATTAACGACAGCCAACTTCGACGTTCTTATTTCAATAAACTTGGATAAAGTTCAGGAGAACGATTCGAGCTGTTAAGTACAAGTGGCTTCTAATTCCAGGAGCGAAAAAATTTTTCGAGAAAAAATATTTAGTTAAACACGGAGAAATTACAAGTATCCGATCGTTTAAAATGTACTGGCGAACCACCTTGTGTGTCTTGAGTTGTACACAGCTATCTAATGTGTCTGAAATCCACAATATACCTGTTAATAGTATTAAAACAGTATATTTATAGGTTAGCATTAAAGTATTTACCGGGGGCGGGCTGGGGCCGTGGATAATCAGGCGTAGCGCTCACCTCAGACGAACTTAATTTTGCGGCAGTTTGTATCAAACACACCGCAAGCTGTCGGCACGCCGCCGCCGCGGTACAAGCTATAAAAACTTTTTGCGGTTTCAAAACTACAGTTTTTTTATTGTATTTTTATTAATCTGTATACAAACCGCATGGCCTTGTAGTATAAAAATAATTATTGTTTTTACGCGTTATTTCTTCTCAGTCGATAAACTAAAATATAATCCTGTAGCCGAGTAAGTTATGTCTTTTTGTCCTTTTTCATGCTTACTTCAAATGATGTCAACCCATTAAAATGCTATGCCATGTTCTATGCTATTTGGTTATATTTTATTCTAACCCAATCACCGTTAGATAATCTTAAAACGAAATTATATCGCTACCAGTGCCACCGGCACTTTATGAAAGACTTTGTAAATACTATGATCACAACAGCAATGTATTTTATAGACTGAAATTGCGACAAAACTCGGAAATGTCTCGCTTGCATGCGCGTAAAAACCAACAGTACAATCGATTTAATGTTTAAAAACTTCGTAAAGAAAAATAAGTCGTTCTTAAATAAGCGATGATTCATACGTTGAGTTCATCGTTAAATTGCAAACGTATGATAAAAAACATTGTAATAATGTGGTCATAAAATGAGATAATACGCATGTTGCATATTGAAATTGTTACTATTAGCGTCATTTTGCACATATTTATTTAGTGTTAGATAAACTATCGTGAGTTTGATCACTTCGTACTGTGATAAAATCCTACAACAATGTGTCAAAAAGTCACGTGATATTACCTTTAGAAAAATTACTAGTGATGTTTTAAAATGTTCGTGTTATTTGTGATTTATTGAGTCTAAGTATCATGCATAACGTAAAATTAACAAATTCATTACGAGCAAATAATATTAACCATCATGCGTATAAGAGTTGAATAATCGATGCATAGATCCATTGAAAGTCAGCATGGTGGCCATTTGCTATGCACATGCTGCAGTTATATCGCATTGAATATACGCACATAGCAACCATTTAATTCCATACGCTGATGGTTTACTGCGTTAATAAAAGCGGAACTGAAAAAAAAAAGTTTTCCTGAGTGCACTCAAAAGCTGGATTATTATTTGAGTTCATGTTTAACACGCATGACTCTCAACCATGAGTACTTGACCCATGTTTTAAGCCCAGCGCTGTTGGTATGCAGCTAGTTAAAATATGGGTTAAAAATCATGCGTGTATTCGATGTTGATAAAGCGGACGTCATCTTCATAACTTTACATGTAATAGTCTCTCTATGTAATTTAAATAAACATTGGCTTTCGCTATTAGAGGACATGTACAGAAACAAATTATTAATGTATTTGCAGAGATTTAGAGGGATGAAAATATGTTCTCGTACACTGGTATACCGTCAGCGGAAATTCACGGCATTATCAATCAATTATTGAGACAACTGCCATCATGTAGCCCAGAGGGGTAGATCTTCCATACATACATACATACATTTTCGGTTAAGGGTACTCTTAACATCAGTGATATAAATGATTTGTTTGATAATGAATTCTTGATTAATCCATTCCCTTGCTGAACGTAGGCTTCCAAACAGATCGCCATTTCGCAACAATGATCAGTCCCTCGTTTAGTTAATTAATTCTAATGAATATAAATTCCAGCGTCCGTAGAGCAGCAGGTACAAAAATTATGTAAGTATTTTATCTGTATATATTTGTATGCACTAGTTTACTACTGCGCCAATTTCGAACAACGGGTTCGTTCGATTAGACTCGCGGTCGGGCATCGTTCAAAAACTTTTTCATTGAATTTTTGCCATCGACAAACTGTTTGCAAAAAACCGACCGCCTGCGGTAGTTACTGCTGTATAACTAATAGATTTAAAAAGAAGCATAGTAAACCTACAGCTACGCTACACAGCTCCAAGTTCAGTATTGATAACTATTAGGTTTAATTCCCAAATCTTATCTATACTAATATAATAAAGCGTAAACAAACACTTCTTTGTTGCCTAAGATGTCAGCAATTCCAGCTTTTTTTTGAATAATTATTTTTTTAATAAAAAGCCCTACACTTACGTCAGGCTTTAGGCTATATATTTTCACGCTATTAAACTTAGGGGTAAATAAATTGGATAAAAATCCTAATGTGGGAAAGAGACCATAAGTTGCTGCCAACATCAAAGAAGCAAGATTGTCAATGTAAAAGACCTTAGTTGTCATTTGTGCATCTGAATTTTGATATTTGACAAATGTAAACAATAAAATGAAGTTTTTATAATTTCACGCGGATGAAGACGTACGGGAACAGCTAGTTAATATCATAAATGCGAGAGTTTGGATGGATGGATGGATAGATGTTAGAGTTTGTAGCCTAAACGGCTCAACGGATTTCGCTGAAATTTGGTATAGATGTAGAGGATAGTCTGGGAGAACACATAGGGTACTCATTTTTGTTTTTTTTTTTTAATTTTGCGCGGACGGAGTCGTGGACGAAAGCTAGTAAATATAATTTCATGTTGCTTATTTTATATTTCAGTACAACTTAGAAACGAGCACCTAAAAGAGCCTAATATGTGTAAGTTTATTAATATTTTTTTTTAGTTTTTATTTTAGTGTAGAAATAGCATATAAGATAGCAGTCAGGAGTAAGTATGTTAAGCAGTGAATGAGGTCTAGTTATTGATACAATACCTGCGGCTTTGTCTAAAGAAATATAGGAACATTTTGGCTTCGTATTTATATGAATCAAGATTACGGTGTGTTGAAACACAAAGGTTTCCAATGACAACACAATACATGTACATTTTTTTCTACAAGTTTTTGAAAAAAGATAGCAAGTTTATAGACACTTGACAAATAAGATATTATATGTTGGGATTTCGTTTGTTTCTACAGACTACAATCAAACACGAAGATTAGAGAGCCTCGGTGAATATTTCGATAATATTTTGCATCTCAAAGAAAAACGTACGTATTCTCAATTATCATAATTGTTTAATAAAATTATTCGTCGTTAACCTAAACATAAATATTGAACATATATTTTTCATTCCTTTTTAACAAACTTTTTTTAAAATTATTTCATAATTATTAAACTATGAGATTAAACCGTTTCCATGTTAACAATAACTGTTGCAACGAGCAGAAAAGGGAGATTTGACGACGGCTAACACTTTAAATCAATTAGAAGATGAGACAAAGGAGAGCGGCTCGGAAGAGTTAAAAAAACAACTGGACTCCAACCAGCCGGTAAGTCTGAAGAAATAAACCTTTTAAGTGTAACCGAACAATATTTAAAAATAAACGTAGACGCTTTTATTTTTAACTTAGTTCCGTCGTCTAGTGTACACGAACGCTGTTTAGGATTAATATATTATAGTGCATCGTTATTTTTATTTCAAGATGCGAGGTTTTTAAAATATATGTCCGTGGATTCTAGATCTTTGACTTATTAAAAATAGCAGTTGGATATTGCATAATGACACTGTACCCAGCAAAATAACAATTAACTAACTATACTCGTAATTGCACTAAATATTTTAATACAAACATATAAATATAACTATCGTAATGCGAACCAAAGTAATAACTATGAAAACAATGAAATTAAGGTTATACTAAACAAGATTCTTCACTACCTATTATAGTAATAAGTTTCAATTCTTGTTCTTCAGGAAATAGAAGTCCAAGTTGAAATTAATGAGGAAAATGATGATACCGATTCGTCAAAAGACGGAAGAAGAATTCTTGGCATACCTACAATACCTACGACAAAAGCAAAATAAAATAAATCAATATTTATATGTATCAAACTTTTTAAATAGATTATTTGGTAATCTTGTGTTAGTGTTCCTACCAGAGGGAGATGTTTTGAGTTTCCGTTAATAATTTTAATATCAAATAACTAAAAAAAAATTAAGTGGACTTCATCATCAACTTGCCCTTATCCCTTACGGAGGGTCGGCACAGTATGTGCTACTCTTCCATACATTTCTATCAGCCGTCATATCTGAATCCACTCCCTTCTTAAGCATATCCTTCTTTACAGAATCCATCCATACTTTCTTCGGTCTTCTTCTTCCTTTGTAGCCATCCACATTCATTCTTAACACTTTCTGGTTTATGTCCCCATCGTCTCGTCGTATGACATGCCCATACCACGCTAACCTTTTGCTTCTCAATCTCAATTAAGTGGACTTAACATTACTAATGAGTTACGATCTAAAACAATAATAGATTTTAAGAACAGACCCGAAGGTAAAATACTATCTTTGACGATTTATTAAAGAAACAAATGAATTATAATTGTTAATTAAAGATAGCAAAAAATAATTATAGATTAATTATATACT
The DNA here is from genome assembly GCA_003118335.3 of Papilio memnon. Classification (NCBI taxonomy): domain Eukaryota; kingdom Metazoa; phylum Arthropoda; class Insecta; order Lepidoptera; family Papilionidae; genus Papilio; species Papilio memnon. The sequence continues at coordinate 6,089,991 of LD699455.1, forward strand.
TCGGCGTTTACTCCGAACACACATTAGACATTTACTTATTGATTATTTGTAACAGATACGTGGAATTCACTTGACCTATTCGACGTGAGTAGATGTTCGCGTTAGTATCGTTCTTTGGTTTATTAAAGGTAAAAGGTTACACGCGTCGCTCGCGGCTCTACAAAAGCTCTTCGTTCTAATGTCGGACAAGGCCGGGACAAACAAACGGCACAGACGTCCCGGAATCGAATGACACCTTCTTGACAATACTCTTCTTAGTTTGTATTTATTTACGTTCGCTGTTTCCGATCAACTTCGCTGTCAATGTCGCACGACTTCAATAGAAATGTTAAAGGTATACGGGAATAAATGTTTTTAACAATGCAAATGTGTCACTCAAATATTGTTTCATGAAACTTGATTTTTAAACAAGAATAACCTATATTACGTTTACGATTTTGTGTGTATTAATTTTATCAAGAAAAATAGAACTGTGGTGGTCCTTTTTGCACTAAATCTAGACTGTCTGTGCATAGACCCCAGGAATTTAAGTGATGTAAGTTTCTATATGTATTCTTATTACGTATTTGACAAGAAGTATAAATAAACTTTGTTTAATATGAAAGCAAATTGGGCTTTCAGACTTGCTCGCGTATCGTTCAAAACTAGCATCATGCAACCGGCCGGTGTAAACCGAGCGGAACAAAGTCAAATTGAAACGTCAATCTATCAAATTATTCATATAGCGCGCATTCAGCCGTGTGTTTATTAACTGCCAGCAACACTCTACTGTTTAATCGAGCTACACCGACTGAACGCTGGCGCTGGCTCACGCTTGGCTAAACCAACTTCGTTTACTCTATGAAGATTGTCAATAAGACAGAACTACCTAATAAGAAACAAACAATTTCTTCAGTATGTTCTTATTGTTTTAAGTCAGTCATTAAAATAGAATTTATATCTAGACTTCCAGAAATAATTAGACGAACAAAAAAGCTTTGTTCTAGTTCATTAAGTTTTAATGAGTATTTATTATTTTATTTGTAGAAAAAGCCAAGTTCGTTTTACTTACTTTATGTTAAAGAGGCCTATAGACAATTAGTTAATTAAATTTGTTAAAAATATGTCGTTGGTATAAAAGGTCTACTTAGGCGATAGACGTTGTGGAGCATCAAAAAGGTATAGATAAATTATCCAATAACGTTGTAGGCTCGTCTTGTTGCAAACGTTTATTTCATAATCTATGGCGCGGCAGGTGAGTACACCCAATTACGGGTCGATCAGAGCGGTGCCGGCGCCCGCGGCGCCCGCGGTCGCTCTAACCGGATTATTGGCCGGCGGCCGGGCGATAGCGGGGCCGGCGGGGTGCACGGAGTGGCGGGGGCGGAGTGCCACCTCGAGCATAATTCGATAGAAATTCATCAACGTCTGGACGACTTTGAGCTAGGTCTAAGTAACAACCTCGCACATCATTAGACTACGACGGGATGGGGCCTCTATTACTTTGAGGTAGTCGCTACTACTAAGCCTCAAAAGCTGAATTGGTTATTAACAGGTATAGTGCCACTAATTCACCTGGCAAGCACATTTTATTATGAATAAATCGTAGTGAAACGAACCATCTTATAACAAAACAGTGTTGACAAAATAGTTACCGAGGCCTAACTTTGTGTGCTTATGTCTTTATAAACTTGCAAAAGTCAGGACGAAGATAGATCTTGATTATAATATTTTGAATTATTAATGTGGAAATTCTAAAAACAAAAAACAGTTCTAAACTGTACTGAAATGAGAAACTTACAAACAACAAACGTAACTTCAAAACTAAGCCACAATATCAATTACAAACTTATAAATATACAACATTAAAATTCTCCGCAATTATTAATGAGCTCTTCAAACGATGGTTTGCGAAGCTTTGCGCTACAATCGCTCGCAATGCAATCAACAAAGTAAAAATATTCAGGTTATCTTATAAAATTACTGCAACAATAAAACATAGAACGAGAAGGGAAAGTCAGCGGTTCTACAAAAGAAAAGCGTCCGCCCAACGCAACAGAAAAAGGTCTGATCCAATCTGTTATATTTTACAAAACATAAAAACAAACCCGACCGAATGAAGATCGAAGTGATGTTTTATGTTTCTTTGCTCTTTAGAGAAATGAAACTGATTTATAATGTAACCCGTAGACCTCGCTATTTCAATCTTGTCTAAATTTTATTATGGCGTCATATTGTTTTGTATATATCTTTCAAATTATTAAAAAAATCAAATAAATCTTGATCAAAAATGTATAAAGGACTAAGTATAGTGCCCTAAGTAAGTATAGTAACCTAATTTCGAATGTTTTAATTTTTAAAACATGCGCATATTTTCTCGTGAAACCCTCGACTAGATGACATTAATCTTCGGCGATGTGTCGAGTTGTCGGGTCGAGAGATTAATTAAATAGGCTAGTGTGTCAGTTTTTCAACGCCCTAACATGTTTAGGAATACTTAAGCCTACTATTAGTTCACTTACGTCCTTGGACAACAATTTATAAAAGGGTAAAAATCACTTCAAGCTAATGCTATGCATCTCAAAACAATTATTTTAATATTAATATGTGTGTTACTGTCGCTTAGGGTGCCATCATTGTTATCATTCAGTTCCTGTCTCAGTCGACAAGGTTGACAACAATAACTGGGAAAACATAAAATGGGAAAGCCTGTCTTGTAGTCAATTCCTTCCACAATCGGCGGGTTGTATCTTTATCATTATTTAAACTTCGATAACTTTAATAAATTGAAGTATGATATGTTATGTGGATGTAGAATAAGCCACTTTGTTAGTTATATTATGGAGCGCATATAGAAGCAATGCGAATTATCGGCATATGTTCACATCAGAACAAGCGCACTCGCGACCCGCCGCAACCCGCGCCTTCCATACTCCACTTGTTATGTATTTATGTTGCTAGGCAAACGATGCGTAACTTTAACACGTGGCTGCCACTACGTTTTTTTGTATAAACTCGATAGAGTCGTCAGCAATTAACGTATTAATTTCATTTCGATGTTCGTACAGTTATTTTAGTATCGCAAGTTTTATTTTCAGTAGAAGACTAATAAAATAAAATAACATAAGTTAACCATCATGTCGTACCTTAGGTTGCGCGTTTGTATTGTTAATTTATTTGAAACTGCTATTATAATGATATTTAAACTAATAGGATAAGATTACTAAATCAGTGTAGTAAAAAACAAGAACAAGTTACCTAAATCGGTATTGGACCTGGTGCCAACGTTAGACAACCTTGGTCACTTTGAATTGTATCTCATTAATAAAATGTATGTCAGAGGTGATTTAAATTGATGAAGCCATAATCAAATAATAATAACATATTTAATGACTCTACAATAGCTAAAAGATTTCGTTTGGTAAACCGCCACAAGGTAACTCAGTCAGTCAACATTTTAGTAATTACACTTTGTATTTGATACGCCAGTAAATGAAGTAATAGTGTATTACATACGAATATATAAGTATCTCACCTTATGATATTGCAATATTTTTTTGGATATATTTCTAATTGATATACAAAATGATAAAAATCGATTTCATTTTACAGTTATGTTACAGATCTATTTGAGTACGCAAGGGACGTAGAACAAAATAGATATGGAGATTCCTAGAACGGATAGTTCACAGTGAAAAACGAAACAACGTTAATTAAAATCCGAAGCAGAGATAAAGTGCAAACTTCATCCAGCACGCGGTATTTCCATTTCAACATTTCGAACTGTGATCCAGTTATTTATTTAACTTGTTTCGGACATAACTCTACAATCGATGACGAAGCTTCGAGTAATCGAATAAAACAAAAGAAATACACACAAGCTACTATTCCTAGTGCAATAATGTAGTTTTATTTACATGTGGAACTAAAAACCTTGTATTATGAGCAAAAGAACTCCAAGGATATCACAATTTTCCTCTCAACCTTTGTATTCGAGTTGTCTCGGATGCGTACGGGGACGTACTGCAAAGTTGGTCCGCTTTTAAAATATTCAAGTCGGTAGGGCGACTCACCCCATGCTCTATGCAAAACAAGGAAACTTTCCCTCCAAATCAGCCAGCGCCCAGGGCCGTTGGGTTATGATAAACACACCCGGACGCCCAACTTTTATTTAAAAACGTTGCTGTAACTGCGACGACCAAATTATAACCAACTCGCATTACGTCCTATTCTTTTATAACTCAAAGTAAACATTCATCTTTCTTTTAACAATGGACAATTTTATTTAAGACTAGCTGTTGCTCGCGGCTTCGCCCGCGTGAAATTAAAAAAATATAGCCTATGTTACTCACGGATAAATTACCTTTCTAACGGTGAAAGATTTTTTTAAATCGGCCCAGTAGATTTTGAGTTATTTCAATACATACCAAAAAACAAAGTTTTCCTCTTTATAATATTACTAGCTGTTGCTCGCGACTTTGCCCGCGTGTAATTAAAAATATAGCCTGTGTTACTCACAGATAAATTACCTTTCTGGCGGTGAAAGAATTTATAAAATTGGCCCAGTAGTATTTGAGTTATTTCAATACATACAAAAATACAAAAATACAAATCTTTCCTCTTTATAATATTAGTATAGATTAGTAAGTATAGATGTTTATTGTACTCCTAGAAAATATTCATTATACAAACACCTAAAAAAAGAATCTAATTACGTCTAGGCATAATATATGAACACGATACAGGTATATAAAGTTTAGTCCCAACATTGTATTAACCAATTTCCTAAATTTAGAGATATAGGGTCACATGTTTTATATCGGTCCGGGACGAGAAAAGACGT
>LD699455.1:6094906-6105372 GCA_003118335.3 Papilio memnon
GTAGCATATCGGATACGAATAACAATCTCTTTAATATTATAACATACTTACATAATATTACATATCGTCTAAAATTTCTAGTACAAGGTTGACGCGGTTCAAGTCGTTCAAGAATTAATTACACGAATAGTAAGCACTTATCAAGTTACATAGTATTGTTACTTGGTTAATATGTCGAATTGTATAATAATATTATTACTGGCCTACGCAGTGGCAATCCAAAAAGATCAATCATAAATTTACCTTTGGTTACGAATAATAAATTAAGTAACTACTACTGGCATTCTGTTAAGATTGCTACCTAAAATTGGTTACCAACGTAAAAAGATTGGTATTTCATAGCATTTCCTGACCTAAATAATTGCATTATTCAGTATTTCAATATTAATCTACTTTCATCCGCATCGCAACAGCCGCTCCCAATAATGCCAATAACAACGGCCGATGAAAAAACTCCAAATATTGCTTACCTATTAACTCGGGAAAAGTTTTTTTTGGACGGACGCGGTGTTGAATACAAACAATAATAAAGCGAAACAGCCGAGACGACCAGCTATTATCTCACTCCGACTAACCTACTTCAGTTAACAGCGATCAGCGGGAAAAGCGAAACGAGGCTAAACCCAGTATTTATTTAGAATCGAATAGCGTAAACAGAATCGAGTAAAAACTGACTTCCGATTGCTCACCGATACTAATCACAGATTATACAATCGATTACGTACCTCGATTAATCGTCTTCAAACGCTGGCCGACCTGAAACAAAATTAAAAGTAAATTAGCATTTACAAGTGAATATGGGTGGGGAAAATACGATGAATATTAACAAGGGACATGTGGAACGGATATCTAATTCGAGGTGTTCCCTTCGTGATTTCACTCACGTCCTTGTAATATGGTGTATTGAGAGCGCGGTGGCGACGGGAATATAAAAATATTCCTCCATAATAAGGTAGGGGCATGGATGTCGTCTTAAAACGTTGGGCGTGACACTTTTATCATTTAATTCTATCTATGTTACACACTAAACAATGGAATACAATTAAAAACATTTTCTATACGTTTTACCAATTTTTATATAATACGTGAGAATGAAAAATATATATATGATAAAATGCTATCACAAAAACATATTCAGTTGTCATGCAAGCGACAACAATCCCTAGAGTCACACAGCACTAAACATATCGTCGAAAGTGCTTGGCGCTCACCGGTTTGTTTTTTATTGGAAGGAAAAAAGTTGAACTAAACAACGTTTTACGCATTTCAGATTTAAAGCATGTTGAATAACAGAATCACCTTTTGACGTAATGAAATTAAAAATCAATGTGAAATAGCAATTTACCATCTTTATTTCGGCAAACTTTTCCAAGACATATCTATTTAAATTACTCTTAATTCTTAACGTTCCAACTTACGCTTAGAACAAAGCCTCTTTCAAATTTATAATCATCTTTATATCTTCAATGGCCTCTCGCAGTCTTAATAAAACGAATTAATTTGAATAACTAAATTGTCTGTAAATGACCTAAGTAACAGACCTTACACGATCTCTGACAGTGACTTATTAATTTTGTTTAAAAAACCTTTAAATTGAAGACGTAACTGTAGATTTTGCTGTTGAATAAAACCATTTACAACATTGCAATAGTGTAATATTACATTTACATATATGACGTCAAATATAACACCCTCTCAATTAAATATGTCAGTATGACGTATAGGATGTAGGTATGGTGTGTCGGTTTCCAATAGGCACCATCAATAACTGTCGACGACGGCCACGTAAAATTATTATGAATGTGCGTGCCGGGTCCCCGGCGTGTACAGGTTCCATCGCTCCAATCTCGCGTTACAAGCTGACCTAATTCGTTAATAACATTTGCTATCCAATATGATGTACGTTAGATAGTCATAAGTTTTCCTTCACGTATTGCGGTGACGTGTTATGAACATAGGAGAAATTGCTTATAAAATGAAACAATGAGTGAATATTCATTTTTATATTTCACAATTATAATAAATAGGTTTCGCCCGCGACTCCGTCCGCGCGAAATTAATAAAAAAAACAAAAGTAAGTAGCCTTTGTGTTCGTCCAGACGATCCTCTACATCTATGCCAAATTTCACAGAGATCCGTTCAACCGTTTAGGCTAAAAACCCTAACATACATCCATCCATCCATCTAAAGTTTCGCATTTATAATATTAGTAGGATTTGTGTTACATATTTTAATTCTTGCAATTATTAAACGAAGTTTAATGTTTACTCTCGGGTTATGCATTATCGGTTTATTAACTTTTAAAGTTTTAAACTAACAGCTTCGACCGAATTAACACTTCATATAATCACAGAGACGAGATTATACGACTAAATGTGTACCATTGCTATTTCGGTATTATGTTTACAGTTGAAAATTTTAAAATAATCTACGTTTTGTTTCTCTACGTGATTTCTTATGAATCCTTTACAACTAATCTATACTACATATAAAGTTATCGGCATAGTTCAATGGATTACTAAGAACACACTGCAGTTCCCACGATACCGGCAAGATATAGAAGTAGTATGAAAGACATGTATTTACAGTTCGTCATTTATGTTGTTGAAAAAGTCGTTTATATATATTTAATGGTATTATTAACGTGTACTATTAAGAAACATTGTATGTACTATATGACAGGTGTTAGTCTTAGTCATTTAAAACATAGATGTTTAGCTAGAACATAATAGTGTACTATTATACCAGAACATTATGTCAGACTTCAGTCACTTGCACGGTACTATGATGTTTTATGTTAGTATCGTGTAATAGTATAATTTTTGTGTCAAGATCTATCAATTCAAGATTACAGGAATCGTTATTCGAACGGAAATGAAACGGTAATCTTGATGTTGAAAACGTCAAACGAAAATTGTAAGAACGAATGATGTAATTCTTATCTACTAAATATTATAAACGGTTATCTACAAAATATGCTAAATAACTTTCTATTGAATAAAATAAACAAACGAATTAAGTAACTGCAAAGTTAGAAATTAAACACAAACGGACAAAATAATACGGACTAGTTAACAGTTAAGTTAACTTTTAGTTTAATTACAGTAAACGTAGAATTAACCCTTTGAGACGTTTATTACTTTTCCCACAGTATAATGAGATGGTTATCTAACATTAACGAAAGTTTATGAATATCTTTGCGTTTCGACTTAAGTAATAAATATACTAATGTGTTAGTTACGTAACATTTCGTTGTAGGCATGAAACATTTGCTTATAATCATTATGTTAAGTTATTAAGGGATATCAGTATCAACAAATATGCAAATTCTCGTTTATAATAGCGTCACACATAGCAGCAATTGTAATAATTGGACTACAATAATAAATAACGAGTTTAGTAACAATACCAGATCTGTGTGGCCCTTTCTGTCCAGGGCCCTGGGCGACCGCCATGCGCTCTTTCCTCACGCAGGCCCTGGCTACAATAAGGAACGAACCCGATCTTGTTTAACGTAAAATAGATTTAATATTCACAGTTACAATTACGTTTAAGAGCGCGTTACCTGAATTCCATAAAAAACACCATTAAAGTCAGTAAATGTGACATATAACAAAGTTTTGCTTTACAAGCACTCCGCAACTTCGTCATGCGACAACACGGCCTACCACAGGGAATAGCAGAGCCAAACATGGCAACATCTTAAATATAATCTGCCTACATAATGTTTCCTGCTTTTTAGATGTGAAAGCGTTAACAGATGTATAGTAGCTCAGCTGTATCAGTATTAAAACGTAGTCAAACAACAATAAAATCAGCATTAAGTAATCGCTATAGGATAGGATGAGTTACTTATCTTCTATTCTATACATATAATAAAATAGAAATGTCTGTTTGTAATATCATAAGAATAATTGCAGATTTCGGGAAGATGATGTATTTGCGTTGCTGATAACGAAAATCGCATTTAAATTTTTTTGTTTGTCTGTGTGTCCGCAAGCCGTGTTTTTTTCCACGAAAACGAAGTTTGCGGGCGAGAGCTCGTGTAACCTATAAATATGTGCAAATCGCATTTTATTTTTCTTTGTTTGTCTGTGTGTCCGTAAGCCGCGTTTTTTTTCCACGCTAACGAAGTTTGCGGGCGAGAGCTCGTGTAACCTATAAATACGTGCATATCGTTTTTAATTTCTAAGCGCCACGATATTTTTCTTAATGTGTTGAACAGTCAATTATTTAATTAATAGCTGTTCTGATTGCAAGAAAGTAATTGAATGCTGTCGTCAATGCATTTTCTTTCCCACCTTTTTGTAGCCAAGTGTTTAAAGTCGATTTATGCGATTCGTAACGTTTTTATTAAAATCTCGATAAAGCTATGATCAATTCGACGGCGATATTTTCATTACGTTGAATGTTATCTTGACATAATTTCGCCATTTAGATAAAGATTTCAGGTCGTAAGAAACATTTTAAGTTTCCGTCCTTTCAGGCAAGTCCCCGTCCATTAGCGTCTTCAAAGGGCCGTTCACATTCAGTGTCGGTTTAAAGGCCCCTTCTATAAAAAGTTTCAGGATGTCGTTTCGCTGTCCTACTAATGTAAGTAGTCCCAATCTAAGAAGAAAGGCTCGAGTTGTAATTTATTACTACTCATGACGGTAAATAACCGTAAGGTTCCATTGTCCTCTGTACTCGAACTTTTAATTTTGTCGCCGTGAAAACCCATAGTATTACAAATCAATAAATTTGATAACGATGACAAAGGAATCGTTATCGTAGCAATTCTAACTTGTGAATACAACTCAACCGTGAGACTATTTCAAGAATTTACTACATTGATTAAGTCAGCGCGGTATGAATCGTAAAATTATTATTTACATTGAAGGAAAAATGGCAAGATGCCAAAAAAAATCGGTCAACACATGGCGGCTATCGGAAGCAATTGATCTTTAACATTAAGTTAATAATATACGTATATAAACACATGGAACTGCATGTTTGGATTGGAAATAAAACTTCTTCTGATAGCTCACTTGCGTGTAATATTGATTTTACAGTTTTTGTAATGAATTTAAACATTAAGTGTTAACAGCGACAACAGTTAAGTTAAGAAAAAATGTAGTGATGTGAATGCACAAACGTCATCGCGCCGGCCAATAGGATGTCCGTATTATTATGTGAAGTTAGACGCGAATGATGCATAGACACTGCATTATAAGCAAAATTTGTATATAATTTTTTATATATAATATAACTAAACGTAAATTGTCCATGCATTTATTCCTTGTAAGTAGGTCTTGCGAAGAAATGAGGAAGAAAATACGAGGACATGACAAGTTTGCTATAAATCACCTAGTCATTAAAACTTTTTGCATTTCGTGTATAACAGAGTAGGGGACGCGCTTCTCATTTAGAAGATGGATTCCGTTTAGACAAAAACAAAGAAATGTTTGTTAAACAAACTTATGAAATTTTCGTTTAGAATTATTTCTTTTAGTCGGTTATATTATTTTTTGTCGGTTTGGGCTGCAGTAATAACTTTGCGCAGTGCTAGCTTTATATAAATTACTAACGCAAACTGCATTCATTTAATCACCTCTTGATGTATGGTATGCACTATTTAAACTTTGCTAATACTTTTAATAAATGCTAGCTGTCACATGCGACTCCGTCCACGCTGATTTAAGAAATAATTGTAGCCTATATATTCTTCCAGAATATGTTCAACATCAGTGCCGTATTTCAGCCAGATCTTTCGTGCCCTTATCGGAATATGTAGTTACAAACATCCCTCACCTAACTTTTGTATTTATAATAATAGTAATAAGTAAAATAAGAATAAAATTAGACGATAAACAGATAGATAATAGAAAACATATGTATTAATCGACGATTACTAAAATGCACAGTAACGTAGGACGCGAATCGTATCATTTCAAAGAGATATTTCTCTGACTTGACAGATTATTGATAGACAGATTTTCTATCTATACATATAATAAATTTGGAGCGTCTGTTTGTAAATATCAAAGGAAAAATTCCAGATTTCGGGAAGATGGTGTATTTGCGTTGCTAATAACAAAATTCGCATTTTTTTGTCTGTCTGTCTGTCTGCAAGTCGCGTTTGTTCCGGGTAACCTCCGAAACGGCTGGGCCGATATCGACCGGACTTTCACTAAAGGGTAGCTGGCATAAACGGCCATATTATAGGCTACTTTTTTTGTTTCCGGGCGACAGCTCGTATAATATAATCATAACTAAAGCTCGTTATACAAAGTAAAAAAATCCTAATCACATCGACTTGCGCTCTGCACGCGGCTTGATCGGTGTTAAAGTAATAATTTATTAATTTAATTAATAAAAACAATGGCATCAGTTACGTGCCAGAGGTCGGTCAATGACCCCTAGTTTCATGGCACCGTTAATCACTTTCGCGCCGGATTGTACTACGACTCACGCAACTTTAAACGACTGCATCGCCCTCGATTTGCCTTCATATACATTTTAACAACCGTCCTGTATGTAACCATAAAACAGATCTAGATAAACCGGACACAGCACGTGTCAGCCGTTATATGGCAGTAACGTATAAAAGAAGCAATCAAAAGTTGATTGACATCTGCATCGCGAAAGCAACAAGGCATGCTAGGCAACGATCGTAGAATTAATGATTCGAAAAACATCAAGCCTTTTTGACTAGCAACAAAGCATTGGGTTTTTACGAGTCTTTTTGATAGATGAAAACATTCTTGTATAAGCTCTCGTCTATTGAACTCAAGCAGACTAGTAGAGATTCAAATATGTACCGGTCGAAAGCATAAAACAGAACTGAAAAAAGGACAACAGAAATCTCTCTTTAAATTATTGGCTACGTCTACTTAGCGTGCATTACAGGACAACTGCATTGCTTTTTTATTAAAAGTCCGCACACCCGAAGGTAATCGTGGAGGCACATCACGTGTGTATCTCAGCTGCGAGTAAGTGCTTGCGCCACTGAAAGAGAAATTCTCAGGCTGGCGCGGGACGCAGCCAACCTTCCTCGCACTTTAACGGATATTCACCTGTTTCATATGTATGAGCACAGCTTAGTCAACTTTTTTTCTGTTTATTAAATAAAACGATTCTAAAATGTCACTATAAAAATACATATCGTTTAATATACCAGATTCATTAGCGACATAAATAAAGAACTACGAGTTTATACAAACAAAAAAAAGCAATTTTGAAAACACAGTGACGTCATCTTTTATTTGTCTAACAAAATCTAATTGTTAACAGTTATCTGCTATAGTGTTTAAAACCAATTAATGTGCACTGTTTTTATCTTTACTTACTTGCGAGTACACGACCTTTATAAATGTCGATTCTATAAAGCTTGGGGCCTGTCAGACGAGTTAATACGTTGTATTACCCATACAAGCTCAAAGAAGGTCACGGAATTACGATGTAATTTGTGCGAATTGACCGCGGCCGTTCATACCGTTACGTTTCATTGGATGTCTTATTACTGTTTTAATTAATACATAATTTCCTCGCAATATCTAGTAATAATAGCTTGATTAAGTGTTTGCGTGTTTTAAAAAAATATTAACCACATCATGTTTAACTAATAAAATTAAAACTGTTTAATCTTAATTATTGAAAATTAAAACACAAGAGAGTTTACAAAAACATGTCGACGATTTGTTATAATTGCAGAACCGAAAGTTCGTCGTCATAGCGAAGTGGAAAGCAATTTACTCGTCACGTAAAATACTCGCGCTTTAATTTCAGTAAAAAACGTAACAGGGAAGTCAGTGAGAACGCTGGCAGTCGGTGTGCGAACCCGAAGTCGATATTTAAACAACCGCACGACAACCACACTGTCGGAATTAAAAGAACCGAAACACGAAACAGTCGAATATACAGTAGTAACCGCTTTATACATTGGTAAGCGAAGTTTCGATTATGGTAACCGAAATTATAGATTCCAGCTAAACGTCATATAACTACTGAAAATAATACAATTTTGCGTACACTCTGTATATTACGATATACTGTCTATCCGATCGTATTGTGGTTTAGTATTAGAAAAGTTGCACTGAATGCCTTATTCCCTGAGTACAGTTACTACCTACAGTTGATACCTATATTTAATTTATTTTTGACATGTGACATTCATAACAAATGCAACGTTCTATTTAACTAATATTATAAATGCGAAAGTTTAGATTAATGGATGGATGGATGGATGTTTGTTGGAGTTTGTAGCCTAAACGGCTGAACGGATCTCGATGAAATTTGGAATAGTTGTAGAGGATACTCTGGAAGAACACATAGGCTACTTACTTTTGTTTTTTTTTTAATTCCACGCGGACGGAGTCGCGGGCGAAAGCTAGTAGATTATAAGCTTTGAAATTGTACATGAAACTGACAGAAGCAAACACGCTAATATGTTTATCGTGATTGTATCGTTTTGAACTCTCTCCAACTTTCAATAAGATCAGATGATTCTGTATATAGAATGTTAACTAAAATGTTGTTAATAAAACATCAGTCTTTAAAAGTAACACAAAACGAATATATTTTTTGGAAAGTTTCAAGTGATGTTGGTACTCAGCGATCTTTTCTTGATTTACATAGATACAAATAAGGTCTGGTGAAAGTTGGTTCAAATGACATCTGTAATCATATTAGGGAAGACGTTTTAAAATCTTATTCCATCTCTATGTGTATGCGAATGACATTTTTATTTTCCACTAACATTTCCGAAAAAGGTGATGCTTTCAATTCGAAATTTGTGAAAAAAACAGCCAGATGTGTGAAGTAATAAAAATATTTTTATATAAGGAAATTCATTAAACACCTAAGGGAAAAATCCCAATTTCACCCTCCTATGTTTACGGAAGTACTTACAAGAATCCCCTAAGTTGAAAGTGGACTTTTAAACTTGTACATCCCCTGAGAGGGGGCATTAACGTCCTGCGTGGACATTCCGGAGGGAGAGCGGACATCTTAGGCAGAGTTCCCCGCTCTTTGGAAGTAATGCATTTTCCTTTATCACGCTGTGGACAGTTTGTGCGTTCGACGAGAGGTTCATTTTACGATTATTGTTTTTGCTCGTTACACATCAACGATAAAATGTCGCTTTTTATAAAGCGTTACTTTACATCGCGGAATACACGGAATGGTTTGTGGTGTGAGCATTATTGCTTAGTATGTATTATGTATTAGTTTTTGACCAGCGGATGTTTTTTATTTGATCTAATTAGAAGTCAGTATGTTTGATTTTTCTACGTTGCTTTGGACTTTGTATACTAATTGTAGTCATAATCAAGCTGCCACCACTCTTCCCTTATTTCTATCTTTCTGCACCTCAATGTGCAAGATGATTAGTAGATTCTATGTATATTTGATGAACCTTATTATTAAGAAAATGTAAATTAAATGATTGATACGTCAAAAAACACGCAGAACAATCTGTGGTTGATCTAATCGCGAGGTCGTCTATCTCATAACAGCTTTGTTATATTTTCCGTAAAACAAATGAACAATTGAATTTTAGTTCACACGTCAAACATGCACATATAAAGGAGTTAAGAAATTCATGCACTGCTGCGCACGCGCGGGTTATTCTTTGAAATAAAGCAGATACTGCAACAACAATCTCTGAAATAAATGACTCATTGTACGAAAAATATTTAGCACAAGCTGTAATTACACATATATGAGAAACATAAAATGAGCGATGATTTCATAACGTTATCTTTTATAAATATTTATAAGAAGCTGTATTCTGGACTAAAGTATTGATTTTTAATTAAATGTTAAAAACTAGATTTCGGAAAATTGCATTTTATTATACAACAAAGTTCGTAATTTTCCATCCCTCGAAATCTTCTAGCGAGAAACCGGCTTTTTAATATTTTTTTAGAAAAATTAAAACGATCGATGACATATAGCCACCTCTGTAACTACTACTCGGACATAAAACTGTCATAACCTTTAAAAGAAAGTATCAATATCAACTCAGGCGCATAAAATCTTAATGGCTATAGAAATAACAAGTTGCGACACAATCCAAACTTCACGAGCGCGCCATTTCAAAAGTGGTGTGACGCAAAACGCGCTGAACGTGTCTAAAAATGTCAAAATCGTGCCGACACTTCGCCTTTGGTAGTATCAGCCGCGCCGGAAACCGTCGTCGGCCATGTTGAGCGTGAAATATAATGCACCACATGTTTAACAATATCACTAATTAATCGCACGGGGGAAAGCGCAAATGTTCTCATGCGAACTTCGCGAAACGCATATTAGATAATAGTGAAGTAATGAGGAACGTAATTCGTTAGAAAATTAAAACACGGCACAACGATAAGGTAACTGACCTCGCTGTCGACACGAAGACGAGTTGTCTGCTACTTGTACCTGTAAGCAGTGCATTCAAGAGATCACTTAGGTATGTGTTTATTTATGTATGTATTATAACTAAA
>LD699455.1:6105428-6118986 GCA_003118335.3 Papilio memnon
CCACATTTCAATCTCATGTGGAAATAAATCTTTCAACATTGAACTTCTCACACGAGTTTATCGACCTCGATATTTGTCTAAAAGATAACATTTTTAACATCAAACAGTCCAAAAACAAACAATTTTATCTGACTAACTAAAGACACAGATTGTTTTCATTTCTTGACATAGATACAGCTTGACTAGATCACTAGACCATAATTTGAAATTCCTTCCCACAATTTCTGTTTTAGAACGAAAGTTTTGTGAAGATTATGAGGGCTTCGTACAAAACACCAAGACTTGGAAACTTGGCAATACCAAGTCACTAATCTAAAGTATATTCGTAAAATTTAGCTGAAAATTTTCTATTTTGTTTTTAAATAGGTTATTTTAAACAGAGTGAAGTTTTCCCTTTATAGTAAAATCGTGAGTAAGAAAGCGAGTCAGAAACTATTGAAAGTACAAAATCGTGCTCAGCTACAGAGTCGATTACCAGTACTGATTATCAACACCCTAGTGACATGAAAAGACCCACCGAGCGCTGTTCCACTTTCTCGTTTATATCGAATTACTTGGATCTAATAATGGATTTTCTATGCTCTAAACGCTTGTTACGATTGCTACAGATTAAAATAGATTGAAAGCATTGTTTATAAACAAAACAAATAGTAAGTTTGTTAAAGTTAGTAATAACATTAGAATATTTCATTTATTTATCATACATTTTCATTCGGTTTTCTTAAAAGGTAACACCATTTGTAGATTTCAGACACACAATTTTTACTACACAATGACAATCTTTCAGTCAATTGCATTCGATTCTCATGCTACAATATGTGCTGCGCTATAACTATTAAATTAAACAAAAAAATCTTCTCGTACCAATGTATAAAAGAATGCAAGCTTAATGATTCATTCGTGTCTATAGATGTCTTCTTTGGCTGGATGAGAATGCGAGGTCACGAATGGTTGCGGCGACGGTCAAAGGATTTCACTAGAAAGCTCCCAGCGATACCAGACACCGCCTCACCGACGCCACGGGACCGTCCGATCTATTTGCTGTAGTAAATCTCGAGCGAGTGAAAAGACCGCTTTCCATCTTGAATATAAAGTCTTATTGAATGCGTAAATCGATTTACGAGTTTATTCAGGCGACGCCGTGTTTTGTATGTTTATTGACACTATATTACGCTCTATAATAGTGCTGTTAATGGAGTTTTACTTGCTTTGTATTTTAAAGTGACATTCTCAATTTAATATCAAGTAAACATATTCCTTTTCTTTTGTTACTTGAAACAGGACATCGGAACATAAATTAAAAGTGCGAAATTAAACATACGAGTTAGAAATAAAGTTTCGGAGAATTTAAAGCTATATATAATGTAATGATATGCGTATTGAATCCTTAAACATATCACAAACGTTTGTTTTAATTAGAAAATACAAAGTTGCGATGTTTCGTAAACTAAAACATAAACTTCCCAGACTCTTTTGATCTCGCAACAACTGTTTCACCGTAAATTGTTTAGTTCATACAATTCTACGCGGTGGTTTGTGATTTAAATAGGACTTGTGTTAATTTGTGAATAAAATAAGTTTAACTGTTTTCAAATGTTGAATAGTGTATAGCAACAGCAGCTGGTTTAAAAACGCTTGAGTTATACGATTTCACAGAATATTGCAATTAACCTGTACTATGGCTCTACCAATCTTCTCAATGAAGTTCACAGTCCCGGCCCTATTTTTACCATCCTTCCTTACTATCCACTACTTTATCTAATTGTACTTCTCTGTATCACATAAAAATGGCAACGCTATACAAAGAAACTTACAATGTAAAATAAAATATTAAAAGTACTATCAATGAAACATAAGATAACCTTTGATTTACATTTAGTCCTTGTTACCGTAAGTTTGTTTGTTTTAATTAGTTGGCGATAGCATTGAGAGGCGGGCATCGAACCAGCGCGTTCGCGGGTGGCTGGTACGTGACCTCCGCTCGCTGCACAACGGGGCCCTTTGTCATTCAGTCCACGGCCGCCTGCCCTTACACGTATGCAATTTCATACCTCGCATCAAATTATGCTATCTTGAATTATGTTTGTTCGTGTACCTAATTTGCACAGAGGGAAACCGTTTTCATATTTGTAACTTGCAGGAAAATTCTGCATACCATAAGGTACGCCGACTCGATGTTAATCCTTTAAACGATACATCGATGCGGAAGTAGTATGTACGCAACGTCGCTTACAAACGCTGGCGGAAATAGCGCTTTAAAAGCACAACAATGATGTCTGGTACGAGTGTGATGTATGCAACGATGTGATTAACGAACGTGCCGCGTGTCAGAGACGATTTGTATCCAGCCGCTGCAGCGCTTCATCTCTAATAATAGCGTGAAATAATAACAGAATGATAGTCGCGATCAATTGATACGATGTACACCAAACGCAGTTGCGTCGTAAACATACAACAAATCACGAGTTTATTGCATATAAAGTTTTACAATTAAATTAAATATAACACGTTTACGGTTATTGACGTCACATACTATTTTGAAATATTATCCTGTTAGAAGTTATGTGTGGTGTATGGTAATTCATAATGAAAATAGGTGTAAAGATAACTGCAGTATGCAGATGTGCGCAGTAGCAGGTGAAAAGTAAAACTGATGGGAACCCTGGAAGTTAACAAAAAGACTATTAAAAGATATAAAACATCTGCCTAGATTTTAAGAAGATAACCTCCAAATCTAATCCTAGTTTAAAAAGTTTTATTAGAAAGAAATTTAAGTCACCTGAAATTAATTTACTCATGAAGCCGTAAAAGCGTAAACCCATTAATCCTTTTAAGAATTGAATAAAACACTAATTAAGTTTATGAATTATTAAAACTTGTGAAGACTTAGATAAACGATTTAAAAATACCATCAAGATTAGCTTTATTCTCTATTACAAATGAAAATCGCAGACTTTACATTTTATAGTTTTTAATCTGGAAGAATAGACATCGCTAGGGACTGCCAGTAATTGCGATACAAGTTGCTATGTTTTTTTTCTTACCTGTATGCAGCCAGTTACAATCCTATGGGATTCAATAATTATTAATAAAATTATTTTTTTAACATCTAACTTTTTAAATTAGCTCCGAAATTCAGTCATGATAATCTAAATGGATATTTTGGTCCTTCGAGGCAGATGTTTTTCAAAATTAAATTTAAATGTATAAATTTTGTCTGAGAATAATCTGTATAATGTTCCGTGTGCACTATACATTCAATCTTAATATGCTTCAGCTAAAACGGTACAATCAATTGAATGCTTTTAATAGAAATCTCAATGATCTTCAAGTAAGCGCATGGTGTATTGCAAGGAACAGACACCAAGCCATGTTTGTTACGGCATTTCCTAGTGATTAATTTCCTTCGCATCTAAATTCATTTAGTCTTTTATCATTATTTAGATTACTTTCAAGTTATGAAATTAATAGCAGCTGGTAAAACAAAGTCGATCTTTGGTTTTTTAGCTAGTGGTACATATTTCAACCGAACTGTGAGCTTCTTTATTAGAAACAGTTTACAATTTTTGCAGAATGCAATTTGAAAAAACCTCACGTTTTCCGTAACAGCAGAGGAAAGGTCGTGTCAAATAGTAACCGTGGCAGTTCAGGCGACGTGCTCTAGAGCCGCGGGTTAAACGGCAATTTGTCAATCACCACAGCATTCCCTTTCATACTGTACTTTTAACAAACGACCTCGTATTGAAAAGAAAAGAACGTTAATCGAAAAATCAGCGTCTGAATAAACTTCATTTACCTTTATCACGCTTTATGTATGTATTTTTATTGTATCAATTATAATTTAGAGTTGAGACATATTTTTCGTAATATACTAAAATATAATATGTAATATGACATGACGTTATGAGAATTTGATATAAAAACCAATAATGTAATTCAAATCGTGGAAAAGTCTTGCAACATTTTCGTTTCAAACTTGTGTTGCGCTGCCGATAGCTTTTATAACTGCATCTAGATGATAGATTGATGCCCCACTTTCCCGCGCCCGCGCCGCGCCGCTCAGCAACTGCCTTGTTTATACTTTTATTCATATCACGGCCTTTATTATACGCATACATGAACCATAAACAACTCCATTATTTATCTTTTACACTCTAACAATTATCGAAAAATAAAAATTGTGATTTCTTAAATCGACCGCATTGGGCAAATAAAGAATTTAAGAGTTTATTTTGAACGAACGTTACTAATGATTATACCTACTAGCTAACCTTAAAACACTTAATACTCGACTACAATTGCACTTGGCTTCTATACGAAATCATGACCCAAGGTTACATTTATTACAATAAATACATTTGAGAAACTATAATCGTATTTTTTTTCAATTGAGGAAACACCAAATCGACTACGTCACCACACTATATTAAGTGGATATGGTTGAGTTATTGAATACACTCCACAACTCGCATATGAGATCATTCTTCGTAACCTTGTCACACCTTATACTTTGATAAAAAATACTTGCAATGAATATGCTAAAAACTGTTCAATATTGTCAACAACGGCGTAGGCGTCACGGAGTTATTGATTTCTTATTCAATTATATTCTAAATGTCAATATAAAGCCCGCTACACACCTTCAAAATGTTCAGTTAAATCTGCAGATAGAACTGAACGTGTGTAGCAGGTTAAACTCTTCCATATCCCGAAATAAATATTTGTATTTTAGGTGAATTTCCACTGCTTTGAAATCTATACTAGAATATATTGTAATCTCTTGTTAGAAAATGTGATTTTTGATGCGAACTTTTGAAAGAAAATACGCATAGCTCCGTTATTACAATCATAGATTGTACAATGTTATTTCTCGCTGGTAAATCCACATGGATTGGTGTTTACCGCAGGGGCAATGGACGTTTATACGGGAAGCCTTCCGGCATAACTACGTTGCTTTAACTGAAAGTTTTTTTATATGTGTTATGTTACGTCAATTTTTGCTAATATACTTAGTTTCGAATTTATAATAATACTACTATTAATTAACAAAATTTTACTATTTTCAGCAACTCATATTTTTGTTTACGCCATTTTTAATTATCTGTCTACGTCTTTAAACTTGAATAGATACAACCTCATCATTTCATTAGCTTCATTGTCTAAAACAAAAATAATGAAATATAAGTAAGAAATAAGATCGCTAATATACGTAATTATTTACGTTTGCTAACGTATACGTTTCTACGTAATTAAAACAACAAACGATTGCGGCAGACATATTACAGCTGGCAGGTTATTACCCGCACCGGTAAAGCCAGCAAGGACCTGCCATGTTGTTTGCGGCTACAAATCATGTTTAACAAACCATACAACCTCATTTTAAATATCATTTCATCTCATCTGCTCGTATTCTCATATTAAAAAGATGTTTTGAAATCCCCTTAATTAATATGTTTTCCTTTTACTTTGATTCATTTCACAAGAGATAGCATTTATTTCATTTGACAATATTTTTCTTCAAGCTATTTTCTCACAGAGCATAAGCGATAACATTTTCTTTGTAATTATAAATTCTGTGATAATTATCTAATGTAATTGCAGTTAAATAACAAGGAAATATATGATATAATTGGACGTAATCAACAAAAAACCAACTTGTTTCTAGTTTTTTCGTTACAATACTAGTTTTTACAATATATTATCAACTAGTGGTGCTACAAATCGTGCAGTACATGTAATAAACAAGCGTCGTAACACATTTCCTGCTATCGGATCTTGTTGGGTTTCCGAGTTTAGTTTCGATATCGATTTCCGCGTTTCTATTTATTTATAAGACTGTTTTTGTAATAGGTACTTTCTTTTGATTGGTGATTTCCAATTACATTAATTCCAGATAAGTTCAAGATCCATAGATCACTAGGGATGAAAATAGAAACGGCAAATAGCAATAGAAATAGGCATAAGAAGGTTTTTAAAATTGATAGCGTATTAAAATCTTATAACGAGGTTGATTAACAGTTCATGTACTAACATAGTAGCAACAATAATGGGCATTAGTTTCTAATACCGCTAGTTCAATGACCTAAAAACTTATTGCACATATCGTGCCATAGAAACAAGGCGGAGAAAAAGTTTTGTGCGTACATTATGCATGTTTTCATTGCGTGTCCATAATAACGGACAGTTTAAACTTTATCGTTTCTCACGGTTGCGTTCGCTAAAATAATCGCTTAACGTTTACATTACTGTTGTAATATAACTGTGGTAACTGTTGTGTAATTTATAAGTGACACATGCGATACTGTGAGAAATGCCTTTTAATCGGCGATAACTAAACACTTTTGTAGATTAGAACACGATTAGACTCAAAATTGAACCATAAATGACGTGAAAAAATTAACATTTAAGTAAATTAATAATACAATTTTTAATACTAAAAAGAAATAATATAATATAATTAACATTTTTCAGTTATAATCCAACGCGAATTTCGATCGCTAGACTGAAATAAAAAACCGAGCATAACATCAAAAAGAGATAAGCGTAATTTTTATAATCCGGTAAAACTTAATATATTAAACCATGTGTTTACTCCAACACTAACGAGCTTAATTAACTTAAAGTCTCGCTGAAAAATAGCTGCAATATCTTTGCTAGACATAACAATGGATACGTTATCAAAACTGGTATCCATAAATCATATAACACGTGCGTGTGACGATTACGAATAATTTAATGTTCATTACACGAGGCGACGGGTTGCGTTAGGCAATGAACATACGCGTGATAACAATAGGGATCCTGTATTGTACTCGATCACGGTAAAGGCACCTACTGCGGTGACTCAGCGAACATCTGGCGGTTGTTTTGCCTCACCGCACGAGTCGACTTATTCATCAACTTTCATCCGTAATGACTTTTTGAATGATCCTATTCAAATATATTCAAAGTTTTTATGTAATTGATTAAATTGCACGCGTTGACAAACAAGTGATAAATATTTAAATAATTAATTTGCCTTATAACGTAAAATTATAAACAAAAAAGAATAAACAAATCCAAGATATTATACACATAAAACATCAAAATAAACATAATCATAGAAGTTTAAAAAACGATTACTATCGTATACTTACTAACAATATAGCACTTCTGTACAGAAGCAAGGAGGTTAAATATAGACACGTGTATGAATAGTATAGTACAGAAAGCGAATAACGAATACGGAATCGATATAGAGCGGCTCTATTCACATATCGATATTAGATGAAAAGCTATGCATGATAAAGCACGCCGCCCTATGAAAAAGATGGAAACGCGGAATGCCTTGTTATAAATAAATAGGTGGGAGTCTATTTCTATTTTGTTTTGATGTATAAATAGGATATGGAAAGCTTAAAGAGGAAATGCGGCACGAGGAAAATTTGTCGTGCGGAAATGAGCGTCAGAATAAGGTAGGGGTAACCAGACGAAAGTATGTCAAATACATTGGCAAAATATTCCAGAAGAAAATTATCCATGTACAGACGCTAATGTGAAGGGCGATATTTATTAGAGTGGAAAGCTAAATAATTCTTGAACCTAAGGATAGCTAGTTAGTAAGAAGTGCAACATAAAAAAAACCTGTAAATAAATAAAATATTTTGTACAAATATTTTGCACACAAGCATAAAAGTTTTTATTACTGCTCTCCACTACAATTTTGCGTTTACAAATGTTACTAATACGATTACATTAATTTCCAAGACTAGGAAGACAAGGGTCACTTGACCTGTGGTTGGGAAGTGTCAAGTTGACTAATGTCCTGATGAAAACATCGGGAAACCGCGGAATGACAAGTATTCAGGAACGGACATTGCGGTAAAACTTCAAAGAGGCGGTGTACCAAGTCATTAATGTTGAATTTTAGAGATATATAGATATCCACCCATAGATATTTAACATTTAGAATTACAAAAAGGAGAAGAATCATTCAATCAATATACAAACAAAAGCCCTTGTTTTATTTGATTAAGTCCTAGAATTAAAAGCCATAAAACACAGTTCTTGTAGCAAAAATGGAAGAGGGGCTAGCGCATCTTGAAGAGACCTAAAAACGACAGTGACGGGTGCGTCGCGGTCTCACGAGCGCGTGAAATGTGGGCCGGAGCCGATTTGCCGTTCACCAGATCGATACTTGATACGCAAGCCGCGCTCTGAATACTGCAGTGGCCGGATTCGTATGTTCATCCACTCCAAATATATCCAAGGATAAATTTATTGGTGTTACACAGCAAAAGCCTTGAACGGTGACAGAAAAAGTTAATCACCTTGGCCTAGGAAAAATGTTACTGGAGCAATCGTGGCAGCGTATCAGTGGTTCGTTAAATCTTTAAAAAGAAAGTATCACTTACTGATTCCGTTCAATGCTGAACGAAATATTTTATCATAAAACTTTTATACAGTATCGTCTAACTAATTTAATTGCTTACCGTTTAAGTATCGCCTAGTAATTTTGTGTATCAATTTGTAACTCTTTGTTTCCTTAGTTAAGGCGAAAACAAAACAAATGACGGTATTAATCGAATCGCATTAACTGTCTTATTCATCACTACTTCCAGTATAATAATAGCACGATATAAACGATTCAAATAAACACTCGTTTATTTTATCACAGCCACTAGGCTGTCATCGCTTTTCCTAATGGATAATTTATTAAATGTTAATAAAACCTGATCTAAATATAATGTATTTTTATTACACATGATACGGGAATGAAATTACAGTTATATTTTTGTTTACATGACTACATAAACTTACCTAAGGATGTTTTCACACAGTGTGAGTTCCACTACGCATCTTTCAAATATTACGAGTGATTATGGTGATATCTCGGTGTACAATGTGCACATTTTTTTAAGTAGAAGACTGAGAAATTAAACCTTGATAACTAAAACATAAGTTTATCTTAACTTTTAAAATAATTAAACATCTTTCACATTATAACGTCATGAAACACATAATATATTAGACGTCTATAATTGTATTGCTCTTAATAATAATAAATAAGTGGCGACACAATAATATTTGAAGACTCAAAATGACCATGATATTATGCAAAATATTCGTTCAAATGTAACACTAATATAACAGATCAATATTTATACTTAGTAGATAAAGAGTGAAAGTTTAAGGTCATTTAAATTATGATCATTAGAAGGCGACCCTTACTCTGAAACATTGTCAAGGATTATTCCATTATGACAAAGTTGTACACTTTCACTTTCCGAACACCAACAAAACAAGTGCTAGTAAAAATAGCTATTTTAGCGGAATCGTAGGTATCACCCGCACTATGACCAAATCGCATGTTTAAAAAGAATTTTCACTAAGAAATTACACACAAAGAAACATTTCGGCGTTCGGCGCTTAATATCCGTAATTAGAGATATATTTTTTTTCGTTCATGACGTTCGGTGAAATCTCAGAATGATTTGCGGCAGTCACGCGATCGCCCGCAAACATCAACTTGACCAATTTATTTTCAAACAGAATTTCAAAATGTTCGCTCGTTTGCCACACGATATAAGTACGTTCAAGTCCATAAAAGTGTACGGTAAATATAGCTTCAAAATTTCAAGTAATGACCTTGCTTAATTTTTATTACTTGATAATGAATGATCATACATTAAGTGCCGGTCTAATGTAGAATAGATTTCTCCTCCTTACCTACCTGTACCTGTAAGTAAGCATAAGTAATATTTTTTTGCAATTGTGAACCTCCAAGTGAAAAATTCGTACACATCTTCACAGTCTTAAGAATATTGGATACAATGATTCCGATTTAATGATCAACAATGAGTCGATTCTACTTTCGATAATAAATAGATGCAGCGAGACCGCTAGTGCGCGGCCGTCACGCTCCGAGATTGTATCTGTAACGATCTCAATCGATCCGGTTTGTACCACCATAAGATAATCGCTTTCACGTCGGTACAATAACGATTTATTTCACTCTTTTATGTACAAAATAAAGTAATTTAACCTTATGACGATTGTACCGGGAGTAATTTTTTAATATGTTCTGAAGATTGCAACACTTTCAGTGCCGTCTACTCACTCGGATTTAATTTTATTACGTTAAATCATAGTCGCACTGAATGTGTTAAGTTCGGACATCAAAGTTATTTATATACTGTTAATTCTGAACTTGCTTGGCGCTAAAAATAAAGCATCATTTTTTTGAACCGTTTCCTTCCATTAAATTGGAAAAACTTTTATCCGCTTTTTATGTTTTGACTTACATACGTTCTATAACATCGATGCAAAATAAACGGTGCGTTAGTTAAAAATATAACATATTTTTTCAGTTGAAACTATCTACGGTATAAATCTGTGATGCATGTTGAAAAACGATATACAGATAAAAAAGAAATCCTTGAATCGAATCACCATTCAATATCTGTGAAAAATTGTAACGATATGGTTTTTTTTTATTTACATCCAGATAACGACGTAGATGGAGCGTAACGCACAAATTGGCTATTTCGAACTTTGTTAGGTTTTTACAAATACGTAAAATATACATACATTTTCATTTAATTTATTTATGTATACATTTGGTTGTTTTTGTTATTTTAACGTCATTAAAATCAGCCAATAAACCTAAAATATCTCACTAACAGAAATTAATCTGTAGTAAATATGAAAGCGGACAACGTAATTACCAAAAACGATTCTTCATGCGAAATAATCCTAAATCGAATAGTTTTAATTTACAATAAATCGGATGACTTTTAAATCATCGATGTATTTCAACAACAAACTGTTATAAAGATGACTAGAGCAAAATCTGCTGATTTAACAATTGTTTTATTTCGATCGATGTTTCTTTTTTTTTAAAAAACAGTGGCCCAATTCATTCTGAATGAGTAATTCCGTATTTGGTTAAAAAAGTGTCAGTGTAAAAACTATTCACGTAAAGATTAGTCACGTCTTAAGATATACAAAATTGATTGTTTTTACCTACGAAGTCGTGAAAACGATGCCGTAATTATGTAAATGCGGCGACCGACCTTGCGTCGGTCGAAGCGCGCCTGTTCCGGTCCGGCCGACACTATGTGAACTTTACATACGTACATATTTTATTATATTACTGCATCTACCTATTTCAGAATGACCAATCAAAAACAACAGTAACAGATACTAATAATAACTAAAGAGGCCTTTTCACAATGCCTAACAATATAAAAATCATAAATCATACGTCACATCTAATCTGTTCTCGGACAAGCAACAATAGAATAATCATATAAATGTATTACAATTGTATGATTGAATATCCGAAAGGTATCGCTCGCCCCAAGCCGAACTGAGACGGATTAATAAAAATAATGAATTCGACCTTCGTCCTCCGCAGAGAAACACTGAGCTACGTGAAGGGAATCGCGAATGAACTAATTAAACTTTGACCTACTATTATTATTATTACGGGTATAATGAGCGTTAAGGTGGACGCCTTAAATAATAATTTTACGGTGGACAAGAAAAGAAACCTTTAGTATTTGACGAGAGATGAATGCGTAGAGAGGTAAAAGGGGAAGAACGTTTGTTAAGGATAAAAAGAAAGCGGGACCCCTTGAACCATAAATAATGAGATTTAGACGTCGGAGGTCTTCCTTTGTAGCGCACTTTTAATATTGAGATGTACAATCTTAATAACGTATTTAAATTTGTGCAAGCATTTATTACTGTACATATTTAGTGATATACATTTAACATGAAGTTTTTACACAGTAACGTAATGATTTCCACATATGATTGAATCATTTATGTAAATTATCCCTGTGTATTAAGCCTTAAATGCATGATTTTTTATTTAATTGTAAAATAAATATTTCAGTATAGGTTTTAAGTGACAGATTAAGGGAAAAATAATTTAAAAATCTTGGTTTCAATAAAAACTATATTTTTGTTTGTAGACTTTTGGCAACAATATGCATTTAATCGGTAATAAGTACATACCTATATTTAATTTTCGAACAAAACTTTAAACGGTTTTTTCAAAAAGTTGCAGTTCGCTTTTTAATTTTTTTTTTTAGCCTATTCATGATAGTTTCCAATTTCTCCAAAACCTCTAAAAATATAAATTCATCTCGTCTGTTGAATATTCATCTCTTCTTTTAAATGATATATCGATCATCATAATCTTTCACTTTTACTCTCTAAATCCGTACTTTCTCTTCGTCTGAATTAAAAAAAATGTACAATCAAAACTAACGTGGGTGCGAATGGCATCGAATTGCTGAATACATGTGGGTGTATATCAATGATGTATTATATATAAACGCAAGATACTTTTACTTCCTTACGACGTAGACAAAAGTAAATGACCTTAAGAAACCAGACGGCGCCAAATGTTTTGTCACTTTTATTCTGGCTTTGTATAATCAATATTTATTACATCTTTCTGTCAACTTACTACAACAGTTGTTGCATTATATAAAAATATCTTTGCTTTAACCATATTCAAATTTTAGTTTGGATTTCGATTCTTAAATTGTTGATTAACGCGATTTCTCTTTACGTGTGTTTTTAAAAATCTTTTTTGTTACATTTTTAGTATACCGTATCGTGTTGTCAAACGTAAAAGCGCCTTTTGCTAAAGATAACAAAATCGATGGAACATAAATAGACGTACCGAACTACGTTGCAGACGGGCACCAATCGATTCCACGATACAAATATTTAGGATGCCATAAAATGGTCGACGAATGTTCGTAATCCGGTCAGAAGTCTTAGTAAAATACATTAATACAGACGAGAACGTTTATTTCCTACCCATTTTGATTTAATGTAATTAACAATCACAATGTAATGAAGACGAAAACTTGGCATAGCAATGTATACGGACGAGATATCTGACCCTGTGGGCAGAACAGAAATT
The DNA here is from genome assembly GCA_003118335.3 of Papilio memnon. Classification (NCBI taxonomy): domain Eukaryota; kingdom Metazoa; phylum Arthropoda; class Insecta; order Lepidoptera; family Papilionidae; genus Papilio; species Papilio memnon. Next base: position 6,118,354 of record LD699455.1, read on the forward strand.
AAATGATATTAGCTCACTAGCGCCCTCCTTTTATGCCATTTTCTTTGTTTCTGTTAGGTTTTACGTATGTTCTGACAGATCCAGCCTTGTTTGACTATAATTCTCATAAAGTGTCAGTTTACGATATTAGATCCTAGTGGAAAAGATTTTAAACATTTGACTGTACCACGAAGTTTGAACAGCATTGGTTTTTAATTTAAATCAGCGAGAAATTTTAATAGGGCCATTAAAATTTTGTTTAATTATACCGCTAATGACCGGGCACATAATCTGCAAAAACCACAACAACATCGAAATACACATAAATTATTATTATTAAAGAAGTTTTAACTTTTTAATTAAATCGTAATTTAAATGCTGCCATCAAAATTGGTTTAGTTAATCAGGTGAAATTTCGAGTATATAAGAACATAGAGACAAACGCCGTAAAATGCAAGCAACATTATAAACGATGATCTAATCTGTAGAGGACAAACTACGTAAACAATACAGTATCTGTATGCAGTGTACATAAACCGGTGCGAACGTGAAGGTATGCATAATAAATAAAAATCAACTGGCGAGTGTAAATTTGTTCGGTGTGCATTTTTCATTGTAACAATGTATTTGCATACATTCATCATTGGAGCGTGA
>LD699455.1:6137674-6161999 GCA_003118335.3 Papilio memnon
ATTCTTGTTAATAAATAATTTAATATAAGAAATTGTACGTTTTATCGGTAAATCTACACAAAACAAAATCATACTTCATACTAATTTTATAAATGCGAAAGTTTAGATGGATGGATGGATGTTTGTTAGAGTTTGTAGCTTTAACGGCTGAATGGATTTCGAGGAAATTTGGTAGAGTTAGTTAAACATAGTTTAGTTTTTAAAAGAAAGTTTTGATGCGTCTAGCTTTTAAAGACCTTTCTATATTGTAATCCAAAGTCTATACTAATACAATAAAGCGTAAACACACACTTCTTTGTTGCCTGAGATGTCGGCAATGACAGCATATTTTTGAATAATTATTTTTTTAATAAAAAGCCCTACACTTACGTCACGCTTTAGGGCATATATTTTCACGCCATTAAACTTAAGGGGTAAATATTTTAGATAAAAACTCTAACGTGGGAAAGAGACCATAAGTTGCTGCCAACATCAAGGAAGCAAAATTGCCATGGTTTGTCATCATGTCATGTCATTTTGACATTTGCAATTGATAACGTGACAAATGTAGGTAAACAATGAAATAAAGTTTTTATAATTTCACGCGGATGAAGCCGCACGGGAACAGCTAGTAAGAAATAAATTCCCCAATTTAGCAAATAGAGTCGTATTAAATGCAACATATTAACATTTAAGGAGATTTGAACATGTAACAAGCTTGCAAGACTTAGACAATGCTTGTGTAAATCTATTTAACTGTAAGCGAGTTAGAAGCGAGCGGGGCGCTGCGAATTCGCGATAGAGGGCGCTGTGAACTGAATACCGGCACAACTTGACTTACGTGTTAATGCTGTTTGTTAGCAAGAACTCTTGTTAAATATTAATGTTTAGTACAAAGTTGAATAAATCTACAAGTAACTATATACATCAGTAGAAGATCAACCAATTATACCAACAGTCGTGTAGGAAGAGAAAGATGACATCGACAAGAGAACAAATTTGTGATAATCGTTGTTCTAAGTCTAACAGTACTTAAACCTTGTTAGTTATTTATTTAACCGACACAAAAAGGATAAGGTTCTCAATTCGCCTGCACGTTTACTTAATTTTTTTAATAAAAACTAGCTTTCGCCCGCGACTTCCTCCGCATGGAATTAATAAAAACAAAAGCGAGTAGCCTATGTGTTCTTCCAGACTATCCTCCACGTCTTTACAATATTTCAGCGTAATCCGTTTACCCGTTTAGGCTTCAAACTCTAACAAACATCCATCCATCCATCGCTGTCGAACGGAATAAATAGTATCCTATGTCCGTTTCCTGGCTCTAAGCTATCTCCTCGCCAATTTTCAGCCATGTCGGTAAAGCCGTTCTTGAATTATAAGTGGTGTAACTAACACGACTTTCTTTTATATATATAGATTTACAAGTAATAAAAACAAAAAGCAATTTAAAAAGCGAGGACATTTTTAAAATCGAATAAGAATGATATAGTGAACGTAGTTGTCCACTCGACCTGCTTTCAACCCGTCACTCGATTAGCGAGGTTTCAATTGAGTTACAGGATTGTCGGCGCGGCGTCCAGTTCGCTGCTCTGGGCGGATTGCAGTGTGCAGTTACACCTGCAAATTGGATCCCACTTCATTTTCAATCTCATATTAAAGGTGAAAAAAAAACAAATTATTTTAAACACCGCCGATGAACATAAAACCACTCACAATTGTAGACTATTGTATCCTTGTTTTTCGAGAACGTACTCCTAATTAAGAATCGCTTTGACATACTAGTTAGTAGTAGGGGCTACGTTTCCGCAACTCCACGGCTAGCGCGTATTTTGCGTGACAATACTATAACCCCCAACTATAATCGATGGCAATTCTCAGGTTCAGTTAGAGAGAGTCCCAGGATCGCCAAAAGAAAGTATCTGGAGATCTAAATATTACTCTAATACACCCCAATTTCAATATAAAGCAGGAAAATACAAAATTCTATTCATGGAAATTATGAAATTTCGGCGTAATGGCGAAGAAAATGTCAATTTATGTAGTTGAATTCAGCAGCATACTGTGATTCAGGCCTTAAAAGCGTGAACTTTTAGCGCAGTGGGCCGCAGGAGGGTAGTTTGAGGACGTGCAGCTCGCTAATTGTAAGTACCCCCTCCTCTACGACACTTTTGTTCCCTTTGAAGTTCGGAACTAGCCGGCCGTGCCTACCGTAACTTTTTCTCAAAGTCACAAGGAAGAAATTTATCTTTCAAAGAAAACGTATAGACATCACCGTTGCTATCTTATCATCGGCAGAATTAGAAATAAATCATCAGAATTCGGTGACAATTCTTACAGCTCAAATGAAAGATGGAAGCATAACTGGTGCTAAAGAAACACACTGCATACTTGTTAATTACGATAGTTGGTCTTGAATGAAAAATACTTAAGAAGAGGCTGCAGAGAAAAGTAATTTCCGGTAATGATTTTTTTCATCAGAAATATTTTCGTAAATCTTTAGATTTCATTATCATAGTCCTGATGTCAAATAAGTTGAGTCACAGTGTTCATTACTTTGAGTTCCAGCGTCCGTATCTCCTGAATTATTTATTCGACTCTCAATATTAGACCGACCTGCTATTAAAACTTTCCTCTATCAATGTCTGACTGGGAAAAAAGTTTATGAACTGTGAATATAATTTTCTGCTCTCGGTACCCCTGAACATTTAGGTATTTGTTGGCTATAAAGTACTGAAATGCAGTATTTTTATATTACCTTAGTTTGAATTCGGGATTATTGTCACTAAAAATATTGTAGCTTTTATTTACTAACCTTGTTACTCTATTCAATGTCAGCTTTGGTTATAAAAAACTATGACCAAATTATGACCTGCTTATCTGAAAACTTTACTTGAAACGAGCTTGTTTACTTCTTACTTTCTTATCTTGGGAGTTCGTATTAGTCTGTGAACCTACTTTATGCTATTTGCTTACCACATATAGCCAAATATATTACATATTTGTTGGTATTTGGAATGATTAATAATTTGGTAATATTAAGAATTTAGAGCCTTTTAACTTCCAAAAATTACTTTAACTATATTGGTATATTTGCCTGTAAAATAAGCATCTTTATCAATGTTAGTTTGATCTTAACAACTTGGTCCGTGAAAAAACTTAAAAAATGTTTTTCGCTAAAAAAAACGCTTGTCAAAACGAGTCAATGGCGGCAAATTATGTCTCTGTCTCATCTGTGCATTCTCCAAAATAAAAGAGGTCCTTCGGAACGAGCACAGAGCACTAATTGTCAGAGCTTTGTCTTAAGATAGCATTGTTTTGTTTGAAGTCTGTACGCAAACGTGGTCTGATTATACATGTTTAAATATGAACGTAAATTGCCTAAAATCCACCTGGATAAAGGAACAAAAATTTTTTTATTTGTAAATCATTTCCTCATTCTTTTCCTACTCCCTTTTTTCTTTTCCTCCTTTTAAAGTAAAGTAAAAAAATGTACAAGAAGCATATCCCGAACAAAGTAAATATAAATTTATGTTACTCCAACTATTTCTAATTGAATCACACTTTATCATTCAAATTCAATTACATACCCCAATTAGTAACTTCACAGATGTTACGATTACGATAGTACAACTCAAGTTTATTAATTGCTTCAGAATACAATTTAATCTATTGATTATGTCTGTAAAATAAATTAATACTTTTGTACAAAGAGGAAATAATGTTTTTATTTAAATAGACACAATTTTTTTGTTAAATACACTGAATTAATAAGGTAGTGATTAAGTACACGAGATTATTATTTATACAGTAAAAATGTAATGTTATTACATTAGTTAAATATTTGTAAAAAAAAACCCTTTCCTAATATTATCTAAGTTAAATGGTGTTTTAATTATAACGTTATGATTTCGGCTATACTGATTCATTGCGTGTAACCGCAAAATTCAAAAGGGCTTATGGGTTTATTTCTAAAAAGGATCAGAGAAGCCATTTCACGCGTGCTCGAATTTAATCATTTCGTATCACAGTAGTACATTTACGTCAGGTATTTTTTTTTCTAACTCATAAGAGGTTAAAAATATTTTAGCTTCAATAATATTGTATGATTAACATTAATTCTAAAATCATGACAATATTAAACTATGATCAAGCTTGCGTAAAACGTAACACAACACTTTGAATTCCAATTTTTCTAATTCTATTAAGAAAAGTCCAAATTGTCTTTGAAGAGGCTTTGTTGCCAGATTCCAACATATACAGACTTTGGGATTTAAGGAAAATATAACCTCGATGATTAACCACAATTGCACATGTTCATCTGCTTTGTGAACGCAAAAGGAGGCAAAAGAGGGCAAGAAGAGAAGCTGACCTTAGCAGCTTATAAAGGTCGAAGAGGTAACGAAAAATGAAAACGCGACGAGAGGGTTGTCTGAGGACCCTTTATATTTTTCCACTTTCACGAACCCCTCCTTAAAGTGTATATGCTTGGAACATATTTTTCTACCCTAAACGTTTTAAAATGTGTTACGTATTTGAAGGATATGTTCACATATTAGTTATTTTCGTACGAAAATCTAATAAATAAAATGCTAAATCTCAGCAAAACTACGTATGTGTTAAAATGTTCATAATATAGCAAAGACTTGATCAAAAAACAAGCGTGAAAAGTGGTGCAGAATTTATGAAAACACTGGATTTTAATTCTTCAGTTACTCGACTTTGTTTCAACTCGTTATTCGATTAGCGAAGTGATAATCGAGTTACAAGATTGTCGGCGTCAGTTCGTGGAGCGGCTTTACAGATTGAACTGTCATCTCTATTAGTTTCATGAGTGGATAGGAAGGGAAAAAATCATTCGAATGAATTCGGAGTCACTTTATTTGATTCCGATTTACTTTTCTAGAACTTCCAAAAACAAATGAAGGTGCTAACCGCAAGAACAATACTTTTTTCGTTTAAACATAAGTAACCAACTATGGAGTAACTGAGTAAAAATGTAAAAAGTCTAAAACCTTTTTTAAACCTTAAGTTCTAATAAGAGTTCTCATGTTAGGTCTTGAGACTGCTACAGTATTCTAATTGCCCGTAGGTCACTAACACTTGACCGCGTTACTGCGGCGCTAAGAAAAATGTATAATTTGAGGTAATGACTGGGGGTTCCTGTGTAAAGAGGGTCGAAGGGAAACAGCGCAGTAAATTAAAAAAAAGTGTTGAGCTTGGAGTAAATTGTATGAAAATTAGCCTCTAATATAAAAAGTCTGGGTGCTAGTTTTCGCTGTAAATTGAAGATAAAAGTTTGCGTGAGTGGAGTAGTGAAAATAGTTTTAAGTAATAACTAAACCGTTTCGAATAGAGATGAAACCTTATAGACAAGTAACTACTTGCCTATTTATACTGTCTGATACAAACTTTATTCATAAATTCTTCGGTTCCTAAATACGATATAATAAGTTATCATGTTTATTTTGGTGACTGAAATAGACTAATGGTTACTTATTACATCAAAATTAAAAGCTCAACTCGTAATATAATATTGCGTTGATTTAGCTCCCTTTGTTATAATAAAGTTCATTCAGAGCCAAGCGACACAATGTAAAACATAAAGGATTGCCGTATTCGTATTGATCAAATCCTCAATCTGAATGCATTGCGGGCTCGCTGAAATAAGTCAATATAGGTCCACATCTATTCCGCCATTTAAAATTTATGTTGCCAGTTGTGAAATTAATGAAGGAATGAAAAAAAGAACCAGATATCTAACTAATATTATATTATAAATGCGAAAGTTTAGATGGATAGTAACTAATGTTATAAATGCGAAAGTTTAGATGGATGGATGGATGTTTGTTAGAATTTGTAGCCCTAACGGCTGAACGGATATCGATGAAATTTGGCATAGTTGTAGAGGATACTCTGGAAGAGCATATAGGCTACTTACTTTTGTTTTTTTTAAATCCACGCGGACGGAGTCGCGGGCGAAAGCTAGTACTTATATATATAGAGACAATATTAATTATTCAATTAAAAGCTTTTTCTTTTTTTAACTATTTTCCTATTAATTTTTCTATGATTAAAATTAACTCATAATAAAATCCCTTCTTAAAAAAGGTATCTAAGGATGAGATGTAAGTCAAAGGTTTGTTTTGGGTAAATAACTAAGGGTCAAATAGATCTGAAAGCTATAATCCTGTAAGATTGGTCCCGCGGAGGGACCGCGGTTGTGAATGTAGCTTAAGGTTTTATTCGAAAAAGGGTTAGGGAAGCCATTTCACGCGTGCTTGCATTCGCAATTTCATATGTTTAAACTCGTTACAGAAAGACATTAAATTATAAGGAAAAACAAATTAAGTATAACATACCTAACGTAACAAATAACTTTCTTTGTAATAACTTTAGTAAAGTTAGTAAGTTAGTAATATTACAATCTAACATTCATATTTGAATCGCTATTATTTAGCCGTTGGTATCAAAACGCGCGTAGGTACAACACTATTTCATATCTTGATTATCAAAGATGAAAAAGGAAGAGTGCTCCGAAATCAAAGAAAAGACGCTGCTTTTCTACTTTATTATCTACTAGCATTCGCCCGCGACTCCGTCCGCGTGGAATTAAAAAAAAACAAAAGTAAGTAACCTATTTGTGTTCTTCCATACTATCCTCTACTACTGAACCAAATTTTATCGATCCTTTCATCAGTTTAAGCTACAAACTCTAACAAACATCCATTCATCCATCCAAACTTTCGCATTATAATATTAGTAAAATTAAGAAAGCTCCAAATATAATTAATATTAAGTACATAAGACTTATCCACTATTAAGTAATATGTACGCATACATAATCATAATAAAATGGTATTCCGCCTAATTTCAGTTACAATTCAAGTGTTAACGTTAACTAAAAAAATATATATTCACCGTTAAATAAAACAACAATGTCCTAAAATACGTGTGCTTGTATAAAGCAATGTTCATTGCCACCCCTACGGACAGACGGGATCCTTTTAAAATACCACCTTCACTAAAGCACCCTCGAGCAAACAAATCACAACCATAATTATCAAGCGGTGGAATTATTTAGATGCAAAGCGTATGCAAAAGTTAAACAAGCATACCTTTACTTAATGTCTAATTATATTTATGTCATCAACACATAAAACTATAATTAAGATTATTTAATAAATAAATTAACTTACGAATGCTCTTAAATAATATCAGATTTGATTATTTTAATGAAATTAAATATTGACTTGAATAGAATTCTTCCAAAAGATTAATCTATTATCGGATGCTGGGCTTAGATTTCTCTCCCGATATTATTAGAGGGAAATAAATTATTCAGTTGGGTTAAGACTTCTGCAATAGTGAAAATGGAACGGAACATTTGTCTATTTTAAGAAAGGGAATAAGTATAAGTAAAGAAGAAAACTATGAAATTGTTATTTTATGAAATCAAGTACGTATTAAGTAAAGAAAAATATAAAACACTAGCTGTAGCTTGCGACTTCGTACACGTGAAATTATATAAAAATATTAGTACAGACAACATTGTGCTATAAAAATTCATTGCGATATCATTATTCATTTACGTCTGGTGTCTATTTTATCGTTCACGGAGTCAATTAATTTTCCACAGACTTCAATAGATAAATGAACGCCGCATGCTTGAAAGGAAACAATTCCTTTCGTCACCGCAATGCATCCCGGGAATATTGCTAGTCCGTTGATTGCATTTGCAGACTTACAACGTAATTATGATTGCAAATAATAACGACCTTTACAGTAGCAACTATGTGCTATTTGCTATCATAAAAGAAGTAATGAAATTGACTTTTGAAGGGTGTAAATATACCTTGTCTAAGTAGTTAACTAATTTACTTTATTGTTATTGTAGAGACAATACTTTTTGTACCACTTCAAGTGTTTGTTACCTCGTATTGTATTTAAGAATACCGCTAATTTCTGTGGTATTTGGACATTATTGAATCTTAATTGTTAGAGTGTCGAAGTATGGCTATATCTAGTAAGTTAACACGTAATCCTTAGTGACGGCGCGAAATTTGTTTTAATTTCTGATATCGATCGTGCGACATGTCTGCGGGGGCTCGCTGAACGTATTTTTAGATACTGATAAATATTCAAACAGGCTGGCATTATTTGACATTATGCTCCAAACTTTTTAAGTATTTTATCTCATTTTATATTTATAATCTATTACAAAATAAAACGTTGCATCTTATACATTGATATCTGCTTTTGGTACCTTACAGTTTGAACGTTATTGCAATTTATAATTTAAAAACATACTTGCGTAAATGCCTAAAAAGCGCCTGTAATTTTAGTACCTGCAATTTTAATATTTACCGAGCAAACAATATTGTATGTGGTGTGCAGTAAGCACGTTCAACGACTTCAAATAGCAAGGAATAACAAAACCATTGACTGAAAAAATTATTAAACATTAATAAGTTTTTAAATAATAGTACTTTATCAAAATCTCATACATATTAATGGGAAAAGATATCTTGCAATGTAACAGGTAGGTACACTAAGCAAGTTCTGTGGTCGAAGTACATAAAGAACCGACTTTATAATTGATTTGAAGTTAAAACAAAGGCGTCTTAGGGCTTCAGGGTCCTTGGCTGGCAATTAATGCACAGCGCACGTCCTCAGACACCCTCCGACAGACTGCACCAAAACGCTCGACTTGACAGAAGCACGCGCCACTCTTATTGGACCTCGTAAATTGCTTACGTGGTTAAAACGTAAAGGCATTTTATATCAACTAGTCAACTACAGTAGAGTGTTAAGACCTTAAGACGCCGTATTAAAATATCCATTAACTATGAGATAACAGTTATTCTCATCAAATACAATGATCAGGCTGGACATGGATGATGGTCGTCAACAGGCTTAGTATGCCTTATACCTTCTATGTAGGTATAGCCATACACGAGTGATGTTTTTCAGCCACAAACTCTATATAATGAAGTATTTTTGTAGTAGTTACTTTGAACGCTCGATCAAAAACCGATAAACATTACTTAATTAATTGTAGTTATTTCACAGTTTGTCTCTTTTAAGTACATAAATTCGTAGTTTGAATCTTAGGTGAATCTTTTAAACGCTTACAGCATCGTGAAAATCTTCTGTTGAAAATAAATAATGCCGCCAGGTATATTGCGGAAAATGTGATTTTAAGGAAAAATCTCGTTACCACATTCTGCGCGATAATGTTTCGATTTGAGGGAAACCTCTGAGTTGCGTTAGATCGTTCCATATACGAGTAACAAAATTGAATCAGACAGCCAGTTTCTTGTTACAATTCTGAGTATACAGTAATTTCCTAATTACTTAAATATGTATTTTAAAAATTAAAATCCTTGTTGATTGAATGCCATGGAAGCGATGGTTCCAGTTGCACAAAATACTTTACAACAAAGGTTTCGGTCGCTGAAATTTTAAATGGTCATAAAATAACTATCAACAAAAACATTTTAAGTCGGTTACTTTTTGACAATTTTTTGAAATTTTAAAACTACGCATGTCATACATGCGTCCCCTCGGGAGTTAGGGTATTTCTTGGATTAACAAATGGAAACACATTCCCATTGCAAGACACACGATGATTTATATTTTCAAACGAGCTGTCGCCCGCAAACTTCGTTAGCGTGGAATTAAAAAAATGGTCGTCTATAACATTCCAGCATGCATCTATTTTTTACCAGCTACTTTCCAGTCAAAGTCCCGTCCAAATCGGTCCACCCGTTTCAGAGATAGCGGCCCGGACGCCATTTTGACAGCGCGAAATTAAAAAAAAAAGTAGCCTATAATATGCCCGTCCATGTCAGCTGCCCTCCAGTGAAAGTCCGGTCGAAATCGGCCCAGCCGTTTCGGAGATCACCCGGGATAAACGCGGCTTGCGGACAGACAGACAAAAATTTTTTAAATGCGATTTTCGTTATCAGCAATGCAAATACATCATCTTCCCGAAATCTGGAATTTTTCCTTTGATATTACAAACAGACACTCCAATTTTATTATATGTATAGAAAATGTAATTACCGACCATCTCTGTCATTTCTTCTTCTCCGCGATAAAAGAAGTCGCCCACTATTAAAATTGTCGCGTGCCATATGAATATGATCCTCGTAGGCCTATATAGGTCAAAAGTCCAAGTTCCGTGTCCCACGCCAAACAAGCAATATATTTTTCGCAGAATATTAAGTAAACAACTAATGGACTAACTAAACTATTTAAACAATTAATTGGTTTTAGATGTAATATACCCTTTTGTCACTTTATGAAAAGGACAATATTGTTGAAACAATTTCATAAGCGAAATATTACTTTGCTTCTGCGTGAAACAAAACGGATGGTTAGTTTTCAATAAAATACGCAGTCGCAGCAGCCCTAATTTTTGACAATTCGCAGCTGTATATATGCCGTGAAATCAAGAATTCGTTTATGGATTTTGTGTCGTAGAAGAGTTTTTAAACGGTATTTACAGTTATTACACAAATAAACTCAAGTTCAGAAAACAATCTGATGACAAAAAGTGTATTTTACAACATGATCAAGGTAAATATCATTAGTTCTTAGATACATGCGACGTTTAGATTGTACAACAAACCTTTTTCATTGATTTAATCGATTAATTTTTTAACAACCTCAAAAATATTTCAATAGTTGTATTTGAAGGTAACCTTTACCTATATGAATGTCGAACGATCGCTGATTATGTTACTAGAAACAATATTTATTTTAGTACCTACTTCATTTTTTCGTAGGGAGTTGTAACCCTTAAAGAATGTGTCTGAAATTTTTATCTATACATTTCGAAATTTTTCTAACTGTGTTACACTAAAAATTCATTCGATATTTTAGTGTTTATCACACGTCGGTTTTTAATTGCTTTTTCTTACATGACACTGCTATTACGATTTAAATATACGAACAATTAATACGTCCAATTTGACCCTTATGTTCTTGATATCCAATTGAGAAAATGGCACATTTTAAGTAGCCAGTTTAGGATTTACCAAAATGTTGAGGTTATATGAGCAACATGAATTCCATGATTTTACCCGACTCCCAAAGCTGTTATTTTACCAACTGGTAAAGTTGAATAAGATTGACCAATGCTCAATTTGTTAGTTTACGGATAGTGATGATAAATTTATGTTTATGTTTACATGTTATCATGTAAGTATTTCTTTCACAGAAGTAATGGATCCAATTGATAATGAATGGCTTGGATATAAAAATGATGATATAGAGGAGGCACCAAACATTGGTAATGTAGCCCGCAGTTGGCAATGGAGGGAACAAGGCATAGAACCATTCAATTATCCCAGCAATAAAACAGTACTTGAAAATGCTGCCGAAGATATTCTTGTGCAAAAACCTCTCAAGATTCGGGTAAGTTATTTGGGAAGTTTCAATCATTTAAAAATATATTAAGTCAATCTATGAGAACATATCTTTTTTAGACTTCCTTTCCAATAAAATATTACCGTACAACTCTGATTGCATGCAACGCAATATCTATGGCATACATGGTTAATAGAAATAGCAGTGATGTGTGGGCAGTGTCTCGTCTGTTTCTAATTGAGGGCTTCAAACAATTTTTATTGAGTCTGTTGGTATTACGGCATAGTGTTATGCTAATTTTGTGTACTTTTAGCTTGATTTCCTTCAGTTCACTTCTCGAAATACCAATGCAGTCTGGTTTGATTATTGTTTTAAACTGTTATCTATTTTGTATAACCTGACCTATAACCTACACATAACAATGTCAATATACTAGTACTACAAGAGTATATAGTGAGTAATATGCATTGTTTTCCAGCGCTGTGAACTACCAGGTTACCCAAGATCCACCTTCCTTATGGTTTTTAGTCCTGATGGGTAAGTAGTATTAATTATTAGTAAAATAGTCTTTATACATTGAAAATTAACTATACTTGTTGCTTGTTATGTATTATACTTTTAAATATCTTGGCAGCCTATGGTCAATGGCACTCTAGGCAGTGCCCTCGTCTTCAACCCACCATGCCTGCTGTACTTGAAATTATGTTCTGTGTAGCAATTTGCAGGAAGTTAAAAAAGCCAAGATAGATGAAAACTTTAATATTTAGTATTTATGTATTGAAATGATGATTCATACTACAGTAGTTTGGTTATATAAAGTAAAAATGTAATACATTGTAGGAGCACTTAGTGTAGTATACATCTTATGTAATAAACATAAGCTTGACATCTCATTGATATTAATAGAATCATGCAAATTCTTATCCACTTGGTGATAAAATTATTGAAATGACATACAGTAGTGCATAAACAAGGTGTACGTGACAAACATCAGCTTTATAAATCTTTACTGCACTATATATTTCTGAGTATTGTTTTCACTACTGTTTTGCATTCTTTTTATAATGTTATAATACATTTTTTGTACGTTTTTAGAACGAAAGTTGCATCTACTCATGGGAATCATAACATTTATGTGTCGGAGTTGGCAAGTGGCAAACATGTGCGCATACTTAAAGGTCACCCACGAACCCCGTGGTGTATTGCGTTCCATCCCTCGCATCCCCAACTGATTGGCAGTGGATGTCTCGGAGGACAAGTGAGAGTTTGGGACATCTCTAGTGTAAGTAAGAAATTTAGTTAATTTTTCTAAAGTCATTTAATTATTTTTATAAATGTCTAGTGTAACTTAAGAAAACAATTTTTTTATGGATTTGTCTATCACATAACTTTACAGTTAATTTATTTGCTATCTAATTTATATGGTTGTATTCTATGCTATATTTAATTTTGTTTGATATTTCGACTATACTTGTGGTGTTTGTGGTTTTCATAGTATGTGATTAAGTCTGTTCACATATTGGTTAATTATTTATAGAAGTAGAATTGTATAATTAATTTACAGTAGTTTTGGTATTGTTTACAATGTTATTTTCCTTTGTAGGGCGGTAGCGAAGTATGGAATGTGCGCACAGAGACTGTGATAGCCTCCATAGCATTCCATCCTCGGGAACAACTGTTAGTGATAGCCACATTCAATGAACTTTATTTCTGGGACTGGAACAAACCCGCACCTTTTACTAAAGTAACCACTAATACTGCCAATGAAAAAATAAGGTATCTAATATTAATAACACTGTATAGTTTTTATTAATAGTGGAATAATGCAAAACTTGGTAACATAATCTACTTTCGAAATAGAATTTCAAACGCTTATCTTTGTAAGCGCCACTTACAATAAGCCAGACCTTAAAATTTAAATGGTATTTAGAGTATCAGTATGGCCTTAGCATATAAATGTAGTTTCAGTAATCTGCCATTAAGCTCATAGCTTATAGGCTTCTACTGTTATTTTTATTTTCATATTCAACACAATCTTGTCAACTCAATTTTCAGATATGTAGCATTTGATGCTTTAGGATACAAACTGATAACCGGAGTTTCTCAATGGGTGGGCGCGGGCACGCCCTCTTTCCTGCCGCCGCAGTCGACCAGCCCGCCCTTGCAAAACATTAATCAATTCAGACGAGGTGACATGGATGATTTTAACAACGGGCCGAGTCACCCTGCAAATGCCAATAATGCAAATGCAGCTAACATTGCAAACAATGCTGCCAATATTGCAAATAATAATGCAGCGAATACTGGCAATGCTGTAGATGAGTCTGAAGGGGAGCGTGCCCGCAGGAGACCGCAAGATGGGTCTTCTCAGGAGATGATAGTGAACTCGTACCAGAGCTTGGTGCAGCGCTATGACAGCTTGGTGAGGAACTACCAGCGCCTGTACATGGTGCGACGTCGCCTCAGCAGGACCCCCTCCCCGCCCAACACGGTGAATATACTTTATACCGGGATAACTACTTTTTTATATTCTCTTACCGATTATCATACTATTATCTATACTAATATTTAAAAAGGAATTGTATTTTTGGATTTGTGTATGTATTGAAATAATTCAAAAACTACGTGGCCGATTTAATAAAAAATGTCACCATTAAAAAGATATGTTATCAGTAACAGACGTTATTTTTAATGGTGAAATAATTGTTTACTGTTTTATTGTGAAGTTTACATGTGAATTATTATATCTGCAGATGTAAATAGATAATTTGTTTTATATGATAACCAGTTATATGGTATGGTTAAAAATTATTAATTAATGACTTAAAGTAAATTTGATATTAAATTTATAATACATATTCCGACTATGAAAAGTTATCCTTAGCAGTGATGAATAATATTTAAAATGATTGAATAGATGGACCGCGGCACCGACCCCATGGAGACGGATCCCTCGCCCGGCGGCACCACGCGCCTCGCGCGCCCCAACCCACACCATGGTAAGTAATATATCAACTAAAATTACATAGTTTTTTGATTAAAATCAATAAATAAATCCAATTGAGACCTCAAAGAGTCCTGTGTAGAGTAACGCCTCAGTCTAGGCATTTTGTGTGACACTCATGAAAAACGTTCAATCGGTCATTACCATAGAAAATTTGGACTGATGTTATATTTGAAACTGTTATAACTGCTTTAAGTGTATGGATCGGGGTCGGAATATGAGATAAAGATTTTCTATTTGATTTTACTTTATAATTAGTATGTTATTTTTCAGCAGACAACTCCGGACCGAGCACCTCGCGTGCACAAAACGAAGGCGAAAATGCCGACGTCCCGGGCACTAATAATCGTTTCCCTAATTTTATTTCTTTGTCATTGGGAAACAACAGATCAACGAGGTACTGTTTAGTTGTATATTATTACAAAATAGATCATAAATATCTTATTTTAACCTATACTTAATTTTTCAAGGGACCAAACTCCAACCCAGGAGGAGCAGTCCATGTTCGGATCCGGATCATCTGCGTTTCAACCGCTGAGCGAGCTGGCCGGCCGCCCCGCCAATAGAACATCTTTTACAAGTCATCTGTCGAGGATTTTGATCAATCCGTTCTCATCCACGACCGGCTCCCCGCGATCCGGCAACAGAGACTCCCAACCCGAAGACAACTCGACCAATTCTTCGCGCACGAGTATATTCATATCGACCCGCAGCGACGCGGACTGGACCACCGTCGCGGAGTACGCCATGCGCCGCGACCGCCCCACCGCCGCGCCCGCGCCCGCGCCCGCCGCCGCGCCCTCGCCCGCCTCCGCGCCCGCCTCCGCGCCCGCCTCCGCGCCCGCCTCCGCGCCCGCCTCCGCGCCCACGCCCGCACCCACGCCCGCACCCGCGCCCGCCGCGCGCCGCGACAGCATGCCCATCATACTGGAGGCGCTGGCCTCCCCCATCAGCCGCTGGCCGCCGCCGCCGCCCTACAGGAGTTACAGGACCGGCCCGCAGAGGCCCACCATGACCAACTCTTCCACTCAAATGAGCCCCGTCTCTGTGCCCTTGGAGGCGCGGACTATAAATGAGAGTTTAGATTTGATTCGTGACATTCTTCGAGATTCCGGTACCAGGCTACTGAATTTAATCACTAACATGTCCCTGGCGACGTTGGCCAATATGGAAAGAAACGATTCTAATAATCCACGACGAGGAGGCGGCCGCTCCACCCGCAGCGGCGTCGCCGGCGCCCGCGCCGCCGCGCCCCGCAGGGACCCGCTCTCCTCCTCCTCCGATTCCGACAGCGATCAATCTATGGAGTTGAATATATTCAGAACGCCCAATTCCAACTTTAGAGAGGATCAAGATTTAGCGGATAACGACCCGCCCGCAACTTCCAATGACGGCTCTCAGCTCCCCACCGACAGGATGACGTTCGAATTAAACGTTAACTTGCCGGACGAAACCGGAACGAACGGGATCAACTTGTCGGCTAGCGGTAGCCGATTTCATATTCGAACTCACAAGTTCGAAGCCGGCGGAGCGGAACCGAGCACGTCGGCCGGAGACCGGTCCGGTACGTCCAGTGCGGCCGGCTCCATGGGCACGGCCGGCTCATCGGCCCCGGCCGGCTCATCGGCCCCGGCCAACTCATCGGCCCCGGCCGGCTCATCGGCCCCGACCGGCTCATCGGCCCCGGCCGGCTCATCGGCCCCGGCCGGCTCATCGGCCCCGGCCGGCGTGTTCATCGCGTCCAGCGCTCGCCCCCAGCCCAACGTGTTTCGTCATAACGTGTCATCCACTAGTCGTGATACCTCCCGCACTCGAGGTAATGTTGTTCCCCCTCGTGAAATTTATAGGAAGGTAAAATCCGCCGTGAACGCTCTGCAGAGGCACACCCTGATACTGACCAACTTGTGGTTACATGGACACCGCGTCACGATGAACCAGCTGCGCAACATGTGGGACAACCTGCGCCGGCGCGTGCTGGTGATGCAGCGCCAGACCGGACACCAGGACGTGCCCACCCAGTACACGCGCACTTTGCTCGAGCGCTGTATGATACTGACGCAGATGTCGGAAAATCTTCGTAATACCGGCACCTTCGCGAATAGGCAAAGATCTGACAACAATGAAGCTGCCAATAGAAATGAAAATCGCAACGAAACCGAGCAAAGTGAGCAAAGCGGCGGCGCTCCCGGCGGACAAGAGCCCCCGCCGCACAACTATAGAGCTGCGAGGCAGTCATCGACTGCGCGGTCCAGCCAGAGGAGGTCTTCGCCTTCCCCCCGGCATGCGCCGCAACTCCGGCAAAGGCTGATGTCTCATCGCAGGTGGACGGTCGAAGATGAAGTGAGACGAAGACTACGAAACCCTACATTACACCGTCTGACCGAAAGGTACGGAAGCAGACCTCGCAGGGAATTTGCTAGGGCTCTCGAAATCAGTGCCACTAAACATGAGATCCGTATGAGAGCCATGCAGGTGCTCTCGGTGATGTTTAACATGATGATGATGTGTCTGGAGGAACGCGGCCTGAGTAATGTTATCATTACTATGTTAAGAACTTTGAAGAAAGCTTTGGCGCTAACCTGTTTAATGCTAATGTCGAACAGACGCAACGCTCGTCATCATGATAATCCGGCGCAGCAAGCCGTTCGCTTGGAAGCTCTGAACGTGGTGCGAATTGAGCACATCGACCACGCGGGCCCGATCAACGTCGATGAATCTCCTAACTCCTTGTCGAGCTGCTCCGACGACGACCAACGCCGACGGGATGTTAATTTACCTACTCGACCTTCCTCGCGCAGATCTCGCGATGCACAGAGACAGATCGCGAATTCATCGAATAGAAGGAATGAACAAATGCAGGAAAATTTACCGGCGTCCTCCGCCGCAAGCTCCTCCTCTCAGAGATGGAGTAATCGACTCGCTGTTCAAATTTCTGCGGCCAACCGAAATAATTCGATTACAGCGATTAATCGAAGAAAAATATATTTGGAGCGAAAGCGGCAAAAAGCCTTACACAGGACGAATCCTTCGGCTCATCCGCTCCAAAAGAAAAAACTTCTTCCGCCTATCTCCAATCACAGAATTCCCGCTCTGCGTTCGATGCCGAGGAAACCTAAACCTAAGATTCCTTACATCCTTAATTTGGACACAGCACAACCGGTCAATGTAGAGCCTATCCCGGGGCCCTCCAGCTTGGCTCCCGGCGCCGAGAATGCAAGTCAAGAATCGCCAAGAAACGAACTATTGCTCGATTTAGAGAACAGAGTAAATTTAATTAGATTAGCGCACTTACAAACCATGAGGATGCGTCAGGCGAGGAGACACATGGAAATGATCAGGGTGTACACACCCACGACAGTGCGGGACTTGTTTCCTCCGCCGTTCAGTAGCAGTGAGAGCCAGCCGCAAGACCAGCCGGAGCTAGTGAACGCCTCCACTCCTGCTCCGGTTCCGGCATCAGTTCCAGCTCCGGCTCCTCCTTCGGTTTTCCCTCCGGTTGAAGTTCCGCCTTCGGTTTTCCCTCCGGTTGAAGCTCCGCCTTCGGTTTTCCCTCCGGTTGAAGCTCCGCCTTCGGTTTTCCCTTCGGCTGAAGCTCCGCCTTCGGTTTTCCCTCCGGTTCACACTCCGCATTCGGTTTTCCCTCCGGTTCACGCTCCGCCTTCGGTTTTCCCTCCGGTTCATGCTCCGGGTCTGGTTTTCCCTCCGGTTCACGCTCCGGGTCTGGTTTTCCCTCCGGTTCATGCTCCGGGTCTGGTTTATCCTACGGTTATGCCTCCGGCTCCGGCTCCTGCACCGGCTCCGGCTTCGGCTCCGGTTCCCGATCCTACTCCAGCTCCGGAGAGCGGGCGGCGCCCATTCCCCGAGTACCTTCCACCGCCACCGTCGTACCGCGGGGACGCGGAGGAGGGTATATACTTCCACGGCCCCATACCCGTAATGCCCTACCGCGACCCGCCCTACGAGATCTCCGCTGGCTTGGCTCAAAGAGTGCCCAGAACATACATACATGAATATCTGCAGCCAATTATTTTAGCGCAGGTGAGACATTTATGAGCATTACGCATTACTTATCGAAACATAAGTAGAACTTGCAAAGCCTCAAAATCACTTAAAAGTTTTTATTTCAATTTAAATTGGTAATTTTAATATGTAACAAAAACATGACTGGTGTTATATTTTATAAACATATGGTTCACATTCTAACACGATTAATTTTCTGATTGTTGGACAGTCAGCTGTATACATTTATACATACATTAGCTTTTGCCCACGACACCGCCCGCGAGGAATTTAAAAAAAAAAAGACTACATCTACGGCAAATTTTATGGAGATCCTTTCTGTCATTTAGGCGATAAACTCTAACAAACGTCCATCCGTCCAAACCTTCGCATTAATAATATTAGTAAGATTTACAAAACTTTGGAAACTTGTATATGCCTTCGGATTCAAAAATATATGTACACCTATCCGTCGATAACATATTATATATTCATAGTCGGAAGTATACGGACAAACATGCGTGTACAAGTTTCTGTAGCTTGGTAAAGATATGTATTTAAAAAACACTTTTTTGTTCGTGTGTCATTCCAGAATGCGATGTTAGTGGAGGAGGAGCCGAACGTTGTGAATGGTGGCGGTGGGGGCGGGGGCGGGGGCGGCGGCGTGGAGGCGGGCGTGCGGCTGGTGGGCGCGCGGCGCATGGCCGGCATGGGAGGCATGGGAGGCATGGGCGGCGTGGGTGGCATGGCGGGGCTGCTGGATGCCGGCATCATTTCCGAGACGATGCCGGCGCCCGCGCACCGCGTGCAAGCCTGGGACTTCACCTCCGGCGCCGCGCCAGACATCGCCGACAGTACGTACACTACCTACTTACTTGTTACCTGTTCGAGGAAATATCTCACGGAAGTTTAAACCACATATGGTATAACCGTTAACGAAACAAGTATAATTAAAAAAAATCCTTATTCAAATGATAACAGTTTTATGTATACTAATATTATAAAGAGGAAAGATTACTATTTTTGTATGTATTGAAATAATTCAAAAACTACTGGGTTGATGTCAAAAATTTTTTCAACATTAAAAAGCTACATTATCAGTGAATATAGGCTATATTTTTGATTATTTTTTAATATCACGCGGGCGAAGTCGTATGTATTAAAATAATTGCAAACTTGTTTGAAATATGCTTAAAATGTATGTACCAGGTAACAAGAACGTGGTGGTGCGTCGATGCAGGATTCACAATGACGCCAGTATCGACATATCGAAGGACGGCCGCCTGCTTGTGGCGCTGCTGCCGGTGCCGAGGTTCAGAAACACCAATCACTTGCTGGGTAAGTACCAATGTTAAACAACAACGATTTACGACTGAACACTATAATCTATCTAATACCTATTTTATATGATGATGTGATGACTGAGAGATGATAGAAATTATTTGGAGGACGAAAACCCGGCGCGCCGACCCTACGGGAGTAGGATAACATTGTGTGTACAAGTGCGAGTGTTCGCAGGCGTGTACTCGCTGGAGTGGTCGCGGCTGGGGCACTGCCTGCACACGGCCGTGCTGGAGCAGAGCCCGGTGTCGGTGGCGCTGTCGCCCACCTCGCGACACCTCGCCGTCGGCCTCGGCTCGCGCCGCTTCACCACCACGCCGCACGCCAGGAACAACGTCTTCGCACAGCTGTACCGACTTGACCCACCCGGTAACTGCCCTTCCTACCTTGCTTGCGTTATATACACACCGTATACACCACAGCTAATATAATCACACAATTACATAGGAAAATAAATAACTATACACAAAAGCTATAAATCAGCAAACAGGTGCATAACTACATTATCAGAAACACTACACTTACACTTTCTACTTTACAAGTAAATTATCATTTATCACCAATTTCAAGGCATAATTCACAGATAGCAAGATATTTTAAAAAAACACTTTATTATGTGCAGTCGTTGAAATCCGCGGTATTCCGCTTCAAGAAAAATTGCCCCGTTTTTTTTTCCAAATACCCAATTAGGTAGCAGTGAGTTGAGCAACGACAAAATATAAATAAATAGCCATTAGCAGCGTAATGACAACCTACATATTTTCACACAGAATCGTTTAAAATTTGCGTACTATTGGTCATTGTTCCTCGTCTTCGAATCCCTAACTGTACAAATACCAAAGAGTTGTTCGGCTTGAAAAAAAATTTTTAACATTTAATATCTAAGTATTATCGTGTTAACTTTTCAGAAAACACGAGCAGGACTGGTCTGTCGCCGATCAAGGAGTTGGAGCAGAACTGGGAGCACGGCTTCACCAGCCTCAACTGCCTGCGCTGGGCGCCGCAGCCCGGACAGGGCCTCGTCTACGCCAACAACACCGGCCAGCTCATCATCATGAGCTAAGTGCACAGCCATCACAACCAACTCATTAACAACATCTAAACCTTATAAACACAAATGTCAAATTCCACTCACGACCTTAACTTCATCTTAAATGTAATTTTGTATTGTCAGATATCGCCAAAACAATTGTAAAATACGTATAAGTAATGTTATATAAACGAGAATTCATGCTTATTTAGGCAATCATTTGGAACAAGGCATATGGTTATAAAGTCAACCCGCTGTAGCCAGTGTGGTTGACTATGGCCGAGTCACCCCTAACTTAGGGATGTAAAGTGAGCTGGTGATGATGGTGATACGGTTGAGGATGACTTAGTATGCATTGAGGTCAAACTCAGCATATATTCTCACAGACATCGAGTTTCAAACATCTTGATATACCGGACTAAGCCTAACTCATGGCTACTAAGACTTACATTTAATTATATTTCTAAATTAACACTTATCTAATAATAACTGATTACTTTATACTTCTGAGTAAAACATTAGTCAGACTAGTTGAAACTAGATTCCCATTTTTTTTATAATATTGAAAATTCTTTCCCGAATTGTCACTTTACAAATTACTTCTATGACTTGAATGTGAGAAAGGAGCAAAGAAAATGATTATGTGAATAATATGCATGGCCTGTGAATACAGATGGTAGATTTAGTAAGGACAGAATGGAAACTACTAGAATGTGTCAATGCTGGCAACACATAAAACTGTTGTTGCCATGTATGCAGTGATAAACATGCTTTGACTAAATGACGATGCTTCGGAAATTATTTAACACATAAATATTACCGTCGAATGAACGGTAGTTATTTGAGCCAAAAAAATATCGATTGAGGTTGTATTTAAGACAGATGAAATGTGTGTATGGATTTTTGTATGTGGACAATGCAAGTGATGGTTTGAATGTTTATGTATTTGTTCTGATATTTCACAGTGTACAAAATACATTTCGAGTAGTTATCGATATATTTGAATAGTTCTGCGTCGATGTGCACTAAAATGACAGTTTGGTAAACGTCAAAAATGATTTAATCAATGTCACTGTGACATGGACAGGATTACTGATTGTTTAAAAAATAACCTCAAAAAATGCCATATTGATTTTTTGATTTATTTAAATGAGAGATCATGAGTGTATTGGGAATGATTGCGTATTAAATAAAATGTCAACTAGGTATATGAAGTAAGTGATACGGAGTTATGAATATCGATGTTGCAATTGTATCGATGTTTGTTTTACTAAAGCTAAATGTTGATTTATAATGTTATACTTGAAATATTGTTGTCTTTGAAATGCAATACTGTAATTGTATGATCGTGTTAACACATAAGGGATTCGACATTTAAATATTGTCACATAACATTGTCTCTGTTATTTCAAAGAGAATATGAGAGATCACAATACGAGTTAGTGCAGTCCAAACCCACATTTGGGTGTTAATATTATTTATTCACTGGTCTATAGTCTTTTTCAATCCGTGGGTCGCGATTTACAAGGGGGTCGAAATTTTTGTAGGCGGGTTTTGATGTTTCGAAGAATTTTGTTAACTTATTTAAAACCTAGATCTAGCAGGGATGGCAAACCTTTACGTATCAACTTACCATTGTAAAAAGTTTAACGATATCAGAGAGGTATTGGAAATATTCTTCATCGTAGGGATTACTAGCGTTAGCTAATCATGTAATACCTGTTTTACACATTTTTTTCGTTCGTAGTGAATTTTGTGATCAATAACGTGTCCAGAATATTATGTCTGGTGCCATTAGTACGCCATTCCTGCGCTATAGGGTGTGGTCAAGCCCGTCAGCGATAGGACACGTAACTGGAGCTATCCGTAACCCCTTTTTTGGTCGTCAGACCTAGTGATGGCTCTCGAAAAAATTATAAGATGAAAAACACTTATTCACTTTAATATCATAGAGTTTTTGTTACTCCCAGTTGTGCCATTTAATATCCGAAGGCATTTTTATGTGTTTTTAAAATCGATGTTACCATTATCATGAATCACAACATCGATATTTTATAATTACCGGTAAAATATTTCGATTTGTAGGCAATGTTTAAAATTTTGTGTATAGAAATAGATTTAAAATAAGTCGATATCTTTCATTAAATTTATTTTTACATCTTGTTGATCTCTGTATCTAAAATTAGTAATTTATGGAATATTTCAATGTAAACAAAATTAAGATTTTTTCGGTCTACTATTCACTTTTAATCTTGTACATTATGATTATACGAATCCAAAAAGTTGGTAATATATTAATCAGCATTCATATAGATATAAAAACATGTGCATGCACATATTCTTCGTGTCTTTATTTTTTCATGTGTTTTCATATATTCTAAATAATGCTATATTTAAAGTTTATTAAAAATCTTTTATACATGTCGTTAAAGTCAAATACAATTAAATATCCAAGGTACTGCAATTAAACATATTTAGATATTTTTGACCACATCTGAGTAGTTATATATTATATTATATTATTATTATTATATTATTATATTCTAGATCCGTTTTAAAATTATGTTTTTCTTGTAAAGTTTAAATTGCCTTCTTTCCTTTCTGATATTCGAAAACTTATGTAAATGTAAATGAAAAATTGACCGTTAATTTTTCCTCATACATAAATATTGACAACGCATTTATTACATTTTATTGTATATGATGATAAAAAGCAAAATAAAATATCACTGCGTTTTCAACTTCATACAAACATATTGTTATCTAATAAGATAAGACCGTTTTATTCAGACTGTTGGATCGGTCACCCGTTTGGTTTTTTTTGTTTTTGACACCCGTTTGGTCTACTTGTTATTCCATTAATAAACCAATATAATATGATTTTACCTTGGATATTGTGAAACAATGAAACCTAAGCATATAATTTTTAATTATGTATCCCTTTTTGATTTTCAATTAACAGTTTTTTCGAATTACAGTTATGAATCTCAGCATTGTACAAAATTACAAGAACGTTCTTACAATTTGTTAAGAACATGAATCGCTAATTTTAAAATAATGTTTGTATTTACTTAATATATTTATGTAATAATTTGTATTTACTATATAATTACTTCAGTTCTTCCACATTAATGATTTTAGGGGAACAAAACAAAATACGTTTCACATTGCAAGCAAAGAAAAAACACATAGTGAGATTTTGTTACTTTTCATTTTATTAAGAGGATTATTTTCGCCATTAATTTTTACTGTTTAATCTTTGAAGGAAATATAATTGACTACTTCTTTTCTCCTACAAAATAATGGATACATATTTTGTTAAAACCTTCTGAAGAGGGATATATTAAATATTGCAACTATAAATTAAATAAAAAATCTTTATTGTTCAAGTTCATAAACACTACAGCTAGAACTATCCTGGAAAATATTGTTTCAAATTATGTAATTTTTTCGAATTAAATAAGAAAATTGAGGGCGTCGGTGGCTCAGGGGTTTAAGCACTTGACAATCTATAAGTCTTGAGTTCGAATTCCGCCATGTACTAATGTGATTTTCGAATTCCATATGTACATAATTTACCCGACGTTCTTACGGTG
>LD699455.1:6167022-6185945 GCA_003118335.3 Papilio memnon
ATAAATATAAAATCTAGACTGCTCAAACATATTGTAAAATTGTGCATAATAGACTAGTAAATAAATTATTAATAGGACAATATAGGGCTTATTTTGTAAACTCAGTAAACTTACCATACAGAATTACAGTAACTATGTAACATTAGAAAATTATGTGATGAATAATCATGTTTTATGGTTTAAGTTGCCAACATTGTACCCTAACATTGGTACTTATTACATGTAATAAGTTAATTGCTTCTACAATTTACTAATTTAGTTATTTACTAACTAAATTGGTAATTAACTACTATTAATTTAAAAAAGTAAGATAAGTATACAGATTGTATGATATGATAATATCATTGTATATGAAACATAAAATAAAATAACTTAATTCATTGAATCAATAGAAAATAAATAAAATAAGAATAAAATATACTACCAAATTATCTATAATAATGATTAATAAAATATAATTACTGTTTTGATAGAGATGAATGCTTTCTAAATGATAAATGAATACATATTTCTCATGCATACTAATTTATGTATAAAATTAATATTACAATAGATTTTAGAACTTAATGCTCATAATAAAACAGTATGACAGACATGGTGCAGCATACTTAAGCAAAGGTAAACAAGGTCTTAAGTACATTCATGTTAATTATATAAGATAGAAACAATCATTTTAGTTTAATATGAAATAACTATTGGGAAGAGCAATGTTTACTATTCAAACATACACAAAATCCGACTAAAACAGGTTAGGGCAAGAAATATGCCACTCTATGTAATTATCAATAGCGTAATCATTATTTACCCAGTCATCAAGGTGAACAATATTTCTGGCTTAGTACAAATGTACTCAACAGTCGGTGAGCGGGTCCCAATTTGACGTCTTAAAACATTATTGAACACTTGAGCTACATCTTTCTTCCCTTCGAAGTCGATTCGGTTCAAATTCTAAAGAAAATATAACATTTAAAAGCTTGGAAGAAAACAAGCATTATTGAAAATTATAACAAAAATTTTAGGTTAGAACATACTTGTATCAGTAAGAGAAGAAGATTGGTGTTGTACAATTCCTGCGCTAGCTGGGCTACTATGATATCGGTCTGTGGCTCCGCATCAGACGTCCCGTACAACATGTTTTTAATTAACACCTGTAAAACATTAATGTTTCAATGCATATTAAATGTAAACACTAACAAAATGTAGATGGGAAATTGCCACAACTCACCAAGTTTTTGCTAACATCTTCTTGGGCTTTTTCAGCTTTCTTATCACCTCTCTCTAAGGCCGTAACGGCATCTTTTAAAGATCTCACGAGCTCCGCAGGGCTCTTTTGAGACTTACCAAAAAGAGGCATGTTATTACAATAATTTATAGAGACGATTCGAAAACCCTGTCCACATAAGATAACACCTGCAATTTGTGATTTGATACAATAACAAAAACAGACAACGAATAGATTATAACACAATGTACTTGCACTTGATATTCAAGAGAATGCAAGAGGAATAAAAATAACGATAAGATTAGGATGACAAACAAGGGTGAATTTTACAAACTGTTGTGACAAGTTGGGTGTTCATTAAGTTTTTATTTTATTTACCTTAAAATATTCTAATTATACTAAACCTCACTCACTTTCTGATAATTAAAATTTAGGTATACTCTAGCGAGATAGACCATAGCCAGACGAAACGAACAGCTGTGATGTCAATGCGTACTTGCCAGTATAGATTAAATATGTGACACATCTTTCAGGAAGTCTTTTTAAATTATTTAATATTTTATGCAACTGATTGATGTAGGACGTTGCAATCAATTTAAAAAAGGCAAAGTTATTCGTTGCGTAAACCGTGTTTATTTTAAACAAAAAAGACTGAATTAAATAGAGATAGTAACACTGACGACTTAAAATGGTAATGATGCGAATTGTGAACGTGTCGTACATGTCAAGGGAAATAACTTTTTAAATAGATTTAGGTTAGAAATTTAAGGCAATTTATCAGTATCTATTAAAGCATTTTCTCTAATAATGGCTGAAGCTCCCAGTGAAAAACTATCTAAGAAGTGAGTATTTTGTGATTCCATAAAAATGTTGACTTCGAAGACGTTGACTATATTTGGTGGCATTTGGGCTCAAAGAAACGCATTTGCCATCAATCGGTTCACAAATTTTTCTACTGCAATTAGCAAACGGTTAGTTTATTTACTATATACGTAGTAGAGTTAAAAAACTCATATGTTTATGTTTTTTGATTGTTACAGTGAGTTGAAACGTCGAATGAAAGCTGAGCAAAAGTTAAAAGAGAAGGCTGAAAAGGTCGCACAACAACCGGCTCCGACTGTAGAGAAGAAATCAACAAAACCTGACGAAGAAATAAGCCCTAATGAATACTATAAAATACGATCGGCAGCTGTCGCTGCTCTTAAAACTGGTGAAATAGAAGATCATCCATATCCTCATAAATTCACAGTTACAACATCTTTGGAAGCCTTCATTGATAAGTACAATTCCTTGAATAGTGGGGAAATATTAGAAAATGTAACTGTATCTGTTGCTGGTAGAATTCATTCTATTAGAGAGTCTGGAGCAAAATTAATATTTTATGACTTGAGGGCAGAAGGTGTTAAAGTACAGGTATAAACTTACATCGTCAAGAATTAGATGTATATGGGATAAAACTTTTCTTATTATTAAAAATAATATAACATTTTTAGGTCATGGCTAATGCTAAAATGTATGAATGTGAAGAGAAATTTGAAAAGGACACTGACAAATTGGGTAGAGGAGATATCATTGGTTGTGTTGGTCATCCGGGCAAGACAAAGAAGGGAGAACTATCTATCATACCTAAAACAATTAAACTCTTATCACCATGCCTTCATATGTTACCTCACTTACATTTTGGTCTTAAAGACAAAGAAACAAGGTTTCGTAAGAGGTATCTTGATCTCATTTTGAATGATAAGGTAAGCCACAGTTTTTAATAACAATGCAGATATATGTTAAGAAATATTTATGGAAAGTTAACCGAGAAGAGAAAAACTGTTTAAAAATGTTTGTATAATATTATTATTGTATTGTAAAATTTTGCTTTGTGTTCCTCCGATAACTTTTGATCTTTCATTGATTAACTCAATTAATATGTATGACTGTACTAATCTAATAGGACAAAAGATGTGAATGTTATCAGAATGTAAAATACTAATTCTTGGTAATTGGCATGCAATATCTATTGCAATAATCTTATTGACAATATCAAATGAAACAATTAATTGCATTCTCATAGATAAGTGTAATCTTGTTACAGATGTGCAATCATATAATTTTAACTTTGTGATTATAGGGTACATTTTGTAGCATGGGGATCATATTCCCACCTCATGGAATATCTAATTCATGGTTTTTTGTAGTGCTTCAAAATTTAATTGAAATGTTATGTGGCATACCACTGGTTTGCCACCCCTGTCAGATATATTCACACTTCAATTGTAATCACCATCATTTATTTTTATTATAAAGTCTATTAAAACATGCATTACATACTGGTTATTGTTTTAGGTGAGACAAATATTCTACACAAGAGCAAAAATAATATCTTATATCAGGCGGTTCTTGGACAACATGGGTTTCTTGGAAATTGAAACACCAATGATGAATATGATAGCCGGAGGAGCTACAGCTAAACCTTTTGTCACACATCACAATGAACTTAACATGGACCTCTACATGAGGATAGCACCTGAATTGTATCATAAGATGTTAGTTGTCGGTGGCTTGGATCGGGTGTATGAGATCGGTAGACAATTCAGAAACGAAGGTATCGACTTAACACATAACCCGGAATTCACAACATGTGAATTCTATATGGCCTATGCGGATTATAATGATCTTATATCCATAACGGAGACTATGATTTCCGGAATGGTTAAGAGTATTCATGGCAGTTATAAGGTAATTATTCTCAATAATACTTACATATACCAAACCTTTGTGAACTTCCTTAGTTGATTTAACTAGGTGTATTAACAGAAATCACAATATGATGTAACTATAAGATGTTTTATAATATAACTGAAATGCATAGCAGAGAAATAGCATGGTTTTTTTTTTTCTAAAATACACAAAGTCTAAATAATGCGAATATTTTGAGGTTTGCAACTTACCAAGGTATGAGGTAGATTCCACTGTATAACACTTTTTTACTACTTATCTAGGTTATCTATCATCCAGATGGCCCTGAAGGTAAAGAGGTGGAAATTGACTTTACACCACCATTTGCTCGGATGCCTATGATTGCAACATTGGAGAAAGTACTTGGTGTGAAACTTCCCCCAGCTGATAAGTTGGATACTCAAGAAGCAAATGCCCTTCTCAGTGAATTGTGTCTTAAACATGAGGTAAATTTACTACAGATATTTGTTTCTTGTTTAAATTATATGAACTTTCAATATTTATTGGTTGTTAGTAGTTAAATGTTATTTAATTATTTTAATTACAGGTAGAATGTCCTTCGCCCAGGACTACAGCCAGACTACTAGATAAATTAGTTGGCGAGTTCCTTGAAGAGAAATGCATTAATCCTACCTTCATATTAGATCATCCTCAAATCATGAGTCCACTGTCCAAGTATCACAGGGAAATGCCAGGACTCACTGAAAGGTATCTTATTTCGCTTTATAAGTGCTACTTAGAATTTATCAGATGTCAATATTTTAAGATCTTTTTTTGAGATGACAATTGTAAACTGGTGGCAGAATTTAGGTAAGTTCTAGATTTCGGAAAAAAACTCTTTTTTTTGTAAATGTGAGGACTTTTTTTTCCTGAGGATGGTAGTGATTAGATATTACCAATAAAATAATTTTACAGTAGTCAAGTGGGCAATATTTGATTATATATGATTAACTATGGCCTTATTTAGATGCTGTTATATTCAATGTTTATGTATTGGGCTGCAACATATTAAATTTGTCAGATTCGAATTGTTCGTAATGAAGAAAGAGATATGCAACGCGTACACGGAGTTGAATGACCCGGCGACGCAGCGCGAACGCTTCGAGCAGCAGGCTAAGGACCGGGCGGCGGGAGACGATGAGACTCCGCCCACTGACGAGGCATTCTGCACCGCGCTCGAATACGGCCTGCCGCCCACCGCCGGCTGGGGGCTCGGCGTTGACAGGTTCACCATGTTCATGACAGACTCCAATAATATTAAGGTTAATATAAACTACATAGTTATTTTAACTAAACTAAACTCTCCTGAGGATAGACCTCTGCCCAGAGGATAGCAATATTTTATTTCCAGCAGAGTACTTGGAAACATCATTTTTCACATTTATCTGCAATATACATTTTAACTTTTTAACTGACTTTAAAAAGGAGTTTCTCAATTCAATTGTTAATCGGAATAGGTGCCATTTGGTGTCACTTTTTTAAAAATTAAAAATTATCTAGTAGTTTTTATGATTCCCTTAAAAAAGTGTACCAAAAAGTAGTATTTTTTTATTTTGAAGTCAGGTTTTCTTTTTTGAGTGCTCAATATGTCTATTGCCACAAAGTATGTCATATAAATCAATTATTGGTATTGGTAAATGTGATATTAGTGAAATTGCCATGTTCAAACATGCTAACTTTTCTGCTCAATTTTGTAAGTCAAATGTTTTTTCCTGTATGCCTCAAATATTTGTTAATGTTATAGGAAGTGTTGCTGTTCCCAGCCATGAAACCAGATGATCCTAACAAACATCACAATGAAAATGAACCAGAAGGGTCTTCCATTCAAAATGGAACCCAATAGTATTAGTTTATATTGATGTTCTAAAGTGTGTTTTACAAAACCATATACTTTGCATTAATAAATTATCAAAGGAAACAATTGTATTATTATTAGCCTTTTAATAATGTAAAACATGTAAATTGATTACTATAGCTTAAATAAAAATTATGTTTTGTGCAACTAAACATCTAAACATTGAAACTGTGGTGATTGTAGCATTCTCATTACATATTATACTTTTGATAGATACTTTTACAGTACAGAACTAAAATTATATATACAGACATATTTTTACAATGTAGAATCTTAGAAATAAATTAGTTTTCTACATGTTCATCTTCAATAACTAATGTAGAATTGTAATGTGCACCTAATTTATACATATGTCTGTGATAAGTGATAACTAATGAAGGTCCATCAAATTCTTCACCTTGCTGTATAGAAGCTGGCCCTGTAGCTTGTATTATGCTTATTGGACATTTCAAATAATTTGATAATGCCCTAATTTCTATTTGCCCGCCCCATACCTTACTATTTATTATTTTATCACAATATTCCTCAAACTCACAGTCTGTCAACATATCACAAGTTTCTGGGTTGTTCAGGAATGGCATAAAATCTTCTTTGTTTTCTCTTATGTAATTAGAGGTTTGTTTTCTTAAATCTTCTACTGATATAAATTGTTTTCTTTTAACAACTAACTGGTGGGAAACAGCTTTGTATAAACAATCTCCATCAGAAGGAATGGGATATACCTGCAAATTAATCTCTTTTAATCTATTACAAATTGCCTGGTTTTCTAAATTTCTTGGTCCATTGATGTTTTCTTTTTCCTGTAACTTTATTTCTTGCTCGCGTTCTCTTTCTTGTTGCTCCTTTTTCACTCTTCTTTTCTGTGCTTTCGATAACTTAACCTTTATGTCTTCATTTTCATCTAGTTGAACCAATTCGTTATCGATTGAATTTTCTTTCGAAACCGCTTCCATTTCTTTATTTTGACGACTATCAAGTTCTGATTCTAACCTTGCAATTTCTGCGGTGAGTTCTTTTTTCTTGGTTTTATCATTTTTTGCAACTTTTTTTAATGCTTGAATATGCGCTTGTAATTCTTTTTTTTCTTTTCGATGTTTATTTTCTAGTATTTCTATGTCGTTGTTATCTTCCATTATTAAGCGATAAACTTATCAAATCAAGATGCAAAAGATGGGAAATATTGTAATTTAAAAAATGACAACCATTTGACACTAACTGTTACTGTCAATGTCACCTTGAAGCCAATTGTCAATTATAAACGAATAGTGAACAAACAAAAACGATTTCGTTCATAAACAAAATCTATGTCATTTAAATTACCGGCAAATTCCCTAAGACTGCATCACATTCAATCACTAGTAAATAATCTTTGGATTTAACAGATAAAAAAATTTAATGTCTATTGCCTAAAATCTTGAATGTGCTACATTTAATTTAAGGGAGTTTTATATGAATTTTTATGCATATGGTTTTGTTTATACCGTAGTGTTCATTATTTTTGTATTAAAGAAAAAAATAAATTTTAGCGTTATCAATCACAGTATGTACATTCAATTTCGTATGAAGTAATTTTGTTTTATAGACACGTATAGTTAAAATATTCTATTTTTACAGATATTCGAAAGTGGTAGCATGAATCCGTGTTCTGATGCTGCTCCTCAACATGATAATGAGGGTGATGGTCGTTGGAATAGCATTGTAAGTTTCTCTAATCAATATTGCAGCTTCACATACGTGGGTTAAAACATCAGTAGGATGTCTTTAATTAAATATCTGTCTAATGTGCAACGAAGCATAATAAAGCCTATTTTTAATGATTTGAAAAAGTGTTAGTGAATTACATTTTAATAAATTGTAATTTTTAACATTCTAGCACAATAGGTTTTTGTCTGATGCAAAGGGGAAAGAAGCTGATGTAGTATTTATAGGTGATTCCATATTACAAGCATTGGAACACACTGAAGTATGGAACCAATGGTTTGCTCCTCTCCATTGCCTTAATTTTAGTATCCATAGAGATCAAACTCAGAATGTTTTATGGCGCATTAAAAATGGGGAGCTTGATCATGTTGATCCAAAGGTATGTATAAATATTTTTTAAGTATTTTATGAACTATACTAATTCATCATCAACAACTTGCCCTTATCCCTTATGGAGGGTCGGCATGGTATGTGCTACTCTTCCATACATTTCTATCAGCTGTCATATCTGATTCCACTCCCTTCTTAAGCATATCCTCTTTCACACAATCCATCCACTAGTTATGTTTGTACATAATAATGTAAATTTCAGGTTGTAGTATTGCATGTTGGCACAAACAATGTTGATCATTCTGCTGAACAAATCTGCGAAGGGATCCTTGAAATTGTGAGAATAATCCGGGAGAAACATCCAAACTCGTATATTGTCCTACCAGTGAGTACAAAATAAACATAAAAATTACTTTTGTTAGTAACATTTTATTTGAAATGTTGTATATTTCAGAGTCTGTTACCGCGTGGACAACATCCTAATTGTTTAAGAGAAAAGAATTCCAAAATCAATCAACTCCTACGCGAGAAAGTCGTAAATATGAATAAAGTGGAAATGGTTTTCATTGACAAAGGTTTTATTCAAAGTGATGGCAGTATAAGCCATCATGATATGCACGACTATTTAACACCAACAAACACAGCTTGTCGGAAAGCATTTGAGCCCATTTATGATCTGCTTCAGCAAATTTTATCAGAGAGTGAGACCGAGAAAGATTTAACACCTTCAGAATAATCCACGGATCTCTGTTCTTCTTTTATTAAGCTCATTGTGATGGTATTGTAGTACTTACTTTTAGCTTTTTTTACCTTAGGCTTAAGCGTCTAACTTTAGTTGTAATCTTGCATTAACTTAAACATTCCAAATTTAATATTTATTAAAAGTTAACAAAGATATAAATATATTCAATTCAAACTTAACATAATCTGGGACATATTTTTATGATATAAAAATCATGTTCTTTAGAAAACATATCTACTCATTTATAATGTGCTGCATCTATTATATTGTACTATTTTATTTATAATCTGTATATTTATATCTTTGGTCAACTTATTATTTGGCTGTGTCCCAATAATTATATAAGTGTGCTTAAAACTGAACTGACAACTTTTTGTTAAAAACATGGTAAAAAAAAATAGATGGAGCTTTCTGATTTAAATTAATGATAGAAATTAATTTTCAGAGAGAAATGTATTGGCGAATATTATCTTTTTCCTACTAGGAAAAAAATGGAATTCTCTCCTTTAAGGGAATTTTTATAGTGCTGATGTTAATTCCGATCATTATTTATTTAAATAGAAGGCTCCATTTTATTTAAGGCAAAGTTCTGAATTTATTTTGATTTCAAATTGCTCATTAAAATTAAGAAATTATTGCTTAAATATTTAGTATTTATTATTGTGGTGCAACATATAGAGTGCAGTCAAGCAGCTTGTGTTAAGAATTTTGCACATCACATTGAAATTTGGTATCGCCAAAGATTTTTATTATAATTTAGCCAAAGTTTCTAAGTGAATGCACTTACATTAAATAAGTTTTATTAATATTTTGTATACTCTAATATTTATTTGTCATTCAAGATTACTTACAGTAAATTTTCAATAAAGTTATTAGTACGTAAGGCTTTATAATTACAGGAATATTTCATAACATTATAAATGGATTGTAACAGTCTTCTGAATTAGCAATTATGCATATTTTGTATTTAGTATGGTAATTTTAGTGTGTACGGCGTAAGGTACTCAGGTTGCCAAATATGTTGCTTGAATCTCGAATGTGATTATTTATTTGCATGAAAAAGCTTGTGAGTAAACAGTGCAATTGTTTCTTTGAAGTTGTTTTATTTCTTCTGTATAAGTAACAATTTCTACATGTCCTTACATGTGGTAACACCAGCAACTATGGGTATAAATGTAAAATATGTAAATAACTGCGGAAAAACTAGAAAGCCTTCAATTTTTGTAGAATATCACTGTTGAATCACTGTTTGGTAATTCATATATTTGCCAGTTTTTAAGTAAAAAAATAAACATGTTGATAAGCATTCTCTGTATAAAAAAAATTACATATTCCATCCCCTTCCCTGTTATCATTGGCTTTCACCCCTCCCTTGACGGCCATGTGAGCTACAATTTTCTACTGCAGGTCATTTTTGACTTGTTTTGGTCATTCAATGATTTTCATACATTAAAATTAAAGTCAGTGATTACAATTATTAATTTATTTTGTAATAATTAATATTCATTAACCAATCTCTTATAGTAGAGTTTGAAAGGTAATGTTGCATTGCCTTGATGCAATGATTTGTCAAATATATTAAAATTATTCTTCTGTAGTTTGTTAAGGTAGAAATCTACAGCTGTTGCTGGAAGAAAAATTTGATTTGACATTTTTGGTGTTCTAATTTTTCTTGCCTGAAAGTAAAAAATATTTAAAAATAACCTTAGCTTATATATTCACCGCTAAATATTTTTCTAATACTAAATTTCATCTTTGAAGGATATAGTTACCTTTTCTAAATGACTATATGCTCTACTGGCGATTTCAAATACGACATTTCTCATTTTTTCACTGTCTTGCCCCCTTAAAACATCTTCCTGGCTCACTTCATTCTTCACCAGAATATCCATTGGTAGTGCTACCATTTTATGATGGTTTGAAACATGGACTGATCTAAAAACACAAGAGCTTTAAAAATACACTTTTTCCATCAATACTTAAATAAATATGAAAGATTTATATGTTTGTAATGAAAAAACTACTGGATCAATATCAAAAATTTTTGCATCATTGGATTATGTACCTTACTTTATCCCTGAGTAACACTAAGCAAGTAGCCTATGTATTCTTCCCGAATATGTTCTACATCTGTGCCAAGTTCCATCAAAATCCATAGTCATTTTGGAGATATATAGTAACACCATCCATCCATAAACAAACATATTTCTATGTTTATGATAGATAAGGTTTCAATTTACCTTAGTATGTTAGTCAGCCCTTGTGATTTTCCCAAGTGTGATGCAGCATGGTCAGCATGTATATCTGCTACCCCTGCGACCACTAGCAGCAGGTGATATATTGAGGATACTGTATCATCAGCATATTTTTCAATATCCTCTAATGTTCTGAAGTACCTTGATTTTAATAAACTGCTCCTTGATAGAACAAGTTTCTCTAAATGTCTCTTTGGTAGATTATAACATTTACATATCTGAAATTTTGTAATCATTTTATTTACATTTAAATTAAAGCAAATAAGAAAACATCTATTCAATGGTTATAGTCCCCATCTCGTCCTTTGCAACTTTACTATGATATTGTGCCATTGCAACTATCAAAGTGTACTGCATTAAATTTAATTGAGTTCTTAGAAAACATACCAGTGTAATTCACACAATTGCCAATGAAATGTTTTACCTTAAACAATTCCTTTGCAACAGGATTGGCAGGAATATTGCTAATTTTCTGTTCCTTTTTATAGATGTCATTTAGTACATCCAACCAGAATTGAACTCTGAAAGCTGCCGTCTGCGGATCGCTCGTTTGATCCTGA
The DNA here is from genome assembly GCA_003118335.3 of Papilio memnon. NCBI lineage: Eukaryota > Metazoa > Arthropoda > Insecta > Lepidoptera > Papilionidae > Papilio > Papilio memnon. Next base: position 6,178,418 of record LD699455.1, read on the forward strand.
ACCCTCGCGACTTCAACGTTAAATGCTCTTACGACTATTGCAGGAGTTCGAATTGCTTTTGTCATAAGCAGAGTTGCTAAAAAGTTTTCATAGTCGTGCTGCCTACCTGTAAAGACAAACAAAGTACCAGAAAGTAACCTGAAGATGTGCACGCGCAAATTTTACTAATTTTAATAGAAATTTACTTCACAACATTGCTGCAATATATTAAACTATTTTGACTTGCCGCTATGCTACTACTACTGTTTCGTGTAAATCCTGACACTGCACTAAGCGTATGCTTTAAATGTTTAAACATTTTTTACTAGCCCGCTTAATTGTTTTCAATTTCTTCAATTAAGGATATTTCTTGTTTGAAAATTAGAACATTCGCTCTTTTGCTATTGTGACATAACATACTTTGACAGTGACAACACTTTGACGATCCAAAAGTTAGTATCGCATATTAAAATTTGATACCAATACAAAGCTGTTATTCCCAACCTTTAGAGAAATTTTTTGTTCACTTGTAAATCAAATGGCAAAGACACCAAAGTAAAATAAATTCATCCATGTTGTTAAATAATCTATACTAATATTGAATCGAATGTCCGATATTCTTATAAGACGACCAGTGGCTGGCACATCCCAAATCCCGTGGCCATTTGCACCACCGGGCTAAACTAAACGTACCTTCAACCGTTTACATGTCTATATGGTAATACACTAATGATAACATTACTCGCCGACCGAATATAGTAAATAATTTTTTTTCTATTTCTTTCGTAAGGATTATTTTATCGTAAAGAGTTAATTAGTATTTAAATGTAATATTAGTAAAGAGGAAAGATATCATTGCTTGTTTGCATTGCATACTCTCCGAGACACTTGATCCGATTTCAAAACTTCTCCCGCCATTGGAAGCCTACATTATCACTGAGCAACATAGGCTAAATTTTACATCAACGGGAAAGGTATAGGTATGATATAAAAATACAGAAATAATAATATGTTAAACCTCACCTCACTTCAAAACAGTTAATTGCAGTACCTAATACCTCGGTGAGGAAAAGAAGCGTATTTAATTAGCGGTTCCGTTGAAATGTTTAAAATGTTATACGGAATTACCAATTTTTTTAACAAAAATTCTTAGTGCTCATTTTAGATAGAAATCAGCTGTTACTGTTATCAGGATATTTTAAATCATCTGGGAACTTTTTATGACATTGATTGAAACTGTTCGATGTGTCGAACAGAGCCAAATATTTAGTCCTGAATTGCTATCTCTTTGGTTCAATTCTCAGTCACGGCTACAGTTAGTAAATGTTGGAGCAAACTGCTCCAATATCTTGAAAATTCTCGTGCATGATTATTATCTAATACACAGATTACCATGTAATATGAATTGTTTATTTTTGAATACGGTATAGCAAAAAAATATAAGAAAGTATTCAGTACTTCGAAATTGGGCCATCGACCTTCACCGCCTGAATACCGGTCTTGTATAAGATAACTCAAAATGCTACTAACATACTAAAATAATTTTCATTTTTCTCTTTCTTAATCTTGTGAACAAACATCAAGAAATATAAATAAAGTCGCTCTTCGAAATAAGTAAATCAATTCAAGTAAATTAAAGTGAACAGTGAATTTGTGTCTGTTTTAAATGGATTATTTAAATTGACATGCGGTAACATTTAGCATAACTATGAGGATGTAAGTACTATTAAAAGTCTTATTGGATGTTTCTCGTTCGGTCCACTGGCCCATTGGGAATATTTTTCTATTGGGTCGATCAAATCAATAGAATTAATCGGTCCGATGGGATCTTAAAGTAAGTTTAAACTGTCCCCTCGTCCCAAAAGGTGGGACGGATGAATCTTTTTTATCTCATTTGTCCCCACGTGGGGACAGAGCGGGGTGACGGTTGGGAATAATCCTTTTCCCATTGGGTCGATACACCTATAGCATAAAGTGAAATGAAGAATCGTTTACCATTTAATTAGTAAAGAATATTTGCTTGCCTAAATTCAATAATTACAACGCGTTATATACAGATAACAATTTGATAATCGGTTTATAAAAAATGTAATTAATGGGTCTGTTTTTTTAGAAAGTAAATGGCCACTAGATACCTGAAATTATATATAGTTAAGCTATAAACTGCATCTATACACGCTTAACCTGTTAAAATGTCTTTGAATATTTAACATAAGTATTCACTCTCGCCAATTTTCCTTTTGGAACCTACCATAATTTGGGTTTATTCCAGCCAAATTGTGACTTTAACACGCGAATGTCAGCCTAAAATATAGCAAACAGAAGATTTTTACTTAAATTCCATAGAAATAAAATCGCCTCGACGAAATCAGCTCGTTTTTAATCTCGTTAGTATACAGATTGATAGAATGTTCCAGAAATTTCCGCGAATCAAAGTTACTTTTTGCAGATGATTCAAAACTCGATACTTTTTGAGGAAAAATGTACTTAGGTTTAGCGCCTGAATAAAAGCTAAGAATTATTTTTGTCTAAAATGTAGAAGCCAGATGATTAAAATAATTCATAATTAATCGTTAATTTAGTAGATAGAATAAAGTACAAGGTGTATAATAGGTAGACAAGGAGATTTTAGTGTGTTGTATGTATATGATAAACAAAGTGCAATGACTAGACTAGACTAGACTTCCATAACTACTACGTCGTATGTGATGTTATTGGCAAGGGTGTAATGTCTAAATAAGTTGTTCCACTGTCGTCATCTCATATACATTTTCAAACCAGTTCCACGGCTCTAGAGCCAGCTTGTCAAACGTTAGTTTCCGTACAAAAGTGAGGTGTATCGAAAGGCGAGCGGTATTCTCGATTCAAGTTTAAGTATTGTCACAGCATTCAATATTCCGCTAGCTTTGTGCCCATGTCGCAACGTGGACGACGGACTCAAGAATGGGATGTGCGCGCTTCGACGCTGGCTCGCAATACCCATAACCTGATCAGGAGTATCGTGGAGAACCTAACAGTGGAACCCAATCCCAGCAAGCCGTTCATCGCTCTTTCCGTTGGTGAGTCTCACTAGTGGCTTTCTAGATTTTAACTAGATATAGAGATAGAATAATTTTAACGAAGGATTTTTTAATTTTTACTGTTCTCAAAAATAGCTATTGTGGAAAAATATTAATTATTTGTGAATAAAAATCTGATAAAATATTGTGCTGAGATAAAAACCTGGATAGGATTTTTTCAAAGGCGAATTTTCTAAGAAGCTAGACTTCAATTATAATTCCACCGATAATTGGTCCAAAGCTGATTCCTCTTTCGAAAGATTGCTTGTGGTACCTTTTTTATTTAATTAAACAAGATTTTATTTTAAATACAAACTAGTGATTAAGTCAAGGTCAACTTGAATTAGATGTCGCAATAATTTCATTAGTAAAATATTCTGTAGTTGTGTATTCTAACGATATTAAAAAATAAATAAAATCAGCAAGTATTTAGTTAGAAAAAAAAATTAGGAAATAAGTTATTAATCATTTGTATATGATAACCTCGCAGGTAAAATTTAATGATTCCTGATAAATATAAAATCGTTTGATATCATGTGGTGTTTTTGAATGAATTATTATTGTTTACTGCGTACAACCGCTGCATACCTGTTTGTTTTGCAGTCTAAACTTGTTTGGTATTGCATTTTATGCACCTTTTGGAATACATCGGCTTTCTATACTTAACTTTTAATGTTATCTACTTATGAATGTTGGGGAAATTACTGAATTGAAGGAAAAGTATATTTTTTAATATTTTCAGTGAAAAATTGCGTTATGCTAAATAAAATCTTTATCGATTACTTTTTGTTTTTATTCAAATAACAGACAAATTCATCCACCAAATCATTAAAAGATCAAATCAGAAAGTATACAGCAAAATTTATTATAAAGAAATTTTACAACGATTAAACAGTCGCTTATTGTTACATGGATTTTATAAATCGGAATAATCTGGGTTTCCATTGCCGAAACTATCGAAGAAAAACATTTCTCACCGGTCGAATTGTACCTTATAAAACTGAGTAAATACGTCTTGTACGATTGTTTCAGTAATCTATCTCAGAGGCATCGGAAATCTAATATAAGTATAGTTTTTACACCCCTTTGTTATGAAATCAAAAAAGTAAAACAAAAAAGTAATTTCGTTTCGATTGGTCTGAGGTCCATAAGAAAAGACAGAATGTAAGGCGAATTAATTGGCCGTATTTGCATAGTGTATTGATAGGAGTGAGGGAGGAGGCCGAGGGATAATGGGCTCAAGTCTATGAACGGAACATATAATCATGAAAAAAAGTACATGTATTATTATCTTTCATTCATATCATTAGTCTATAGTCATAGACTAATTCACAATGTTGTTTGTCAACTCAAAGCATAACTCGGCACAAACACAGTTTACAAAGCATTGTTCTGTGAGAGTTCTTACTTAAAATATTTCGCTTTGTTAAAGTTACAGCCGAATGTTTAGTAATTAAAGCATTAATACATAGAAAATTAACTATTTCGTTGTATCTAATTTAAGTATTACAATCAATAAAATCATAAAACAGTTTTTTCTTTGATCCTATTTAATTAAAATATTCAAAAGTCACTAAACGGGTCTCAGAATTTGTGATACTGCGCAAATGTATATGTAAATAATATCTGGTTTTATCAGGTGATCCGACAACTTTTGGCAACTTGAATCCACCGGAACAAGTGTTGCAAGCCGTACGTGAGAGTATAGAACTTCATACGAGCCGGGGATATGGTCCTGCGAAGGGTCATCAGGAGGCGAGAGAAGCGGTGGCGGAGTACAGCGCGCACCAGGGCAGCGTGACTGCAGAAGATGTGATACTCTGCAGCGGCTGTTCCCATGCCATCGAACTGGTCATATCAGTTCTAGCAGATTCAGGACAAAACATTCTCGTGCCAAGACCGGGATTTATGATTTACAAAACATTAGCTGAAGGATTAGGAATAGTTATAAAGTATTATAAACTACTGGTAAGTTTTTTATACAACAAGAAACGACTACTGCCTATAGACATCGGTAATTGTAGATGCGTTGCCTACCCTTAATCGACAGAGTAGGGGTGAACATAAAGATCATATTTGCCCTTCTTATGCGTACCTTCAACTCTACTTCCCCTTCCCGTCCCTTCCTCATAACAAAGGGTAGGGACAGGGGACTAAGATTAGACCTGCAGTATTGCATCCATTTGACGCCTGCCTTATGTGTGACTATGGTATTGCACCGGGTGAGCCGGCCAGTTCGTGGAACAGATGATATTGGCGCTTACCACTGTTAAGGATATTTTATCTTTCTGTTATTAGTACGAGTATAAAAAAGTAACTATAGTGAAGTTCTAACAGTTTAAGTAAATTTCAAATGCACAAAACAATAAAGTCAAGGTCAAATTTTCAAACCAGTTTTCCTATAGTTTTCCCCGCAACTCTATTTTTTATTTGATTATAAGTTAAAGCAACGATATTGTTTCATAATTTAGATGATGTGTCTAATTATGTCTAATTCCGATGGGTTAATCCAAAAAAATGTATGGTGGAAATAGCAATGTTGCAAAACAAGGAAGCCTATGAAGCTCTCAACACTAGGTCAAGATTGTTTCCGGAAGGCCCAATATTGTACAGTGTAGTTTTATTTGATGATTACTGTTTTGATTACTGTTTTTTGTAATTATATAATTAGATATTGTAACATGATCATGCAGTTAAGTAAAAACATTTGCGTTGATAATGGTGATTGTAATCGTTAGTGTCGCCTATATAGATCTTATAAAAGCAACTTTTTGCAAAAAAAATCTTTCATGAAAGTTTACACATCATAATATAGTATGATATGTACTGTATTTATACAGTTTAACTTTGAAAAGCTTATACGTATTTTCCTAACACTAAAAAATAAAAGGCCTGAATTAATTAACATAAATATGCGTGTAAACAAAAACATATTTATGTTTTGTTGTTTGTGTGTCTGGCCGACATGATTTTGTTTACATGACTCATGTTTTTCAAATGCTTATTATGATTTATTAAGTATTGCACAAACACTAAGTTGCCAGTCGAGATAAAATATTATAGTACTGTTTTTTTCACAGTTTTGGGTTTGTTTGTTTATATTTAACAAAACAGCATGAAACGTGCGATCTGATGGTCACTAAGGATGTTTCGTTTATGAATTCAATAATGTTAAACTCTGGTCTAAATCTAAATAAGTACCAGGTCTAAATAACCTGGTACTGTAACATCTCGACATAAGGTTACATTTAGGATCTGCATTCTTACTTTAGCTAAAATTGGGAATTGAAAGCATTCTCTTGGATCGTAACCAAGTTAGAATAACAAAGAACGGCGGATTTTATTTACATTTTCATAGAAATTGATATCATCTTCAGATATGTAATACCTACCGAGTTATACGGTACACTATAAAGTTATGAACAAGTTTCTAGAAGCAGAACAAGTTTATTGTGGCTTATATTTGCATATTGGCTATTATAATTTGATTCTAAACTACGCAAAACCTCGTGCAGAAATTATGTAAAGTTGACCCATTTTTTACAGCCAGATAAGCAGTGGATGGTCGACTTGGATGACTTGGAAAATCAAATCGACGAGGACACAGCAGCAATAATAGTTATAAATCCATCGAATCCTTGCGGTTCAGTATATAATAAGGATCATTTGAATGACATATTAGATATAGCATCGAGAAATCGAGTGCCTATTGTAGCCGATGAAATATACGAGCATTTTGTGTTTTCGGGAAATGAATTCACAGCGATTTCTTCATTATCGAAAGACGTGCCCGTTTTAACTTGTAGCGGGCTCACGAAGCGATTCTTGGTGCCCGGTTGGCGACTGGGATGGATTATAATTCATGATAGACATAATATATTAGGAAAAGAGGTTCGCAATGGCTTGGCTAACCTAGCCACAAGGATACTCGGTCCGAGTACGTTGATACAGCGCGCTTTACCGGCCATATTGAAATACACGCCGCAAAGTTTCTTCGATGAAGTCGTTCTATTTATTGAGGTGAGTGGAAGGTTCCATGAGACAACTATTCCGGTATGTAAAGTGAGAATGACATTGTATTATTGTTTTATATAAAACAGTTTTATTTATAAATATAGATTTTTATTTTATTACATGACGATGTTACGACGATGTTTTGTTAATTCCATATTAATACTTTTTTAAAGAAAAGTAACGTTACTGTTTACCATGTAATTGGAAATATTTGTTAGTTTCTTAACAATACAATGAAAAACTAAAAATTGTTTGCTCAATTTATCAGTTACTCTCAGTTTTTCACTACTACAATTTATTTTCGTGCACAATTCAATGCAAGGGATACTTACATAACAATGGTTTTTTAATGTCTAACGGTTTAATGTTTACTACAGTTACAGTGAATTTACCTTATTATCTATGTTAATTTTAATTTGAACGCTTAACCAAGAGTTTTTTTACTCCTGAATCTTCATTTACATTAAAACCATTAA
>LD699455.1:6186061-6209650 GCA_003118335.3 Papilio memnon
TGTGCCGAAATATCGGGAGCTAAAACAACCCAATCGTGGTAAGAAACCCGTATCTTACGAACATTATATCCATGGTACCAATTTGTTTTTGACACAATGACCTACTATGTACAATTTTTTTTTATAGAATCAAGCAAAAATGGCATTTGAGGAGCTCCGACGGGCTCCAGGCCTGCGTCCTATCATGCCACAAGGAGCAATGTATATGATGATAGAAATAAAAATATCGCTTTTCCCTGAATTTAAAAATGATCTGCAATTTGTAGAAACAATGGTATCTGAGCAATCTGTATTCTGTTTACCTGGTAGGGTGAGTTTCATTCGATTTTTTTCTTATTCAAGGTGGTCCTGAACCGTTTGTGTGTACCTCATAAATAATCTAAAGTTTAAAGGTTTTGAGTATTTTTTGACTACAAAAACATTTTATAAGCGATCGTAGCTGCCCTAGACAATCCCTTTATAAATCTGCTCCATTTATCTCACGACTAAGTAGTTTTTAAGTTATCCGATTTAATATGTTTCTAATTCGGTAATTATATTAAAAGTATTAAGATTGTGTACTATTTGAGTAATTTTTTTTTCAGTGTTTTGAGTATCCCAATTTTGTGCGGATCGTATTAACTGTGCCGGAAGATATACTTCGCGAAGCGTGCCAGAGATTGGTAATATTTTGTAAAGAACATATCGACATAGGAGAAAAATGCAAGGAGATAGACAACAATATCATACCAGTGACTAACGAAGCCGAATTTATTTGTGATAATTAGATTTATACACGTTCTTTTAAACAATTTGTCAATAAAAATGTAAAAAAAATCAAAGCAGCGTTTTTATTAATAATTTAAACTATTGATTGAACTAATATAATTACCATTTTGTCTGAGCTATATTTTGACGGATCCAGAAATAGGAAAATAAAATGCCGCGAATCACCAGAACATATTATATTCCTCAAATAAAAATATTTCAACTGTATCAATTTGCAATTTTAACGATTATTTTCGGACTAATCAGCATTAAACTGTTTTATTATGGTTTGACCCAAATAAAATATGCTGAAATAGTACCTATATTATAATGTCCTTACTCTCAAGAAAGAGCGGTATTTTGGCTTGTGTAAGTTCTCTTATGAACATGAAAAAAATTAAGTATAAGTAAGTATTAATTTTTAAAACAATATTGAGTTGGATAGATTTTTGGTTGACCTTTAATAATAAATACCTAAGTACATAACTAAAGGGTTTAAAATCAAAAGCTTTATTTACATTTTTTCTTGTTTGCGTCCTGCTCCTACATTACATAATCTGTAATTCTCTGCCGTTTGTAGTCTATACTCGCCGCCATTGTGCCGTTAATTTGACATTGACATTTATGTTTCCTCAATTTTAGCAGTCACCATTATTTTGTTTTAAATCAAATAATATATTAATTGCAAAATGTCGCTAACCAAATCAAACAAGAAGTTTAAATGGGCACTAGACTTCAACTCAAAGTAAGTTACTATTGCAATGTTTAGTGTAGAATAGTGATTACGAAAATCGATATTAAGTTTTCCATGTTCTTACAGAGCTCGTACTTCAGCGAGCGATCTGCCTTCGCCCCCTGGTTACAGCCAGTCGACAAATGCTAACTATACAGAATCCTCCAAAGACACGGATTCCAATTTGTTACTAATCAAAAAACTTTGGGATGTTGCCCTAGGACCTTTGAAGCAGGTGCCTATGAATCTATTCATAATGTACATGGCTGGAAACTCTATCTCTATATTCCCTATTATGATGGTAGGGATGTTGATAGTTCGTCCTATAAAAGCTTTATTTGCCACACAAAGTACTTTTAAGATGGTTGAAGGAACACAAGCAGCTGTCCAAAAGTTTGTATATTTCATTGGCAATATTGTGAATATACTACTCGCTCTTTATAAATGTCAGAGTATGGGTTTATTGCCAACACATTCCAGTGATTGGTTGGCTTTTGAGGAACCACTAACTAGAGTAGAGCATATTGGAGGTGGTATTTCTATGCTTTAAAAAATAGACTATGTAAACATATTGTTTATTTAATTGTTAACTAGGACTAGTAGGGTAAGCAGTATTTACAATAATAAAATGTTTTAATTTAAATTTCATTGTCTATTTAATTTTATTGCCTCAACCTGTTCAATCATTTATCTTTTTTGGCATCAGAAAAGTCTCCTAATTTGGACTTGATGTAGCCTTGAGCTTTGTCAAACAACACCCTAGGATTTTCTACTTTGTCAATCTGGAAAGAAAGTAAATTATTATTAGTAAATATGTATGGAATAAAGAATATTATCTTTAACAATTGCAATGTCCATTAAGACGGGTGATTTGGAAAATGTTCATTAATACTAGTTAAAACATGTACTCATGTAAGTCACGGTCATCACCAGCTGATGATCTAGACTAGGTCTTGGTGCGTGGCAGCTATCATTAATGGTCTAGTATATCTATCAATTTTACATTTTTGGAGTCTAGGGGGCAGCAACTGTTCCCCACTGGCGATGACCATGCTGTATGAATATCTTATCCATATTTAAAAATTTTGTTTATTTGAAAGAAGTACGCAGAATTTAAACAGTTGTGTATAGAATCAAATTTATGGAAAATAACTACCTACACTACAAAAAATACAGACCAAAATAAAACATAGAAAAACTGTGTGAACAAATAGTTCCTGGTTAAATGTTACAACCAACACTAGTTCTACTGTTGGAATAAATCAATAAAACAAACCATCTTTTTTGCCAAGAGCCTTTCCACAATCTTTTATGGCTTTCTTACAAACAAATGAAACTGCACCCTGTGTTCAGAGAATTATGGAAAGGAGGTATTAGTATTATAAAGTTATTTTCAGAAGAACTTTAACAAAAGAGGCCACACCATGAAGTTTTATAGCACATTGAACCAGGAACAATGCAAATTATTTAAAATAAGTTTCATACATTTTACAAGCAAAGGATTTCTATATACATACAAAAGGCATGACCTCTTATGCGATCACTTTAAGCAATCATTTCTACATGAAAAAGAATTCTATCTATCCACATATATAATTCCTTAAGCCACATTGGTTTATTACACAAGTGACAATGTGGGTTTGTCCATGTCAGTCATTACCTGTAACCTTAACAGCTTGAAAGTGAGAGCAGAAGTTCAATTCAGATTTTCACCAGTGTTAGAGGTTTTAAATTAATTTCTATTTTCAAAATATATCATACAGCTAAAGATGTTATTTAGGTATCCAAAGCAGGTGAACTTGAGTTGGCAAATGAATTGACAAAGCCATTATACAAAAAACAATACAGTGCAGTTACACAATATTTACTAAAGTTATCTTGGTGTGGTAGTGAATGTAAAGTTTACCTGATAATTTTGCGCTATATATACCCCGGTGTAGACACCGGAGCCAAAAATAACCTGAAAAACATAAATACTCTTCTACCTGACATGGTACCTAGTGCTATGAGCACATTTTAGCAATTGTATGCTTTACTTTCATAAAGTACAAATTGCTGCACCTACAGCTGTTACTGGATCTCTAAGGAAGACATTTAGTCTTTAGTGTAATTACTTATACTATTATAAATAAACAGAATGGGAATAATTAAAAAATAAAACAGGTGTGAGGCAAAGTTCAATGATCAAATAAAGAAATAAAATTGGAAACAGATTAAAATGTTTGTACGCCGACATTACATTGAAATTAATATGTCTAAATTGTAAAAACCTAATTTGTTATTGAGGATCTTCAACTTACAGTAGTTTTAAATAGCGACCAATAACAGGCTATCCTTCTGATAGCCATAATTTTACGAAATTTGACATGTTGATAAATTAAATAAATTAATCTATATACTATCACTTTCTATTGTATTGGTATAATTACAAAAAGTTTGCTTGGTTTAATTCCACCAAGCAAACTTTAAACAAATAGACAACCTAAAAATTACATCTTAAGCAACATAAGCTATTTAAAAACTAAAGCTAATGTAACTGCCATTTTGAGGTTTTCCATTTTTAAAAGTTAACTTCAAAGAATACGTAGATCATCGAAAGAGTTTCTATAGCAAAAATAGTAACGTCACATTAAATTGATGCAAGAATTATAATTGTGCTTTACTGCGTAAGATTATCATAATTTAGAACAAAAGGATTGAAACACAGCCAATGTTTATATAAATTCCGTAACAATGTAATTGTTCAAAAAGCCTTTGATTCCAAATAACCGTAAATCTTACTTACCACTCCCTTCAACATCTTGTATCGCTGTTTCTTTAAATACTTTCAATATCAAAAGACAAATGTGATGTCTCTAGATAACAATAATATTTAAAATTGCAGCGAAAGCTTTAACTTTTACATATTGACTTTGACAGTATTGACAGTGTAACAATAAAAGCATAGATAATACTACCGGATGCAGACGCAAGATGCTCAATCAATGATTAATTTAAAAACAAATTATCTTTGAAACGTATGCAACCACAGATATCTACTAAACAATACAGATAGGACACTTGTAGTTTATATCATTAGTCCTAATGTTGGCGCACAGCGCTAGTGTCGCAAAGGCGTTAGTGAGGTTAAACAGATTTAATGAACACGAACTATCGATATCGATATGTTGGTAGTGATGTACCACAAACCATAAAAATGGATGCTTTTAAAATTAAAAATTGAATTTTATGGAGTAAAATAAAACTAGTAAAATTTACAAAATCATTTATTACCCCTATTACTACTGTTAGTAGCTGTTCTTTAGATTAACCACTAAGCTCTATGTTAGTGGGGACCAAGAAAGACAACCACAACTGTCTCAAATTATCGTCATTCGGAAGATAGAAAAGGCGATCAGTTCGGTTGGTGGATGAACAGTTCCCAACACAGCATTTTCGCAAATGATAATTTCGTAAATGATTAAATCAAGGAAAAGCTAGGTTTATCTTGTAACTCAACTCAAACTTTAAAAAAGCGAGGAATACACAAAATAATATCACAACGTTCACTTGAATTTAACGGCAATTACTTGACAATGACAACGTCAAATGAATAATGTTATGGCGGCACAAGATGGCGGTCGACCAATCAACAGATAGCTCACTAGCGCTTTTCGCAAACAATGGAACTAAAGGTGTCACCTCCCTAGTATGCAACAATATTGCGTTGGTGTTGGTGGTTGGTGCAGACTTGATAAAAAAAACTATTAATCAACTAAAAACATAACAATAAGCTAATCTAAATAAAAACTCTAAATAGGAACTGGATTCAATAATTTTATAAAACTATTCATTAGATTTTGCCGGTAAAAGAAATTTAAATTTTCTCTAGATAGTGTCAGACATTTGTCCTATAATTTCAATAACTAGGTCAACAGATTGTGAACTTGATTATTCTATAGTTTCGTAAAGTTTCTAACTTTGCAGCTTGGGGGTGTTGTTCTTTATTTAGCTTGGGAGACTTGCACAAAAATCTGCCCTCCCGAATTGGTCCGTTCATCCGTCTAGAGCTAGACGTTTTATAAACTAACAGTAAGCATAATTGCCGGTGAAGGTGTTCCTTATAATATCTTCTTTACCCATCTTTGTAGGCGCAGCCGCACCGATTTGTTTTGGATTTAAACTTTCTTATTTGTAGATCAATAATTATTAGCAAGTGGATTTTAGGAAAACACGTTCGTGTAGTTATCGAAACATTTTATTACAAATTTAAATTTAACACTTACAAAATAAAATCTTTCATAATTCTTCAATATTGCCTTTTACTTTCAGAATTTTATTTTGCCTTTTATACATAGAAAAATATAAGAAACTAAAAAAATATAAAATATTTACAATAAAATATGTAGTTTAACAAATATTTAGGATAGTAACATGTGTTTTAGTAAAAATAATATGATCCAATAAAGAATTCGCAAAATGTGTATGCAAAAAAACATTGACTAGGTCAAATACCGCGCAGAGTAGTCTATTTTATAACAATACATTTGAAACAGGAACAAATACTGATTTAAATACTTAATACAGGTAGATGGCTTTATCAACTCTGAATTCATTATGCTATATTCATCAAAATCGCAGAAAATTTGGAAATAGTTAACTTTGTCTATTAAAATCTTAGAGCATTATCTATGTAGATCTTAAAGTAGTTTAAAGTTTTGTTATCTATAGACCTTTCGCTATTCTATTGCTCTTTCTTTAACAATATCAACGGTACTTTGCGATATAAAATAAGTATTTTAATATGAATTAATGAATGGTCATGATCTTAAATATTCTTTTCACTCAATAGCAAATTGTTATTCAACATTCTCTAACTTAAGACACTTTCGATGTGACGACATTCGAAGTTTATTGCGAGTTATTCTTTAAAACAAAACAAATAATGGAAAGATAACTCACCTCTATTAGTTACACTAGCGCCATTGATAAAATGTTTTTTTCACTTTTAAATCATTATTAAAATATTCGGAAACGAAGTATTACGTATTACCTCGATCTATCATTATCAATGAAATTCCTCATTGGCGCGAATTATACAGCTTAATAAAATATCTTAACAATTACGAGGACACTTATATCTACTATATTACTGCGTTTACAGTAACAACTTTCTTATTAATGTTTAAAATATCGTTGGAATATTAATATTATTAAATATCATTTAATAATATAATATGTGGAATGTATTTTTCGTATAAATTATGCAATTTCTTATTGCAATAGTTTTTATACAACTAAAAATTCACTCATCTAAAGCAACGTAAGCTTAGCTTTTATTCTAATTCATTACATTATTAATAATTACTATTCGATTCCAGATGTTGTAGCTAGCTTGGAACAATGATAAAATATTGCATTCCAAACAGCTGGTTCGCTGTTTGAGTTTCCCAAATAATAGTCGTGGATTTCAATGGCCAGTTTCCATACTTTGTATCACCAATTAAAACCAAGATAAGCCACAACTTATTCATTAATATTCGGGACTTAACTATATTTGAACTAACAATATACAAATAGAACAACCATGAGTAGGTACCTTAACAGGAATATCACAATCAAATGTACTTTACTTGTTTTTTTGTTCATTGTTCCGAACTTCTGAATAGATATTGTATGGAATCTTCGTGTAGAGCTATCAAGAGCATAATAACACCACCGGTGAGTATACCGAGCACCGCAAAGAACAAGTTTAAACTTTTGCCGTGATTGTTTTGGTTTATTTCAGGAACTAAGTCCGCAAGGGCTATATAGAAGAAGGTTCCCGCTGTAGCCGCGTATATCCATTGCGACGCTGATTCGTGGTCTTCCGCCAGCCAGATGCCTCCAGCCATTCCCATAAAACTCAACACCGAAGACAATAGATTATAATAAAGAGCACGTCTGATACTCATACCCGAACGCAACAGGACTGCGAAATCTCCTAATTCGTGCGGTAATTCGTGACAAAACACGGCAAGGGCCGTTGCGAAACCTGTTACTGGATCTCCGCTGAAGGCGGCGCCTATCGCGAGACCGTCAGTCAAGTTGTGCAAGCCATCGCCGACTATCACCATGAGAGCTGTAGACGTCATGGGCCTCTCTACCGGTGGTGGAGGTGACCCAGGCATCATAGCTCCGAGCTCGATCGGTTCCGTCTGTTTGCCAGAATCCACTTTAACTTCTTCGACAGCCTTCCCTTGCGGGGCATCGTGGGAATGCGCGTGTCCACCGTTAAGCGTTTGCATGATAGCTTCAACCGAATAAAAAAACAGTATTGTTAAAAAGGTGACGCTGCATTTGAGTATGACTTCTGTTTCCTCTTGAGGTTCGGAGGAAGGTCCGTGCGACTTTAGTGCATGAGGCAGCAAGTGCAGCAAAGCATCGCCACATAAAGTTCCCACAGCCACGGCGATGAGAAAGTGTAAAACGTGACTGAATATAGCTGACTTTAACAAAGGTACTACTGCGACTCCGAAGAGACCCGTTGCGCTGATCACTAAGATGCTTAAGCTTGCGTATATCCATGCTGAAACAGATAAAAATAGAACGATTAACACGACTGATGGCGTTGATGGTCAACAATTTAAATTTATAACTTTACAAGTGATGAAGAATTATGAAGGATTTTTAGACATAGTTCTTAGCAATGGTTTACCGTCGAAACCTAACTAGGCACACAACAACGTAGGCACAACCAATATGTGCCAGCTAATATATTCTAAGCAAATAACTTACTTAAATATCTTTCTTGTTTGGGCGGTGGCGCCTCAGTCTTGTAGCAGGAGCGTTGGTCGAGTTGGTACACCAGGGCGGGACACATTTCGAGGAAAGTTTTCGGATTGATAGTAATGACTCCGGGCTCGTTCTCCATGCCGTACACTTCGAGTATTTCCTTCGGCGACAGGCATGATTTCTTTAAAATTGGGTCCGCTGGAAAATAATCATATTTTTCACGTTTAATATTATTATAATACATCAAGATGGTGATTGTTAAAGGTAGGTTATTTAAGAACGGCAGATTATAACAATACATGACTAGAGAATTGACAAATGTAAAATAGACATAAAATGTACTTTGAATAAGGGCTAGCCTAGATCATCGGCTTGCGAAGCCCATTTCGTTTAGTTAAAATGTCGTGTTTGCAAATACTGAAGTCGTGTTGCTGCCAGTTACATTTTACTAGTACGATGGCCGTTGTAAAGGTTTGTTTACAGTTCACAAGTACGTAGTGTATTGCTCATTCGATGTGAGGTCGGGCCTCTAGGGTCGATGTATGTTTAATGGAGCGTCCGTCTCACCCACGGGACAATAATAGGATAATGGGTTCACAACAGCACAGACCATCCGTCTGAGGTTTTGCTTACAGCAACTACTTATTACGTAACATTACAACTGATAGTATTTACTATTCATAGTACTAAGCATAATCTTACTAATATTATAAACGCGAAAGTTTAGATGGATGGATGTTTGTTAGACTTTGTACCCTAAACTGCTAAACGGATCTCTATGAAATTTGGCATAGATGTAGAGGATAGTCTGGAAGGCTACTTCTAGTCATAGGCTTCTTACTTTTTTTTTAATTCCACGCAGACAGAACCGCGGGCAAAAGCTAGTATTTGATAAATCTATAATATATATTTTACATCTATTACCTATTTAAAAATACTTTTTAGCTAAGTTCTTTTCCAATCTATTTTATGACTCTCTTTTATTAACGATAGATGGCGTTGATTGTGCAATTTACTGGTCTTGGTTCGATTCCGTCATAAATCAATGTGTTTTCCACAGATTTGTGAAGAAGAAGAAGAGTCGACCTATCTGCAATTATCTTAATTTAGGTGACTAGGGTCTTTTTTGGTGTGGGGGAGATCATCTGCTAAAGATACACTGCTTTCTGGGGGGGATGAAAAATTATGTGAATGTATTGAATAGAAGACCGTTTCGGGGTTGCTAAGGAAAGCACCGGAACCGATTATTTAACATAGAGTAGACTAGAGTTTCTCGATGGGGACGTGTATGAGATGATTAAAAACTGTTTTGAAAACTATGAGAGTTGTCTAAGTCTTCAAAGTAGTTAATTATTGTTTTAGTAGGTGATGAATCACGTAAGTACGCTGTCAAATCTAAACATTTTTTCATGACTAACTCGAACCATACTCACAACATGTTTTACCTTACTGTTAAATTATTTATTAATTGAGCCCGGAGATCGATTCAAAAGGGCCAATAAATACCTATGAGATATTTTAAAATATCATAAACGTTCGTTTCTGAGATTATAAATAAGTCTCTAACTTCTTCTCAATCTCTTGTCTTAAATCTAATGTAACAAACTCATAACCTCAAAAATGATTTTTTGGTTACATATATGAGATTATATCCGACCTTATTAGGTAATACTAGGTTTCGACTGCGACTCCATCCGCGTGGAATAAAAAAAATCAAAAGTAAGTAGCCTATGTGTTCTTCCAGACTATCATCTAGATCTATACCAAATTTCATCGAAATCCGTTCAGCCGTTTAGGCTACAAACTATAACAAACATCCATCCATCCATCTATACTTTCGCATTTATAATATTAGTATGATTAGATATTTTCAACTTGTAACATCAATTAGGTAACCGTAAACAATTCTTGTTATTTTCCGTGACATGTGTTATGGCGTCGAGAAAGCAGTTAAAATGGTACGAATGGCGCTTTCTATTGAGTTCTGAGACACCTTGCAACAGATTTACTTTCTATCCGATATAATTATATCTAACGGGTAGACATTTGGCACTTTAATTTTGATTAAACATTGATGGGAGAACAACGACTAGAGAAATTGCGTGTGTCATTTTATTTATAGAAAAAGGCGGGAAAAAAAATTAAGTAGGTAGATTTTAACTGGTACTTGAAATCAAGATGGCATACATAAAACGGAATTTTCCTTACTTGTATTAAAAGACGTTAGTTTTTTGTGCTTTTCAGTCAGACACGGTCGATTCATGTAACACCAATAATCTTTATCTGGCGTATCACGTTAAATAAACAGCAAAAACAGACGGTTACGGATGTTAAAATTCGATGAAATTTCTAGACACTTTATAGAATGGCACGTATATACAAAGAAAAAATAGGAACATCGACCGCCGTTTGGAACAAAAATAAAATTTTAAATGAGAAAACTTAGGTGAATTTCCACTGAACAGTAAAACAAAACGTTATCTACGTTTTTTTTTTCAGAAAATTAAAGGGATGACACTCGAGGAACAAATGACCGCCACATATACTTAAAAACCATCGAATTCACAAAAAAATTCAGTTTGATTGTACTTTGTGGTAAAAAACTGTGTAAAACTAATTTACTGAATCCTTTGTGAATGGAATCAACAACTAGTATTTGTGCTGTGAGCTGTGAACAGACAGATAAATGTGAAACGTTTTTGCTCGACTGCCCGGAAACCAGCTGTCAAAACATAATTCCATTATTTGCATTGCAGAAGTTATTTGTACGTACCAAATATGTTGTGGATAAAAATGTACGGTTAACTCTATTTCTAGTGTTATTTATTATTTGCATTTAGTACTCGTCTAGGAAATTTTTATAATGTTACGATATCTTTGCATAATAACACTAAGACTATATGACGAATGAAAACGCAGGATTTAGTGTTTCAAAATAATGTCTAACATTGTATTGGCAGGTGCGCATTCATCAACAGATTCCTATTCTTTCGATTGTATAATAATAAGTATTTGAGATCTCTCTTGCTCATCGACGCCGGTGTCTAAATTATATAAGCTTTAACTCACTTTGTGTTTTAAATTTAGGTTTTGTGTTTCTATTTGACTGCAGGTGTCGCTGCCCTCGCGCCAACGGGGGCTATCGGGCATAATTATAGAATGAACATTGTATGCATTCGGAACGTGTCATTGTTTTTGCAATAACAAGGCGATAATGACCCTTAAATCAACTCGAAATTATTTTATAAAATTAATCTCACAGATTGTAAGACGTGCTTTTTTATCTGTGACATTAATTGTGATAATTTTGTAAAAAGGGATGGAATAGCCTAATAGGAATAACGTGCTATTAGGTTGATTTTATAAACGAACTCGAAAGCGTCAGGGTCATTTTCATATTCAATTCTTGTTATATCGACTACTAACCTGTTTATTATCACGTGCGAAACAATAAGTTGTACTCATCCCAGATGAATAACGCCCTATTTGTTGGTGTTATATGACGTACTATCAATAGACTGTTAAATAACTTCTCTCAGTTATGGTCAAGATATTCTAACTGTGTTTTGTTTATAGCTCAAAGAGACCGTGGGCAGACATGACATTCCCAAAATACTAACCAGCAATTATACACTAACCCTGCGGGTTTTTGTAACCGCTGCTTCATTCAGGACTGTTTGTTATTTCTCTACTTTTGCATTAAAAAAAATCAAAGTGACAAAAAATAATTTTCGTATAGTGGATACACACGATAAAATCAGTCTGTGGGTAAGCCCCATGTTATTAAATCGCCGTTAACAAAAAATCTAAGCTCTCTCAATCTCATATTCTTAAAATAGTCAGAAATCTTCACTCAGATATTGGTTAAGTAACTCTTAGTTGAGATTTAAGTGCAATTATCAAGAGGAAATTACCTTTAGCCAGGTCTAATTACTATTTACTTATGAGGCATAAAATTATACAGAATTAATGAAACTAATTGCTTTATCGGACCACCATAGTTCCTACTGTATGTTTAGTGTGACTAAATACCATAAAGGCCAGCGGATATGCAGTGCGGTGATCATTTCCAAGGACAGTCAGTGCTCAGTGCCCAATGACGTGACGTGTCTGTTTATATTTGTTGCCAATTCTACAAAGTTTTATTGTTCAATTTCCGCATTTCACTTGACTAGTTGCACGTTTAGTCAAGGACGTCTTTATTGCTTCTTACTTAAATTTAACATGAAGTACGCACGTTTTTAATTACTTTATTCATTTAATGTGGAAGTTACGATCACTCAATTGGTAGGGAATATACTGTGGGTTTAAAATACTGAAACACGTGTAGAAGAATATATTTCTATCTCTATTTTTTATCAAGAGAATAAGAAGGATGACTATATTTGTGCACGCATCTTCTTAATCTGCATCTTTAGTGAAATAACGTATATGTACTTATGTCTAGAGAATTAAGCTAAATACTGGAATGACCAGATGTAGAGCCTAGACTAACGTGAATAGTAAATAGTAAGAGATGACTTACCGATGGCAGGCGATCGTTTGTGCCTGTGCTGTGTGTCGTGCAGCTGCCGGAAGGTGCCATTCACGCGATGTATCGCCAGGTCATGCGGCGACGTGAACACCCGCCCGCCCAAACCAAGACTGTCTAACAAGTGCTCGAAACCCTGGAAGCGAAAATAATGCTTTAATGTTAGATAAGGTCTCGTATTAAGCCAGTGCCGTTGATCGTGTTAGTCCATGAAACATTATGTGAACTACCCTTTTTAATTCAAATAAATGTAGAGTTTTTTTAAGAAAAAAATTGATTGAATCCAATTATTTCGTTAAGTTAGATACGTACCTTCATCATTTCTATTACGATTTACTTATGGCAAATTACGAAATTTTTAATTATAGTCATCAATCATTACATCATAAGTTTGTAGACTAAGTAATTGCGTTTCTTTAATAGCTACTATTTCCGTAGATATATTTTTGGCGACATAGATAAATAATGATTTTGTAATAGAGATTGCAAATACTTTATCATTTTTAAATGTTTTAGTTACACAAAATGTTATAGCCGTGTGCGATTATTTATCAAAAACGATTGTTCAATTTTATTTTGACAATCGAGATTATTTCAAACTACGACTGTTTTCTGTTCCTAATGTTTTTTATGAATCTAAAACACCTTTACCATTTTTCAATAGTTTACCTTTGATAAGAAAATGTTGCATGATTATTGCGAATTGAAAATTATCGAAATATGTTATCTGAAAAAAATTCGGCACAACATTGTTGCATGCATCACGAGATCACGATAAATATGACAAATACGGATTTTCATTGCCTAAATATCCCAAAATACGTGTGATAAAACAGGAACAACGGTTTTCATGGTTCATTCCCGTTTTACCGTTAGGTCTGAGCGAGATTTCTACAGCGTTCCCTTGTTTAGCACTTTCATGGATGTGTCCTGTACACACTTATGTCTACAGTGTGTACAGGCATCTGACAGACCTTTGTAGGCTGTCCCTATTAGGCAACATATAATTGCAATATCAATTTGCGCGGTGTAGACTACAAATTTAAAGACTTTTTATGGTAATTACTTAGATCACCGGTGAAGTTTTATTTGTCGTTTTAAACAAAATCTTATTTACATGTCTGAAACTTTGTTTTGTAACACCTCATGCATGTCGACATTTGGTCAAAACATTTGAATACACGTAGCCAGTGATTTTACTGGCTTTGTATTGGACAAAAGCTGAGATGAATGCAGATCAGTTTTGTATTTCAAACTGCACATAATTTTATGCTGTGTTGCAAACACGCATATTGTGTTTTCTTTACATCATTTGCTCCAATTGTTTAAGCAATTATATTTTAACATTCATGGCTTCTAACTTGAAATATCTTAATTTATGGAACTTTTTGTATTTGATTTTATTTCAGGCTGTAGCAAATAAATTCTTAAACAAATTACACCGCTATACTTTTAAAACTATCCCCTAAATTATTTAGTGTCAATGAGATCTATTGTAAATACCGGAAGCGATAAATATATTTGTAATGATAAGAATTAATCAAATAGTACAGAAGTTACACTTATCTTTTTTCAAATCACATTGCGTAACATTTACAAACGAACTAGAAATCGATATACAAGTTTATTTCAGTCGTCTTCAGAAAAATCTGTACAGTAAAATCTGTCTTACCTACGTCACACATACATTTCCAAGTTATTGATAATTTCCCTCACTAACGCGATCACGTCAAACATTTCTTGATAAGTCATTCATGAGCATCAGACATTTCTCTTTCGTCAACAGTTTGTGTACATTCAAGACGTAAACGTGACAATGTTTACAAACTCCTTCAACACTTTGTTGTATTGTATGTTTTTTGTTGTGTACAATTGATTGACACCACAGTAGTAGCCCTGAATTACTTGGTACGACCATGTCTAGGATTGTCAACTACGATATCAACACTGACAACCGAGTGAGAGACAACCTATATTTAATTCTCTATTAATGTAATAGTATTAAATTGCTTTAATATATTTGATGGAGATGACGTACGAAATTCTGGATGAATGCTGCAGTATTATAAGATTCAATCTTTATAGACGCTCGGGTTTAGCAGATCGCATATCTTGGTAGGTTGGCCATACGATGAACGATGTAAACGCAGTTGCCCCGCCGCCGCACCGTTTTACGTCTCGCCGATGACTATAATTGTGATATGCGCAGCGTTACAAACAAGCGAGCAGCCGTGAAGTCTGGATGGTATTGTAATATGGAATTCTCCCGGTCAGTAACGATCACGAATAGAATGGTCGCTAATATTAACGAAAATGAGTTTCATCTCGTTATAGCGGCGCGGTTTCTGGCAACGGCAACGGCGTTGTTAAAATATGTGTAATGTGTATTTTTAACTTCATGAGTGTAGGAGGAAAAGATACGTCCGAGTCTACATTTTATCCTATCTTGTAGTTTTACTGTGATACTTTTTAAATCATTTATATTGCGAGACGTCTTTGTAGACTGGTGGTTAGAGCACCTCTCTGTTACAGTCTTGGATTAAAGTCTCAGCTAATTCAAACATACAAACAACTCTTCTGTTCTTTCTTCTATTATGTGGTTCTGGCAGCAACGGGGAACATTCAGGTCTAAAATTAAAGTAGTAAAATGTAATAGCTGATAAGTGGGGAGACGAACATTTTATTGCATTTGATTTTCATTTCGCTGTGAGTAACTAACAAGTGGGCATTACGAGACCCAATCCATGACTGCGAAGTACAGAACAATGCCCATTATCTAGGCTTGATTTTAGCGTTTTTTTCATTCAAGTCAAAAGAAATTTTAAAAATAAATAACAACGTAAGCCGGCACGCACCTGTTACGTATATAAACAGTACCAGTGCTTGTAAGAAATAAATTTACCGCCAACAAGTATAATTTACAAATTGCCAATCAAAATATGATTAACAAAACGCATTATCAAATCAAGTTTTACTCGTATGTTTATGCTTTAATTTAGTAGAGTGGCAAAAATAATTCAGGTAATTATTGTAAATTAATTATGAATGTATCTTAAAGTTATTTATTACTTTTATAAATAACTAACGTAATTAATAATAAGGGAACACGAACAAAAATATAATAAAGTAAACATTATAATTAGTAGTCAAAACAACACCAAAACAGTTGCTACTTAAAGGATTAAGTTAAAGAACAATATTAAAAAAAAAACTCGAAAATGTCAATCTAAATAAGTCTGTTGAGTAAACAAACGGTTATACTCGTACATTCCCTTTTGTATTAGAAAGAGAACGTTAATTAAAATTTGTAAAAAAAAATATGAACAATATGTAGTAAAAAGTTTTAAAAAAGGAGATTTTGAGTTGCGCCTTTTATTATTTTCCTAAAAAAGAGTTAAACGCGTTACGAGTAATTGACTACTGCTATTCATCAATATAACAATAACTATATTTCACATAACTAAAGCCCCGAAGGTAATATCTTATTAATTGTCGTCAATGAATTAGACATATTTAGTATCTAGATAGTTTAGTCAAGGGTGTGCGCGCTCTTATTAATCGACTCATGTAAAAACTATTCTAATTAAGCCGTAACAATAATAATTATACGGGGAGTAAACTAAAATGTAAACATTAGTAATCATCGATTGTTTCGATTCAATTGATACCTCGCTGTTCTGCCTCGCGACTCGCGACACACTGTTGTCGTATTTTATTGAAAAAAACACGAACCAAGCATGTTTAATCACTTAAATAGGAGAATAAAATATTTGTAACGTTTACAGTTAATTGTATGCCAAAGTACGCAAATTCTTCTCTTGAGGATTATTTACTGATAGACCGCATCTTCTCTGTAATAGATGTTAGTGGGTTATAAGTGAAACTCACCTCGTTGACTTTTTAAATAAATATATAAAGGGATCTGACTCATCGAAGTATTACCGCATAGCTAAGCAAAACACTGATCTTAAGAAAGTATTATAAAAATTAACATAAAAACACTAGTTAGTTCTGCTAGCTAGTTTTATAAACAAAGTTCATCACAAACGCTGGCTGTTCTTATAAATTCGCAATGTCCGCTGTCGAGAATCAAATTTGCGACTTCCTTTTCCGCAATCTACGCGCAGACGACCGTATACAATTTTAAATTTAACTCGACCGATATACATGTCGAATTGCTTTGTATTGTTTTAAAGTATTTGACACACCTGCCCGGTTCGTAATGCGGCATTCTACGCGTTGTCCTAACACGCTATCGTGAATGCATTTTTTAAAAACAAATCAAGGATTGAATGAAACGGACAATGGTCACTCGACATATGAAAATGTAATCAAATTAACACACACCGTTTTTTAGTTTCCATAACTTAGCCCCAAATTCATATCGGTTGCTTTAACCAAATATAGATAAGAAAATATACTTTTTCGATGCCGATAAGTGTTCGATTAAATTACACTTAGCTAAGAGACGATTAAGTTCGTTGAACTTCCGTTCACTAAACGGGAAAAAGTGCTATAGAAAAATAGTTTCAATTTTTCGTTACGCCCGAAATGGCGCGAAAAACAGAAAACGACGTAACTTCATTTCTTTCAACTTTATTGTAATTTTTTTTATAACTAAAGTACATTTTTTACTTGCTTAAATATTTATTTCAATATCTAAATATGATATAAATAAAATTGAAACTTACCTCGAATGTGATGACGCCTTTATATCCATATTTATCGAAGATCTTCTCAATGAAATATTGCTCTGCGGGCAGCGTGTTGTTGACTTCTGGTAGAGGCACGATTGCCTGCAGGTCCGGCGCCGCGAGGGCCAGCGAGGTCAGCACCAACAGGGCGCTCGCTGTCAGCATGGTGGCGACTTGCAAGTGGCGATTGGCAGAGGCGAGTGAGCTAGTCGAGAGTCTAGCTAGAGCAAGAGTGCGCACCACCCACTATCGGCCGAATGTCGAGATATCACGCCGCGTTGTTTACGCGCACCGTGTTTGTTTGTTTGTTCCCCCTAACACCATTATCACCATTCGTTCGCGAATCACTGCGCCCGCGCCGACGTCCTCATCGGTTGAAGCTCGGCGTGCGTCTGAGACTTTCACCGGCCGCCGGCTGATGTATCCGAGGCCGGATCGAACACCGTTATTGATAAAAAGGTGGCATTTACGCGCTGACTGGATGTCTGGCGACTGGAAAATTAAATCTATTATGCGAAAGTGTCTATTTTTTTCCAAGGACTAATCTGAGGGCGTTACGTTCTCTATTATTCAGGTTTCCTCGTTAAAAAAGATTCTCTTTTTTAAATATCGATGACATTGCTTTGTGTTGTTTCAAGTAATTGTCCTTTGTGATCATTTCGATGGTTCACAGGGTTACGTGGCAAACAGATAAGTGTACAGTTACGTTATTGATTCATGATAATAAACATATTACTAATGTAGAGTCAATGACAACGCGGGTTTCTGATACGTCTATCATACGCTAAGATCCTGAAATACAGTTACAAAGAAACAGATCTAGTAAAACTTATTAGTTTTAGAGTTAAAAGTAAATCGGTTTAACCAATTACTATTATATATGAAGAAAGGGATAATAATGAGGGTTGTATAGGAATTATAAATAACATTAATTTCGCTAACAATATAAGCTAAGGGAAATAATTTTGCCAATCATATGGTGTCTATGAATTCATGAGTGAACAACGAGTCATCGTCTAGTTAAAATACGTCATCCTGTTTAAAGAAAAACTAAAGTATTGAGGATGTAGTGTTTTGACAATAAGATAATCAACGCGTGGGATAAGCAATGCGCGTACAATGCGGTGTGCTATTCGTTTTTTGTTTCGTACCAAAGTATTCACCAGTCCCGGCACGTACAGCACACATATGCAATTATAATTCACAGACATACCGGTATACTTTGTCGCATAATTACACGAGCTAATTAACTAGTAGATTTATAGAGTCGAAGTTCTTTAACTGCTTCGAGATACTAAGATGTTTAACCAGATCAACTCAAAAACTACTAGTCAGTTTTTCATAAAAATATTGGACCACATGTATTCTATTCTAATATGATATGCATTCTCTTTGAAATTAAAAAAATAAAAACTATCGAAGCCCTTCCTATTTAGGACTCAATTACTTTTTCTAAACTTTCGTTTTGTAATTATTTTTTTTACTATACAGACCTGTGTAGATAGAGTTCAAGGTTTATTCTTATATCATTATACCAACATAAAGAAAATTTAACAATGTTTTCATTCAAAATATAAACTAGTGAATGAAAAGAAAATCCATTGAGACGCTACCAACTCATCTTTAATCTTTAATAAAAATAACATTAGGTAACCAAGAATAATAAAATTACGATAAGATTAAAATCAGTAATTCCTATAGGGCGAGTTTAGGCTTTCAGGTAACCTAATTTACATTCACGTATGAATCTTTTCAATCTAATCTAACTTCTAACTAATTTTATAAATGTGAAAGTTTAGATGGATGGATGGATGTTTGTTAGAGTTTGTAGCCTAAACGGCTGAAAGGATCTCGATGAAATTTGGCATAGATGTAGAGGATAGCCTGGAAGACCACATAGGGTACTCACTTTTGTTTTTTCTTAATTCCACACGGACGTAGTCGCGGGCGAAAGCTAGTTTTGTATAATTCATTACTATAGCTGTACTTGCTACAAACCTTGGCCTCTGAGAGTATTAAAAAATAAGTGTTCGGTTGTAAATTCATTTTAGACGAGTGTAAAAGTGTTAATCGCAATTTAATTGCCGATTACGTGCTTGACAACCAAGCGAAAGACCGTGATATAATCTGTATTTGTATTAAAAAAATAAAAGAAAGAAATATCAGTTATGAATTATACGCGAACAAACATAACAAATGTAAATAAATGTTTTTTTGCTAAAGTTTTCTTTTTATAATAAAAATATTTATCACATTGAAAAAAAAATCAAATGCTATGTAAGGTTGATATTTCCCTAATATCTACGTAGTGGTTTTCTTCTGGTTCCTTCTGGTTTTCTACGTTAGAAACAGAGCACCTACCTTGTTGATTGGAACGGACAACTGAGACACAAGTATCGTCAACATAGATAAATAATCAACGATCAAAAAATATTTGTAAACACAGGTTAAAGTAACCACAATAGACGGCCTTATTACTAAATTTGATCTTTATCAAACGACCTTTGCAATAAAAATGCAACAAGGACGCAAGATATCTGAATAAAATAAAAAACAAAACAACAATGAGAAAACGAAATAAAATAATTTGAGTAAACGCAACAAATTCAATAAAGATGGAGACAAGACTATGTTGTACAGTTATGATATAGATGGCAGGAGTTGATCTCAATTTGCCCTTTGCCCTATTGAGAGTATTACTTTAGGACTTGATTACATAAGGACTACCCTTACATACCGCTATCAGTCGTTATATCTATTTTTTTATATAATAAGGTGGCAAACGAGCAAGCGGCCACCTAAATCCGCCGAAATAGCGAAGCGAACGCTGCTCATAAACATCCTCAATTGCAGATGCGTTGCCTACCCTAAATCGATGGAGGAGGAGACGCACATAAAGAGGATATTTCCACTTCCTGTGCGTCCCCTCCACCGTCAAATCCACTTTCCCATCCAATCCTTTCCTTATAAGAAAAGGGTGAAACGAGCAAGGGACTAAAATTGGGCCTCCGGCACCACACTCGTCAGACGAAACACGGAATTGCTCCCACTTCAACCCTGTCTTCTGTGTGGTCGTGGCATTGCATCGGGCGAGCCGACCCATTCGTGCTAAGACGTTAAAGCGGGCTCTACCACTGTTAATGAACTCCCTTTTTAAAATTCTCTACATTTCTGTCATATATATTGTCTACTAAACTGCTATAAACTACATAGTTATTTAAAAATCTCCTTAGGTTATTATTATCGATTAGATTACAATTATTTGCGCTCGAAGGATAAGTTGATACGACCTTATGCAAATAAAACTCAATGTGTATTTACAAAAACTCAACTCTTTAAGGGCACTTTAATCTTTGATTACGGGATTTTCCATTTGCAACAAATAGGTAATCTTTTCTGTAGAATAATAAGGAAAATATTTTAATTAATTATTTTTTAATACAATTTGAACCAATTCATATCCAGAATTCCACACTCAGTTGTTTAATGGTTATTCAATTATTTCCATCTATACTAATATAATAAAGCGTAAACAAACAAACGTTCTTTGTTGCCTAAGATGTCAGCAATCACAGCATATTTTTGACTAATTCTTTTTTAATAAAAAGCCCTACACTTACGTCACGCTTTAGGCTATGTATTTTCACGCCATTAAACTTAGGGGTAAATATTTTAGATAAAAACCTTAATCTGGGAAAGAGACCATAAGTTGCTACCAACATCAAGGAAGCAAGATTGCCATAGTTTGTCATCATGTCGTGTCATTTTGACATTTGAAATTGATAATTTGACAAATGTACACAATGAAATAAAGTTTTTATAATTTCACGCGGATGAAGCCGCAAGGGAACAGCTAGTAAAAGATATTCTGTAAAATCCGTTGCTTTTAACCTTAATGTGAATTACATAACTTCCCATATCTACAGCGTATTTTGTTATAATTTTCAAACATTACATTTTCTCCCACAATAATTTTTTTCACATCGACGGCATGCAATCGGATATTCTGTAAGTAAGTATAACAAATAAGACATTTTATTCATGTGACAACTTCACTTTATATGACCGATGGATTTATATTTCCCTGCGTCTCCATCAGCGCGGAATTTAAATCATGATTAGTTAGTCTGTGTGTTCTTCTAGACTATGTTCTACATTTATGCCAAATTTCAGCTAAATATTCTCACGAAACTTACATTTTTTATAACATCAGTTAAATAGCAAGACATGATTTTTCCACTACAAAAAAACTCCTTTATCTATATCTATACTTCTATACTAATATAATAAAGCGTAAACACACACTACTTTGTGGCGTAAGATGTCAGTAATTACAGCATATTTTTGAATAACCCTTTTTTTTAATAAAAAGCCTTATACTTACTTACGTCACGAATTAGGCTATAGATTTTCACGCTATTGAACTTAGGGGGTAAATAAATTGGATAAACATCTCAATGTGGGAAAGGGACCATACGCTACAAGCTGCCAACATCAAGGAAGCAAGATTGCCATAGTTTGTTATCATGCCTTTTTGACATTTGCAATTGATAATTTGAGAAATGTAAACAATGAAATAAAATTTTCATAATTTCACGCGGATGAAGCCGCACGGGAATATCTAGTAAAATATAATATTGGCATCCCTCTCCCTGTCTTTAAATGAAACAGAGATAACAATGTTTTGATATAAATCATTTTGGAATATTACGGTTATCTATGGCTCCCTCAATTTATATCCGGTGTACGGCGATAGGCTTATCAATAGTACGTTACAGATCTAGTAAAAAATAAGTTCTTTTTGATCAAGTGCGGATAGCGACACTATCTGCTATCTGCCATCCATCTTGCATCAGTTAATTTCAAAATCAGCAACCAGACAAGTTAACAAATTAAAGCAGTTGTTCTAAGTTTGTTGTATAATTCTTTAATATCAGTAGGTTTTTTTTTTCATTAAACTATTATGTTTTGTAGATAAAAAATCTCTAATCATCTTATAATCTATATTTTATAGGTATTTAAGTATATCTAGCCATGACTTAGATAATTCCGAGCAATGTCAATGTTTTGTTTTAAATATATTTATAATTTATTGGATTACAAAATGGTTCCGTAAGATCCGAAAGTTTGTTTTAAGTTTTAATAATAATTTGTTCTTAGCTGTACTAAATTTGCAGCAACCTAGTGATCGCGCCTTCAAAAGAAACAACAAAAGAAAAAATGTGTATGATTTTTAAGTTACTGCAAAATTATTTGTGACAGCCAACTAAACTAACATGTTAGTTTTGATCGTAGGTTGCCTTACAAGGGAAAATTTGACAAAAATACTCTAGAATATTCTACTAGACTATCGTTATTGAGGGGAATAGACACATAAAGGGAAAGAAGCTCTCAGCGCGTTTCCCGTCTGTGGCATCAGCGTCTTTACATTATGGAATAATTTTCAGCGTCGTGTAGACAATTCTACTAATATGTTTTTTAAATCCTGATAAAATTCGAATAGGAAAATGGATATGCATAAAAATTTAAATAACGCGAGCAACTCTCGGGTCGCATGTGACCCACCTCAACTGACGTATGTCCTCGTAACCAATCATTCATCTTCTAAGTGAGAAGACCCTATTATCTCATTGCTGAACGAAACCTTGTACTCGAAACAGACGAGGTCGAATTGAACAAAATTTAGAATCTCCAGCGAGTTTCTGATCTCAACGTCAAGTTACCTTTAAATAAAGATTTACAAAGCTCTTGTGTAAAATGTTAGTTTCCCTCACCCTCCATTGGAGTTTTACTTGGAGATAATGTAATTAATTATTGTTGATCGAAGAAAGCTTTTCTCCTATTATTCGAGCCAGTTTCTCTTGAAGTGGAAATTAAGGTTCTTAAGAATTTACCCAGAAACTCCTAAAGAGATAACATTTGATAAGTATGTTTTAATTCAATCAATGTACAAAGTAATACGCAACAAGGTCATTTATAGATTTATTTGAAAACATTCAGGGCTATTTAATTATTTAATGTGTGGTGTGAAGTTGATAATGCTTTAAACTTGATGGGATTTTATAAATGTAGCGAAAGAAGTATGATTTGTAAGTCAAAAATATTCCAATGAAATAATTATACCTTATGAT
>LD699455.1:6222696-6239372 GCA_003118335.3 Papilio memnon
TATTCAGCAATCGAATTTTGGCGGCAAAAACCGAACTGGTTAATTAACATTGTTAATTATTAGTATGAATGGTGTTAATGTTTGCACTTACCTAGTTCGGCGTAGCACAGAGCACCGATCATTGAGATGAACCCCGACAGCACCCAGACTATGAGAGCCATACCCTTCGAACCGGCATTCTTGAGCGCCAGGCTTGGAGACACAAATATACCAGAGCCTACTATCACCCCCACTATAATAGCTACCCCATTCATTAAACTCAACTCCTTCTTCAAACGAACCCGCTCACTTGAGCCTTTTTCATCATTTACTTCTCCTACATCAATATCTTTCGGTTGCAAACCCTCGCTGTCTGAGACTTTTGCCATTTTTATTACTTGATTATTTTAATAAATTAATAATTTTATATTTAAAATCGAGTAATAATTTAAATATTTAATTCGAAAATACAATGTCTGTCATATTCAATAGCCGAAATTCTGAGCCTCCGCTATGCGGACATTGCATCATATCTCTATGCCACTGAAAATACCACGTGCGATGTGGAACAACATAAAATAACCATAGGATACTGATAATAATGTCTAATAATGGTTAACCGCCACACATTTGCCGATAACACGCAACTTAAATAAACGCACTATACCACATAACTTGACTATATCAGGTTAAAATATTCAAACATATGTTTCCATTTAAATACTAGTGTTCAATAAATTAAAAAAAAAATCCGATTAGAATATAGTACTATACGAAAAATAAATACGAAAAAATATTGGATACCATCGAAACTTGGTTGGTACAGAGCACGTTGTGGACACGTTCAACGTGACGCGACCCCACTTTACAATTCACTATACTTCACAAAGTTAACCACGACTGTCTACCGCCATCACATGCTTGCATGCTGAAACGACATGAATGAGATCGTCACGCCAATTGATTCTAGACCTTATCCCCATACAGCAAAGTGTATTATACATTTGTCATTAACCATGTGAATTCATTGCCAAGTTTGAATAACCGGTTAAGAGATATCCGTCTCGTTCTTTTAAAGCACGTGTGTATTTGGCATACTTTTCCCCCGAAACTAATTAGATGCAGTCAACACTAGACACGCAGTGATAATACTCAGCTTAGCTACTGATAACTGCTAGATTATTGATAGCGACCAGATGAAGTTTCTTGACACAGGATATGAGTAATTCATTTGTACCAATGGCTGCTCTTTGGGGTCAATGACAGCATTTCTAAAGTTTACTACCGTATTGTTTTATTAGTTGATCAATAAAAATGAAATGTAAAAGGATCGATGGATGGGCACACGCTACACTGGCTGGAAATATTTGTATAACAATATCCCTCATTAAAATTAAAAAGAAAAAAACATGGAATATATATTTGCAGCAACAGTGGTGTTTCCTTTTTTACATCATTTATGTAAAAATATAACAGGTAAATAGTGGCCCTCTCCTTTGAAACATTGCTTTTAAGTTCACAATTCAAATAGGATTATCAGTAAAACTCCAGTAAGATTTAATCAACAACTTTCGTATAGTTTTTTTATTTTTAAATCTACAAAAAAAGCAACATAAAAATTGTTTTTTAAGCATTCAATAAGAACTAAAAAAATAACCAAGTATTGGCATTGTGTTAACTATAATAAAAAAAAAACTTTTCCAATATTACTTCTACTGTAACCTATATGGTATTCCGCCAGCAAGGAATTGAGGTATTTTTTTGTAAATTAAAAATAAAAACATGAAAGAGCCCTCACGCCATCTATCGTCGTTATTTTTCGTCATAACGTTTTTATAGACTATAAAAATTATTTTAGTATCATATCTGTTATCACAAGTATCGAAATACTCATTAAAATCTCAAATGAACATTTTCAGTATGAAAAATATTTATTAATAACATTAACAAGAAAATACAGCCTCAGGCCTCATATGAACATATTATGTTTCAACTTTATTGTATAACAAAGTAATTTATTGGACTTTTTCACTTTTTGCTTCATATTTAAATATTCTTGCTGTACCATCATCTGATGTAGATAATAAAATATTTTGTTTTTCATTATAACATAAATCAAATATTTCCAGCCAGTGGCCCGTTAGCATCAGACTTCTTTCTCCAGACCTTCCGTTGTATATCCTAATTGATCCATCCAAACAACCAGTGACAAGTTGATCATTTATCCAAAATATCTTTGTCACCGCAGCGGCAACACCATCTTCTTTCTTTGAACAATAATGGCGGATCATTTGTTTTCCAACATCCCAAATCGTAACTGAACCATTTAATGTTCCTAAAAGTAAACAAAAGGGGCATCATTGTATAAAGTTCATCACTAGAAAAAGGTTCTCATTATAAAAGATATCATTATAAATTACTAATGTTTGGGGGAAAACTCATCTTTTGTCAAGTTAACTTTAATTTTATTTAAAACGAGCTGTCGGGCACAAACTTCGTTAGCGCAGAACATTCCCGTGTGCATCTACCTACCGTGTACATCTACTTTTTAACAGCTACCTCCCAGTCAAAGTCCCTTCCAAATCGGTCCACCCGTTCCAGAGATAGCGGTCTGGTCGCCATTTTGACAACGCGGAATTAAAAAAAAATGTAGTCTATAATTTGCCCGCCCATGACAGCTACCGTCCAGTGAAAGTCCCGTTAAAATCAGCCCAGCCGTTTCGGAGATTACCCGGAACAAACGCGACTTGCGGATAGACAGACAGACAAAAAAAATTAAATGCTATTTTCGTTATCAGCAACGCAAATACATCATCTTCCCGAAATCTGGAATTTTTCTTTTAATATTACAAACAGACACTCCAATTTTATTATATGTAAGACTAGCTGTTCCTGTGCGGCTTCATCCTCGTGAAATTATAAAAACTTTATTTTAGTATTTACATTTGTGACATTCTCAATTGGAAATGTCAAAAGGACATGACATGATGACAAACCATGGCAATCTTGCTTCCTTGATGTTGGCAGCAACTTATGGTCTTTTTCCCACATTAGGGTGTTTATCCAATTTATTTACCCCCTAAGTTTAATATCGTTAAAATATATAGCCTAAAGCGTGACGTAAGTGTAGGGCTTTTATTAAAAAAGAATTATTCAAAAATATGCTGTAATTGCAGACATCTTAGGCAACAAAGAAGTATGTGTTTATACTTTATTATATCAGTATAGAGTATAGATATAGATATAGATAGACAATATTCTTTACCTAATGCTAAATATCCCAATTGTTGATTTGAAAATGCTACAGCTTCTAAATCATCATCGGTTTCTAATTGGGCGACAACTTTACCATTGACCGATGTTGTCAATACAGCTTTTCCTGAAAAAAAAAAACGATTTGACATTTAATTTTTTTTTAATTTCGTGAATGATTCATGCATGTTTGATTATAATTGGTTTTTGCTAATAATGCCATTATGATGGCAACAACTTACAATAAATAGATGTACCATTAAAGCATAAAGCCTGAACAACTGTACCATTTTTGAGAAATAAGGTGTTATAGAGTAAGTAAGGACAAAACAACTACAGAAAATTCTAAAAATAATGAAAATACCGGGTTTGAATTGCACTTGCCATAACTTTTTTTGTGTATGTCAGTATATTCCTATATGAGATTTAGTCAGGTTCAGGTTAGTTGTTTTTTTTTTTAAATTAAGATTTCTTTACAAAAGAAAATTACCATCTGTAGATATAGAGGCCATAATATTATTTTCAGGGTGTGTATCAACATCTGTAACTCTTAGCTGGTGGACACTTTGCGGCACTTGCTGAAGAACAGAATTTGTCTTCAGATCCCAAATTTTTACTGTGCCATCTTCATAACCAGATACTAAGCGAATACCATCGGTGAAGAGCTGGAAAATGTTTTACATAAGTGTTTTAATTTTGTGATAAAACATTTGATGGTATTACAGAATTCCTATTTAATATAGGATATTGCATATACTTAGGACATAAATATGTATATATAGTTCAAAAATAAGTATATGTGAATAGTATTCCCTGGTATATCTTATAATTTCAATTTATTTCATTAAAAAGCATAAATATATTTCATGAAGGTAGTAAGGGTAGTCAACATTATTTTTTTAGGATAGATCTAACAAATATTAAGAAAATTACCTTGCCACATTCTGTTTTCACATTATGACCAGGTAATATCTTTGTATCTCCTGAAGGTATTTTAAATACAAAAATATCACCGGAAGCACCACCACATATGAGCACTCTTGTTCCAAAATGCCAAAGGCCCCAAATCAAATCACCAGCCTCATATTCAAACACCACTGGCCAATCCTGTGTACTCTCAAAGTTGCATTTCCAAACTTTTATCACCCCGCTCATGTCAACCGAGGCTAAAAACGCCCCATCAAAACTGAATCCAACAAATATAACGGAATCTTTATGACCAGTACATTCAGTTATAATTTGGCCTGTTTCCGTCGACCACACAAAAGCTTTATCGTCCTCGCCCCCAGTTACAGCAAATTTACCATCAGGATGTAAATTACAGCAGAACACTGATCCATTGTGTTTGTTAAAAGATACAATTGATTGATCCTCGGGAACTTCCATATCTGCGTCTTCTTCCTCTTGGTCTACTTCCTCCAAGTTCATGAGGTCTTCTTGAAATTCCTCCATTTCCTCCAGGTACATGAGGTC
Source organism: Papilio memnon (assembly GCA_003118335.3). Classification (NCBI taxonomy): domain Eukaryota; kingdom Metazoa; phylum Arthropoda; class Insecta; order Lepidoptera; family Papilionidae; genus Papilio; species Papilio memnon. The sequence continues at coordinate 6,227,401 of LD699455.1, forward strand.
ATCGCCTTCCATACCGTTGATCTCATCTCCGTTGATCGACGATGGTGGAGTATCTTCCTCGCGAAATTTCATTTTTGCAACAAAAAGAAAATGTGAACTCTAACCTGAATGTTCTTAGCTAAGCCTGGTAGATTTGTTACTCTACTTTAATTTTGTAATGTTTCGTTGATATAAATTATTTTGATAATATTTTTCAATTGAATTAGATATAAAACTCAATACAACGTGATGAAATAGTATGATCTCACGGATCTTATAATTTACAAAATGTGTAAAAATGTCATAACATTCAAAATATCACTTGATATTAGCAAAATTTCAGTGTTGTAAGTATATACCAATTATTTCTTAATATAAATACCTATATACACGATCGGTCGAGTTAAATTCACGTTTTCCATTGTTACCAAAATTTTCTTAACATCGGGAGTGGATTTACTGTATTACATTTACAAAAATATTTTTCTATAGAACAATTTCAGAACATTCTCTTTGCAGCAGTCTCTTTATAGCAGTGTTGCCAATTGAAATTTTACCCGACCGTGTACATCGCGTAAAAAATGCGTGTTTATATGGGAAAATATCGTCGATGAGCCGTAGCACCAGTAAAAAAGAAAATTTTTCTAAATTAACTAAATGTTGCTATTTTAAGGAATTTTTATTACATTTTTCATTATCCAAAGGTCAGTTACTGATATTATAATGAAATGAAACGGGAACTTTGGAACTGACTGCAACTGTCACTGTCACACATATGAACACTGTCATATGAACTTGTTAATAGGTTATAAATTATAATTGTAATTCTTTTAATGATTTAATTGCGAAAAAACATTCTAAATCAATATTCACAAAACCAAGTAAATTATTAAATTCCAAATATGGCTTCTATTAAAAATGGTACATGTAAATTCACTTATAATTATTATGAAGTTTATCAAAACAATATAAAAACGAAAACTATATCTTCTTATTTATTTTCAGCACTTTTGCAAACTCCTTGCACCTTTTTAATTGCTCGGAGATTTCGTGGTAAGATAAATATACAAAAACCTCGGAAACCTCATTTTGAAAGACAACTGTTGATAGACCTAACAAAACCCTATTATGGACCCCCTAAATACACATTACCCGATATTGTACTTTGTGATAATACTAGAACTGAGACCAAGAAACAAATCGACAATCCTTTTGAACGAATACTGGCTAAAGAGTGCCTTGACTGGTTTAACACTTCAAAAATGGTTGTTTTTTTGCACTTAAATTCAATCAGCATGGAAGATAAAACGCCGATTTTTGCTGCTCTCAGAAAAAATAACATGCATTTAAGAACTTATGGCAAGAAAATTGTAAAGATGGCTACAACTGGGACTCGCTATGAAGCCGTCAATTGTTTATTTAACTCTCATCAAAATATTATATTTGGCCAACCAGAAAGTGCTGACAAAATGTTTAAAATTTTAAAGAAAGCTCCTCAGCTTGTTGTAATGGGTAGGTATTAAAAGTTTAACATGCTATGTTTTTACAAACTTATCATTATGAAAAAAATCTCTAGTTATTAATGTACTTAGAAATGTTTTTCAATTCAATTTTTAAAAACCTTCTTTGATGATGATAACTCTTAGTAAATTTTCTAACTAAAAGTCAACTACTAATTTTTTTTGCTTTTCAGCTGCCATAATTGAAGATCGTTTGATGTCCAAAAATGAACTGGTTGAATTTAGTAAACTGCCGAACATTGATATGGCAAGAAGTCAATTGTGTGGTGTTTTACAGAGTGCGGCATCTTGCCTTGTCGGCCAGCTCAATCAGAGCCAACAGACCTTGGTTTCTCATCTTGAAAAACATGTAGAAATTAAAAATAATGAATCATAATGTTTTTATAAAGTCAATTTAAAATATAATTAAATATTCTTAGTAGCTTACAAGTCTTTGACCTAATTAATTAACCTTACCTTTAATTTCTTTCCTGAAAAAGGATGAATGTAATAACTCAAGCAAAAATACAGTTTATAATTTGATTTGGGCATTTTATAAAGTGCCCAGGCTACATATAGTACTACAATTTTCAATAGCATTTTCTTTTGTCTCTGAAGCTGGATTTCATCATATTTTATAGAAGGATATTCCAAAATAAAAGACATATATGCTTAAAATTATTATAATTTGCATGTAACTCAATCTTTGGTATATATGATTTAAACTTATGACCAGTCTAAAAGAGATCAAAACATTACGGCTACCTTAAAACAATATTTCATTTGTTTTAAACTTGAGCAATGTAAAAAAAATGCAAAATTATATCAAGACACTTCTAAAACAACGTCTATGAAAAACTTTACGAAATAATATGTTAAAAAAATTAAAATATGAAACACTGCAATATAGTGCCGGGCGCTTGAGTTGGCACGTTGGGTAAACGAATACATTGGTTCGCCATGCGCCAAATTTATTAGGTACAGTCGCGGAAATCCTCTTTGTTCCACTTGTATAAAAATTGCCTTAATCATTGCAACGAGACAAACTCCGCGTCTTCCAATAGATGACTAATTAGATAGCAGTGAGTGGTGCAAACCAACGGATAATAATAAAAAGAAACTAGCGACGTATCATTAACCGACTTTTTTCGTACAGATAAATTTATAAACTATTTTGTATTGCTTTTTGTTCTCATCTGGTTAAAGGCTAAGGTGGAACACCGCCAGTTTCCCCGACTGGACTATAATTGTTTTGGAATATCATGATACATTTGGTGTATGTTGGATAAAAAGTTAAGGTGCAGTCACACGGCTCGTGGCTGAGGCTAGAGCGGTCAGCGCCACTGCTGCCTCTACTTCATCCCGGTCGTGACGTAAACTGTTCACTGTCAGTTGGGACTTCGAATCAATCTTTCGTCGTCTACCCTCACCCCACCATGAATAGTTAGTCTCGCTAGGTTGAAACCGCGCAGCGCTTTCTAACCATTTGCTTAGCAGTAGAGGACTCGTAATGTTCTTAGAGCTTTCAATTTTTTCACTCATGTGATCGATCTCATTGGAATTATTATTAAAGCTTTCGCATTTCTCAATGGACAGCGAAGAATCGGTGTCTGGATGATATTCTTCATTATATTCAGGGCTACTTTCCAGTCGAGCATCAATGTCCAGGGCGTCATCAGGATTCGGCTCAGGCTCGCTCCAAATGCTGTCGTCAGAGCAGATGCTGAATTGTTCGACGTTGCCTTGGGCCCGATCGTTGTAGGTACGAATCAAGTGGCCCCATGTCTGTTGGTTTCGATCTGCGTTAACATTTTTTAATTTCCTTCTCCAATTGGCAAACCAGTTGCATATCTGGAATCGAAACGAGAGTTTAGTTAGAATGTTTACTCTAATACTGACAAGAGTCGTAGACCTGTCCAAAAACATGTTAACTCTTTTTTAGAATGTGAATGAAAAGGACATTATGTTTTGTAAATTTGTTTAGCTGTGGAAGATCGTGGTTATGAAATAAAATACTGTTCCAATAAAATATTTCAAACCATGTTCACTTTTCTTCGGTTAAACAATGATCGAAAAAAACATATTTTTAGGAAATAATTCAGCATCTATCAACATACTAGAGATTATTAATTGTTGGCTTTTTAGTTTTACATGTAATTTTAATGGTTATGGTGTATTATTGATATTATTCACAGTGTTAACGGTGTCGTAATATTAAAGTGCGCGCTAACTTATTATTTGCAGATCAAGATCGCATCCTCTCTTGTGTCTAACCAAGCAGTGACAAAAATAGTGCCTATTTATGTACAAACGTTAATTCTTGGCATAAATCCAATTAGGTTGCATGTAGGCACCAACCTGCCTATTTGAAAACATGTATTGTTAAAAACTGAAAGTGTTATTGAATACAAATCTATTACCTGAATGTAAGTGAGTCCTGTTTCTCTTGAGAGATATTTTTTCTCTTCGCGGTTTGGGTAAGGATTGTCTCTCCGACGAACGAGCCAGTCTTTCAAATATCGTTTAATTTCTGGTGTGAACAGCCTCTTCTGTGGCCGCTGACCTGCCACTAAGCTTCTCCTATAAACAAAAAACTGTAATGTACTTTTTACTGAAAAAAATAACGTGATAAATGTTCGTATTGTTTGTGACGAGCGCGACTGAAAGGTCAGTTACATATACATACTTAATTCGTATGTGACGCACAAAGAAAATAATATTCCAGTACTAGAATATGAAAGTAATGAGTCATCGACTAACCGAGTATATCTCCTGTTTCGCACGGGCCTCAAGGACTTTCCGCTGTCTTTGGACGGCGATCCATCCATGTTTGCCTCTTTCGCTTCCTGATCTCTTTGAATAAGTGTCATCGGATTACAGTCTTCCTACGTTCTTTTTCACACAATGAAGTACAAGGAATTCCAAAAACAATATCTTTTAGTACTCAGCCAAGTGCGTGCGAGCACGTGCGATGGGCCCGTAGCTTGCGACACGACTCGTGGCCCGAGATGTTGTCTCCGTGGGGGATGCTTACTGATCTATTAAAAAATAAAGACATGAAGTCATAAATAGAATCTCGTTAAGTCATGCGTTTAATCGAATCGAACATGAGATGCGATCGATTGCTGATTTAATATTTACGTACCGATGTAATAAAACACGATGGTCACATTCCACGGATCATTTTTGGGTGTTATTGGTCAGAGCACATTTTGCCGCGTTTTTATTGAATATATTTGTAACTTTTATTACAGAGCACATTATGGACTTTATTCAAATGCCTTTATTGCGAGCAATTGTATTCAGTAATCATCATTAAAAACAAAAAACATGTTAACTGTTACGTGTACTATCGAGGTCAATGTTCTGGTCTGTTCACATTTAATATCTACGTCCGATATCTTCGTTAGGAGTATACATAACGAGACAACTAACTAAAGGTAGAAATTTAAGACTTTGTTTCTAAATTATTAATATCCAAATGTACGTACCTGTTTGTGGGAAAGCTCGCGGGTTGTGTGAAAATGGCGTCGGATAAACGGGCGAAAGCGACGGCAGCGCCGCGGCGCGGGCGCTACGTATTGCTGCAAATTCATGTTATTTCAGGATGTCTCCCGCGATGTCTTCAAACATTGTTCAAACAACAACAGTGAACATGTTTTTTATTTAACTCGTACAAATTCAATCAATTGATACAAAAGAATAGTAAGTATTTCATGATTATCTTTTTTATTTGAGTATGCACGTTTATTTCTTTCCGTGGTTCTTTTAGATAAAATGTGTAAACAGTTCGATGTTTGTAATTTGATACCATTGTAGGAAGATCACTGATCTGTGACTTGTTTTTAAAGCATTCAAAGAGGAGTGCGAGTACGCAGTTATTTGTGTTATCAGGTTTAATAGTAAAATTGTTCGTTATTACTACTCTATCATACTTGCGGGTATTATTATCTTCATGAAGCAAAAATTGTGTAATTAGTATCGTTAATTATTACTTAATTATTGTTTTAAACATTCACACTCGCTCCTGTGTTTAGTAAGTTGGAAGAAGCCAATGTTTTTGTTTAAATTTTATTTAAGGACCCCCAGCTAAGCTAATCTACTCCAGGTGCCTTTTTTCTGGCATTCGTTGTATCCATTATAGAAAAAATGAAGTCCCTAAATATTACTCAGTTTGGGAAGAAATTGTTATTATTGTTTGAATAAGATCACAAGTAATTTTGATTTTTACAAGCAGATTTAGGTTGGATAAGTTAGATAACGGTCTAAATTAGGCTATAGTTATAATTAATAGTAGATAGTTAAATGTTTATCTGACATATGAATCAGATTAATGAATAATAATGCGGTGTCAGTAAACACGTGTGTAGAAAACATCACATCGCACGTGCTAGCGTTGCGGTTGTACACACGTTCTATTCTTTTGCTGTATCAGTGAACATTTTTTTTAAGTGATTGGGAAATATGCAAATGTAAATTCTATAGGACATTGATTTGTTGTAATCAAAATTTGCTATTTAAACATCTGTCAGGATTTTAGTTTTCGTCTTTGCTGACACCTTTGTACATGACTTTTTACGTATATTACGGAAAAAAATAAATGTATACCTTTCCGTATTGAAATAAATTAAGACGCGGGATTCGTCAAAGAAAAACGGCTCTACTGTAAACGATCTGCATTACCTCTAGTTATTACAAATGACGCAACTAAAGTACTGTCTGACATCATTATGTCCTCGTCAACTAACAAGCAGATAATAAGACCAATTTATCTAAATGCAATATGTATAGAAAATATTTAAATCTATGCATAAATGAATTGAAATAACATTGGGGGCAAAACATAATGCAAGTTAAAGTTGATTTAATTTTCCCGGGCGATATCCGTTGAGTCAGAACATCAGAATAATGGGCATATTGTCACTAATAAAGCTGTCTCTCTTTCTCATATAACAATTGCTATCTGTTTTCTTTTTCGAACCGCGCACAGCTGTCCCGGCATCGGTTGCACGCTACATAAATTCACACAGCCACACATGCGCCGCGGCCGTCGCTCGGTTCGTTTGTATGACATGCTGCGAGCGCTCGCGTGTTTCACAGTTTGACGTAAACTTGGTTACTGTTTTGCCTGTACCACCACTGTTAAATATAAAAATGTCCACCAAAAGTGTGTTAGTTAAATAGAAAATACCATAGTGGTCGGAACAAGTCAAGCACAGCAGTCACGTATCTTGGTCGATAGTAAAACGCGGGCATTTCTCGTAAAATCCACGTGCGTTGTGTTTACCGGTGTTTAATACTTGATTGATTTTTTACGTTATGGGTGAAGAAATACCAAACGGGGACACGAAAGTAGTTTTAAAACGAAAAATAACCCTATTCAATGGTGTCGGTATTATAATTGGGACAATCATCGGGTCTGGAATTTTTATATCGCCGACTGGAGTGTTCAAATACACAGAGTAAGTATGACTTATATTTTCCCGCCTTTTTATATTTAGTCAGAATTGCTTGTTTTATGGCTTTATATTTAAGGATATGGATGTAAAAAAAGCAAACCTAATATATTATTTAATATATTAATGATACCAATGTTCATGTTAAAATGTGATATCAAATTTGTAACTATTTTTTCTGCAAAATACAAGTTTTTTCACCGATCCTCCCTTGAGTCATATGTTTATATCGGACCCTTAAACCTCACCAATTCAACTATGCCCTAAAACATGTTGACACAGCCACAGTATGAGGAAGTCCAATAAGACATTTCTAGCTACATCCCCGTGTTTCTCGTATTGTACTCTGACGTCTGTTTGATTTATTGGGGTAATAAGATAGTTATTGTCAATAGTCATGACTCAAAAATTTAGATTTGTCAAAAATTTATATAAAACATTTTACACATACACATGGTTATTAAAATTAATTTGTAAGTTTTTCCTGTAATTAAATAAAAAGAGGCAGATTAGTAACTGCAATATTACATAAAAATTTTCCTCATTGTGCGAAAACTTGCCATCGGTACTAAGGGGTATCATTAATTTGTTTTCCTCACTAAAATGTGCCTAGTGAAGAGTGTCGGTGTCGTAATTAAGCGTCTGACGTTTGTCATGGTTACGTCTAGGTTCGATCCTCGCCGTGTACCAATGTGCTTTTCAATTTTCGAATTTCATATGTACATCTATCCGGCGTTCTTATATTGATGCAACTTGCACATGTCCGAGAAGACATTCAAAGATATGTGTGAAACAATCCGCATTGGGCCGCCGTGGTTAACTAAGGCGTAGTCCTCCCTCACGTAGGATAGCCTGAGCGCCCCTCGGAGGTTCCCTTCTCGAGTATATTGTATTGGGAATACTGAATAAGTTTTTTGGTCCACTGTATCTTTAGTCAATAATTTTCTAGATCTACCGAAAAGCCTATCAAAACATAACGATTTCTTAAGGTGAAGAAATAATTGTTATGAAAAAAGATAGGAATCTTGTCAATTCTGATAGATTTGAAAGGATGGCAGATTAATATTCTTTCTTGTGACCAGTAAAATAGCGTGACTATTAATTCTTTATCACATTGTTGACTATTATATCATGACAAAGTTTTTGTGAATCTTAATGTCTAATAGTGTTTTTGTTTACTTTCCATGAATTTAACATTTTAACTTGCAATTGTTAACCTCTATTAATAGTGATCAGTTAAACCTAAGTGCTAATAATCGTTAAGTTAGCGTGCACCTTTTTAAGTTGAACGTCGATCATACCGCGAACAAGTTACTAATAGGGCCAAGGTTGATACGACCACAAATCAAACTTAGATCTACACATATAAAATGACTATTTTAGCATTAAGTTTGCACTAATATAGTATTTGTATTAAATACCTACTTGGTGTGGAATATTTTTGGGGACACATTTTGTTATGACAAAAAAATTGTCATAACAAAATGTATATTCTTCAGAAATGTGCGAACTACATAAAGGTTCTGTACATATTGTTAAACTTGGATCCAATAGATTGCATAAACTCAAGTTGAATTTTAAGACTACAAATTAATGTAAAAACGTTTCCATACATGCAACTTTATAATATTACTCAGCAGAGTGTGGAACGTATTTTATCCCTGTTATCATTCATAGTTCAAGACTAAACTAAAAACAATTGTTTCAGATCGGTAGCAGCATCACTGATAATATGGTTAGCCTGTGGTCTGCTATCAACATTAGGAGCGCTGTGTTATGCAGAACTCGGAACTTCCATAACGAGGTCCGGCGGTGACTATGCCTACATTTACACGGCGTTTGGTCCGCTGCCGGCGTTCCTAAGGATCTGGATAGCGCTGCTCATCATTAGGCCTACCACACAGGCAATAGTTGCCCTGACCTTCGGACATTACGTGGTGAAGCCTTTTTTCCCTGAATGCGATCCGCCACAAGACGCAGTGAAGCTGCTCGCTGCTGTTTGCCTTTGTAAGTTTTTAATAAAATTGCTGACAGGTTTGCATAGATTGTACCTTCATACAACGATATTAAGGGTAAATTGAAGCTACTCAACTCTACATACATAAAATTTGGCGGTTGGATGTAATGTAAATTTATTAAATGTTTCGCATGCTGATAGCGACAGTTTTTGAGTAGGTTGGCATGTCATTTGACCCCAATTATTAGTTTGCGGCGTCTCAACGTACTGATACGTGATCATACAGTGAAAAAGAAAACCACGGCTACAATGTAAAATAAATTGATTTGAGATTTTTGATTATTAAAGATAAAAAGGAAAGTGATTGATCCGTGCTTGAGAGGACCATGTTTATGTTATGAAAATCATTTAAATCAGGATAAGTGCCAATAATAATGATTGCATATTCAGAGATAATATTAAACTAATTTGTCCCTACTTAATTGCATGTCGAGAACAATCTAAAAGGGCGTCTTGAAGAGTAGAGTCATGTTTCGGCGCCGAGTAGACGCTGTGAGAGTTCTCATGTGCAAGACACGTCTGTCTCAAGTCGTTAAGATATCATTAGACGGCCATTCTCTCATTACCAGCATAGCTTTCTTATACATTGTGTTTATATCCCTTAATCACAATGCCCTATATTTTAATATCACAAAAGCACTCGTGACTTAACGATTATCGATTATGAAAATATGCTTATCATCAGTATTAACATAGACATGCCATGATTTTGCTTTGAATTCTTTGAACTGTACAATTTTGCAATAATCCTTGATTAGGTAATACAAGAAAAACTTTTTTTGGAACTGAAACTAGCTTTTTTTAGCAGCCGTTTGCAACTAGTATACACACATGGATATTTAATTAACAAAAGTAAGATACTTCCATTGCCATAGATTATAATAACAAAATATTTTTTTTTTTTTGTGAAATCAAAGAGTTTAAAATGTAGCTCGAGTTAACCTTGAGTAGTATTTCTGTTTATTTATCAATAATTCACTTTCCTATCATTTTAAAAAGTTATAATATATGCAAGTTCATACTACTATTTAACTATAACGAAAATGAAATACATAACAAGACCTTTCTTATTAATTTTGTTTTGAGTTTAAATTCCTAACTATCAAGTAACAGCGATGATTCATTAGATTATTCCAGTCACTTATGATTATTTTTATGTCTCGGTGGACGGAAAGTTTTCGTCTGTGGAATTTTAACGATTTAAATTACACGCACAAGCAATTTAATATTAAAAGGTATGCTTAAAACATGGTATAGAGGTCCCCTCTGGTACTGGTACACAGTTCCAGTCCCAAAGTGAGTTATTATATGATTTCTGATTGATTTTCAGATTTTACTCATTAGCAAAGGCAATAAATTACAGCTATGAGGTTCCGATGGGAAGTGCCGCCATTAGGTTATTGCTTTCGGGCGACTGCCCAGGGCGCCTGACAGAGGCGCTACAGGTCTGCGAATTACTCTTCAATAAAACTCTTAACCCTTTTCATGATAAAAATTCTCGAAGTTTCGAAAGTGAATTTTAATGTTGCCCTCTGTTTAGCCTCTCAATAATCAAGCCAAATTCAGAGTAAACTTTTTTAATACTAATATTATGCTGTTTACTGTGTGGGTTTAAATATGCCATAACTCGGACTTCCTTGCAATATTCTTGCGTAGTCTATTTTAAGTTTGTTTTCACCGGTCCCCTCCGGACTACCGTCCAGACCATCACGTGTCAACAAATAAACTATTTAATTTATTGACGTTTTTACTTGCGATATAAGAATCATTCCATTTAAAGAATAATGCATCCGGAGATTTGATACCCGGAGCATTTTTCCGACCACGGCAATACAATGGCAGCTAAATAGACTTGTTTACAGTTTATTCTGTATGATTGCGATTTTGTTACCGGTCTTTAACAATGTTGTTTACGACGTATACGTGTAACATGGCTCGAATGTTTCCAACTTTCAAAAAAAGAATCTTTTTTTTTAATAAAATTAGACAATTATTCGGTAAAAATATTTTTAGATACCAGTCTTCTTCCAGCTTAGTTTTGAGATTACCGATTTTAAGTTAAATCAATACAAAGAGGCTGCCTTTTTTATAATAAAAGGGGGCAAACGAGCGGCGGGAACACCGAGATGATAATGACGTCCATGGACATCCGCAACACCCAGAGGAACTACAGATGCGTTGCCGGCCTCTGAGGAAATGGTACGCTCGATTCTTCAAGGACCCTAAGTCGTACTGGTTTGGAAATACCGCCGAGGACAGACCGTTACACAACGTGGCTGTGCGAGACAGAAAGTTTCGCAAAAACCGTACGGCTAAGGGATGCCAGCCATCGGGATGGTGTGGATGGAACCTGAGTTAACTATTAAAATACATTCTTATACCATAAATGTACTTTCTGAATCCCATATAGCGTCTATTGAGATTGTATGTACACATCACTATATATGCTAACATGAAGTACAGGGCTAAACAGTTCCTTATGATAGTTTTATTAGGGTCAGATCTATAATATACCTTAATTGCTACATAGTATATACGTTAGACAGTTCTTTACTGTATGCATACGTAATGAAACATTAAAGATGCATTTTCATTAAATGTACTGAAATAACGTGTTGAATTAACTGTGTACGCTATATTAAGGAAGTTTTGCATACAAGTCATTGGAGAAACATGTTATGTAGGAAATATTTAACCTACATACAGTCCCCCATTGAATATTACGTATCACTTGGGGAATTCCCATTTACATCTATCAGAGTACTAATATTTATGGTATTTACTCGTAGCAATATGACAGCGATTTTCTAACATAAGCTATGAAAAATAAAGACTATAATTAATTGAGAACAAAGAGAATATTGAAATATGTATTATTTTTCTAATTAGCTAACGAATATTGGTTACCTTTTATTTTTCATTCACACATTACGCATATCTATTTATTTTATACTAGCTGTTCCCATGCGGCTTCATCCGCGTGAAATTATAAATACTTTATTTTATTGTTTACATTTGTCA
>LD699455.1:6277026-6291451 GCA_003118335.3 Papilio memnon
GAACCAACAGCACTAACGAATGGTTAAACGTAGCTGGGAAACCAGCCATTACTAGCTTATCAGCAAAATACCGTGTTCTATTCATATCTAAGGAACGTATTTAGTTCTAGTTTTACTTAAACAAAGTTACCAAGGTACATCTGTACTCGTACATACAGACATGCAGGTTTGTAAGACTCCCACGTGTAAGCTTGCATGTTAACAAAGAGCAAATGCTAAGCAGTGCAATTATCATTAGTTACAGCTTATTGTCTTAATTGTTGGTCTGTTTGCGTCTGCGTTCATTATTACAGGCGCTGAAAAGCCGACGCACGAAAATAGTGATTATAATATTAAAATGACCGCGTTGATTGCAGGAAACATGTTATTTAATGTGGGAGCGATACGATCTTATCGCACCGATCCTAATACCCGATGTGTGGATATTATCGTGCTACCTGCCGAAATCGGCCGGATACGCGGATAGTCGGCATATGGCCGACTTTACTATTCTCATATACAGCGTGTTTTTATTTAAACCAACTGATTAATTACTGGTTAGAACTATAGTTTTTTACTTTAAATATTAAAGAATAGTTTATATAGGTTATTGTTTTAATTGCATATTGTAATATGAACGTTATTTCGGCACCATCATACAAATGAATAAAATATTATAGTTTGTGTTATGCAAGCAGTAACTAGCGGCTTTGTAACTTGTCATTAGTGAGACCAACAAAGGTGTGTAGGCGAGAGCAACCTGTAGCTGCGGTTATTATCGAGACAAAGCGGTCTGTTTGTCTATCAGGATAATCTGTAGCCGCGCCACCGCCCGCTCGGTTTCAATTCCGTTGTGTAAACGGCCTAATGGTCGCGAGGTAATGTGACACGCTTGACGATTCTACTCACAAATCGTTGTACGAAACTCTATTACGTTCTAATGACGGCCACCGTCTAATTGCAACATTATTACGTTTTGTTGTGCTCCCTTAATGATAGTGCTGAGTAATTATTGGGCGAGGTGAAACCCCGAAGATGTGTCGAATTGAATTGTCGGTGTCGTAATGAGTGAGCTCGGCCGCGGCGGATGCGAGCTCTCGAATTATCCACATATCAATGAAAGCGTGCGATTAATTTTTAATAGCCCCTCCTGCCCCCTTACCCCGCTGCCCCCGAGCTACTGTTAGTGCCCCGTAACTTTGTAGACACAAATCTATAGGCATTCGTATAATAACAGTTTTTTTGATTGTTGATCGTACATTTGAATAATTACTACAACAGAGACTTGTTTTTAATGTATGCTCTGAATCGCAGATGTCCGCACACTGTTTATAATGAAAATTATCTGTTATTGACCGTAATTACAGTATTCGTTAATTTGTAACTACTTTGTCTATTCGTGTGTTATTTTACACCACTGGTAGATTTCACTTTGCAGCACTTTCGCTCCTTCAATACTGTCCTAGTATCTGGTGCGAAAAGACAATTTTGAACCCTAATAGCACAGTTTATAGCGTATAATATAGGTTCAGTTTAGCATGTCTAATAATCGACGTACATGTTCATATTGATATCATTAAAGTTAAATAAAGTACAAAGCTTGATACAATATTGTCACGATTGTCATCGGGGTGATTTCACTCGGAAAGAAAAATGTAACCGAGGATTTACACTGAAGAAACACCGATAGAACATTATATCTTTCTCTTTGTTGTTTCCAAATGTATGAGAAGGACGTCGGATATGTTTTTGTGACTACGTTTTACTAGTGGAAATCGAAGGTAAGTCGCGCGTAATGCCCCATATCGCACGATCGCGTAGATGTAGAGTAGACGAGTTATATTCGTGAATAATTTAACGGACAATGGACTGACAACTATTTTATTCTATTACACTATAGCGGCCACGACAAGGCGTCGTTTGGACACCTAATTGCTTTTAGATTGTTGTTTAAATGTTCCGTTTGTGAAATGAGAAATAGAATTTTATTTCCGTTTTATATAGGATTTTATTTTAGTATTTGAAATTAGGAGGCAATACCAAATAAAAATATTCCAAAGGCCTCAATTTTCCTTTTCCGATATGTAATCAGATTATTTAGTTATTGGAGTACAAGAGATTATACATTTAAAAAACTAAAGTATATAAAAATATTTCAACATTAATTTTTCCGTTAATTGTACACAGAGTTAAGTTTTATTACTAACAATGTATTACAAAACATAACTTAGTATATTAAACAATATTAATTAAAAAAGTAATTGATGATAGAAATAAAAAAAACGTTATTTTTAAATTGGAATTAAATACAAAAGTATTTTAAAAGGGCAAGTTCGTTGAGTTATTTAAGAAGACAAATATGAGGAGTCAACTTATAGACAGCACAGTTTTAATGTTAAGATAGTTATCATAAAATATGAAATGTGTATGAAACACATATAAGTGAGACCATATATTCAGATTGAACGATATTTATATTTATTGGATTTTGTGAACCATTATGTATCAATTACACTTGAAAAAATATTTTATACTTGTTTGAAGGATCTCTTCTCTATTCTGTACAGATTAATTCACGTCTTAATACGATTACCTTTAAGTACCAATTTTATGTTTATTCTAACATTATCATTCTCCAAATTAGGAAAGAATTTCATAGAAATACGTTGTTTTATTTTTGATTCCTTGACACTATGTTAGCAGATGTACCACTCAATCACTTAACTATTGGTCTTAACTCAATGCTATCACAACTATAATTTGTATTATTTAACAACTTCTTAGAGAGTAGGTAAAAGCATACGCCAAAGATAATGTCAATTATGGTCATTTTGAACGATTTCAGGTAAGCTAATCTGAGATAAATATCTCCTTAATTCCGACCAGTCACGGATACGAAACGAGCCCGACTTTAATTTGAGATCTTACGTTTTTTGCCTAAGTTATTACACCTATTAAACGGAAAGTAAGAAGACACGTTCGGCCATTAAAGGCGCACGGTAGCGGGCGCGGGATATTATCGCGCCGCTTGTTGCCCGCGTAAAATAATAATGGCGGAACTTCCGGTGCCGGAGGCGCGGGAACTTTGAGAAAAAGTGTCCGCTCGCCCGCCGCCCGCGGCCGCACCTCAGTTAACTTGCGGGATGTGACGTCACTTAATTTATTATCACCTCCCTAACATCGCTGAGAGAACAATTTAACCTCTAAATGACACTTTTTCAGCCTTTTCACCGTTTTACTTACATTTTTGTACGTAATTTCTTTGTAACGAAAAGAGTTACAGTTGATCTCACCAAACATTATTGTTTTCCATGGTGGTATTTTATAAAAATAAAATCTGCAATAACGCCTACGATTGTTCATACAGAGATACGCACACAAACTGCCATTGTAAAATCAATAAAGGAAACCGCATCGAATGCGGCCGCTCGAATAAATACTGGCAGCCGACTATCCAATAAAACACATGAATCGTATACAATTAAAGCTTTAAATCTGCAATAGGTGTTGCCATAAATCGGACGAGAAAACAATCAGCGAGAGCGCGTCGCTCGCAATTAGCGCTGCGCGGCTCGATAAATTTGCATTAATGCTTTCGAAAAATCCGAACGGCAATAATTTTCAAGTGCCATGCGCCGTGCTGCGCTATTGGCGCGAGGGGCGCGATGGGCGCGTGGGCGCCGGCTCTCGCCCGCGGTGTTCTTTACGTCGTGTCCGTAGTAGGGCACTTTTTCACGCCGGCCAGTGCCAAATGCAGTTGCTCCATTTTTAGTTCTCTTTTTACTATCCTAAAGGTTTATTCGATACTCCTTGGAATATTGCAAACCAAATATTCGATACTGTATTTACGACTAGTGTGGCGTAAAATTCCTTTGAACCTAATCCCTTATTTTCTCTGCGAGCTAAATGTACGTGTTAGGTTAAAGTATGATTCAAACAAGAAGTTTTAGTTACCTTAGTTTGGCGTTACACTGGTCTGTGTACTATCGCTAGGATCGATATAGAGACGTGTATGGTCAGTGTATATCAGTGCGTATGATAAAAGTGTGATGTGCACTATCGATAGTGCGGGCGCGGTCGCCAGTTGATTTACATAACGCCCCCCGCCTCACTGCACTTTACACTTTTACAGCGCATCGCGCTCCGCTGCCTATTAATTGATATTCGCCGCGACACGCGCACACCCATTCATATAGCCCTTTACGCGAATAAAATCGTACGACACATTCGCGCTTTATACTGTTAAAATCGAGTCTATCCGATATACGTAGGCGCCTGAATCAATTAGGCATGCTAACTACCTCGTCTCCTGTAGCGATAATGATTCCGAAGCGCCTACAATTTAGCTTTATGGAGCCTATTCGCCCGCTACCCGCTAGACGCTGCCTTATAAATGTCTGCAATTAACTGTTTTATCAATTTGTGATTCCTTTTTCACACGGTCATGCTGCGCCGGTAACTCGTTGCACGACTTTTACAAACTAATAAATACGAATTAGGAGTTTTTATCTATTTTTGTACAATAATTACGATATAAGACGTTGATGATGACGTAATTGATGGTGTTGAATTACTTAAGATAGCTTAAGATATACGTATTATATTCAAAATATATATCAACATTCTGCATACGAATAATAAATAATTTTGTGAATAAACAACATATTAAAGAAACTCCTTTATTTCCGATCTCCGATCGTTCCGAGCGGTGAGGCGGTGAGGCGGTGACATCCAATACCCTAACAATTTGTGAATATATAAACTGGTCAAATATTATTCTTACAACCTTAAGACGTTTATATTAATAACATCCGGTCAGATATTTAACAGTGTGTTTGGACATTATTTATATTATATTATTATGCATAGCAGTATCAAAACATGTAAAGTATACTTAGGTATCTAAGTAACTATGTTGATACTTAACTCTACTCAAGTTGATACCGTCAGTCGAGTAGTTAAGCAATGATAGTTTTTAAGAAATGACATTGTTTTACTTTATCATTACTTAATTTATTTAACTTATTTGGGACATAAAAAATTTACAATCGCAATAAGTAATAGGTGCTTGTATCTCATAATGTAAATATACAATGCATGTAATTATAAAGTTTGATTACAAATTTTACATCCGTAGAACTGTTGTTGTTAAATGTCACAAGAAAATAAAGCACACCTATAATATTTTTTAAATAGTTGTAGTGTTGAATTTTACGGTAACGAATTTTAACGAGTTATTTGAAAATTTACGATTGTCCACGGCGAGCACAGCGTAACCGCAGGCTGCGATATAAAATAGTAAAGCACCGCGGTATGTTTTTCTTATTGTTCACTATTTATAGTGGATCATAAACTCGCACAAGGTAAACGCACTCAGCAAAAAAATATAAACCTTTTCGAATTTCTTAGGAACGTTAACAGCGATATTAAATAACATCTCTATTCATAATAAAAGTGTGTCATAAAAATGTTCGGCAGGCGCGTCCGCTACGGAAACACCAACAGTTTGGTGTACTTAACGTATATGAAAATATTCAATTTTATAACATTTTCGTTGAGATAACATCTCGGCCTGTCGATTTGATATTTTCGGCGGCCGGTAATGCTATCCGACGCAGTCAATGGGCCGGTGCCACGCTGCGCGGGCGCACACACTCTCGTAACTTAGCACTTAATCATTTTCCCGGACGTTTTATAGTGTCCTACAGGGTAGGCCTTACGATTCCCTGTCGCTCATAATGTCTCCCGGTATAATATATAGACTGTAAATGGAAATCGTTGCTAGCTCTATAATTTTGATCGTACTTTCAGGCAAATGGTACGAAGGCTATGATAAACTCTTGCTTTGAATGACACTATGATTTCACAATTTATTATTGCTTCATCTACTAGAAGTATTTCAACATTATCAAAAAAAAAAGAGACACAGAAAATAAAAATCTAAAAAAAAACCATCTTAAACTTTAACATGTGTTTATTTAAAGAATTAATAAATGAATCATTTAAAATAAACAACGTAACAAGAAATGATAAAGGGTTAACATTGAAATGTAAATACATAAATGGGCAAAGGACAGTGGCAGTGCGGGAGTGGGCATAAGTCAGTTGGCTGACGGAGGTGCCATAATAAATTGCAGTGTAGTCAGGCCGGTCGCGACCGCCCCGTGTAGCCCGGGAGTCGGGGACACGACAGTCTAGACCTGTGATTCTCAAAGTGGTTCTGATATTCCTTCTGGGGTCGATGGAAGACCAGGCGGGGGTTTTAGCGGGATATAAAGTTGATGGTTTGCACGTTGAAGAATTGTAACAGGGAGGTCCACCGAAATCGGTGAAATTTTGAAAAAGGATTAGGAAAAAAACAGTTTGAGAATCTCTGATCTAGACTTTTCTCGCTTCTGTATTGCGTTACATCTCGCGTGTTGTAAATCTGTCGAAAAGATCCTTTTAAATAAACGTATTCTTTTAAGTCCGTTTTGAATGACATGTGTCTAAATTTGTTTTGGTTTCTGTCAAATTTAATTTCATGGTTTGTTAGAAGTTTCTAGAAATAAAATGTTAACGATCATGTTGCAATAATAAACAGTGCCTAATTACAGTTTTTTTTTAATTTAATTGGTCACTGCTAGCGTTTTGGTTTAGTTGTCCCAAATTAATATTTAAGGTTTTCATTGAAACGAAAATTTTTTTTCGATCAAGTCCCATTCATATTATTCCCAATTCATCAATAGTGGTAGTTTATTTTTTGTTGACCTTCTTGTTATTAAGAGGCTTGTTGTTTACGTTACATAATAGTGCTTTAATTGCACTTGACCTTTTATCAGACAAGTCAACTTTTTCTAAAGTGGTATCGCATAGAAAATTAATTGTACGTCAATTGCATGATAAATAATAACTATTAATAATGTCAATTAAGGTTTATGACGTGTATTAACTGTAACAGTACATTTAGTGTCCACATACATATAGGAGGAAAATAATTATCTTAATTAAGAAGGTAGCAGTAGATTTAAATGTGTTTTTTTCCATCTGTAAATGTCATTTGGATAAAACAAAATGAAAAAAAGAATCTTTGATGAATTTGGGTTTTAAAAGTTTTATTGAGCTAAGGATTATTTTTAAGGATTTTGATATGTGATATGTTATCTTCAAGGAATCGAGATTTATGATCGTCCTGAGTGAGGGGAATGGCGGATAATCCGCGCTGCGAGCGTCTCCGGACTCCGGACGGCTCGAAGTCAAACTTAGGCACAATGGCTGGGCCACATTATGAATATCAACAAAAAGCCAGTTAGTCAACGGACGACGTAGGTAGTCCGCTCATAAGGCAGTTCATTATTTATATTAACAGTTTAGCAGTCAGTGGCCACTTCGCCCGATCCGGAGTTATGGGCGCGTGAATATGCGTGGGCATTATTTGTACCCTTGTTAAGCGCCGAGGGCATTATAAAAATGATTCCTTTATCCGCACTGTGACACTCGCTGGAAATTGGTCGTTTAATTTATGATCATAATAAAAAGGGATTCGAAGCCACGTTGGTATTTCATTCATAAGAAGGCAGAGGCGTTCGGCTGTTTATGGATGGATGTTTTCATTAATTTAACTCGGTTTGGTGATGCCACCGTGGTGTCGGTTGCGGTCGCGGGTGTCGCCTCGCACCCGCTAGATCTCTCGATAGGTAGACGCGCGTGTATCGCTACTACTGTTTACATTTCTTGACGTTTTTATTTATATTTTGGTCATTTTTCTAGTTTACAAATTTATGAATGCATTATCAGATACATTTTGACATTTAGAAAGTGTGCAACATTTTGGTATATGGATACGTCATACGGATTTACATATTAAATCTAAAACAATTTCTTAGAAGTCAAACGCGTGACTTAATTTATTGCAGCGATCAGCGGGGAATGTTTCTGTGAGGTTTCTCGGAGCGGCTATCCGTCATACGCGGACGGCTCGCGGCCTTCATGTCCCGATGACCGCAGAGCGCTAGAGGAGACTCATCATCTGATAAGCGACAATAAGTCGATATGCGCTCCAAATAAGCCCAAAGATGCATCAGTCACAGCGGCGGGCGCAGTGCTGGGCGCAATGCCGGGCGCAGCGGTGGACCGCCTAATCCACTCAAAACATACGGGGACATTTGTTGGCCGCGACCGCGCCGCGTGATCGATAGCGTTACTCGCCACAAAACGATAGATAAAAGCCGATAAGTCGGAAGAAATATGACGCGAACAAAATCGGGAGAGATACGTAATAAGATAAAAGTCAAACAATGATTCGGGCGCGGATTCGCCGCGGCATAATTTATGTGACAACGCGTGATGGACGAGCGGCGACTTTCGGTAAACTATTTACATACGCCAGCGGTCGGATTGGGTTCCGCGCCGCAGAGGGTGGGGCTTGCTACCCAAAACAAATGTCGCCGTTATTTATTAGGTTACACTACTATTAAGCCTAAGACGAGAATTATGGCCTGGCGTTTAGATCAAACTTGAAATGGAAACGGAATTGTATTTTTTATCCGTTTTCCACGGCTTGTAATGTAGAGCGCTTGGATAACTCGTTGTTATAAGGAGGTAGTGACTGCCTCAGTGCAGACGGATTCCCGTGACGATCGTTCTAATTGAATCGCAAGCTCGCGTGCCCCCGCCCCGCTCTCGCCCGCGGTTGGTAATTCCCTTAGCACCTCGACTTAGATTGCTTTTCGCAATCCTTTGAAAATTGTGTCTCTGTTATCTTGTAACGGAGATAATAATGTTCTGCCGCAGCGAAATAATTATAACCATGACTTTGTTTGACGTCAATTATTACGTAAAGCAAAAATATGGACTGAAACAGCGTTTGCGTTTGCGCTCTAGATTAGCACATAGGCGCCATTGACCCAAGCTACAGGCTGTTCCAAATGAATATCACTGCTGATTTTACTACTTAATACTCTACAGCGAGAAATTGACACGTGAAAAGAACAAAAAATAAAGAGAGCTATAGTAAACTTGGAACTAGCACATGTACATTCGTACTATTAGTACAGTTCGTTTTGATGGTTGTCGAAGTCTTTTTAAGTCGAACTCGTAGTTGATCTTCAAGTAATCATTACAAGTTTGTATTAAAAAATCGAAAGGGAAAACATCATGACTGCAGTCGAGGGGTTCGTAGGTGAAAACGTTAGGCGAGCGACAATCCCGGCGGAGACAGCGAGGCGAGTTCGCTTTTTATCTGCGCGCCGCGGCGCTCGCTCGACCGTGTAATTGGATGAGAACGACGCGATCCCAATAGCGCGCCCTTATCTGTTCGCGGCAAATCCGCCAGCCCGCGACCCCCGCGCACATCCCTCGCACGCCCCGCACACACCCCGCAAGGCCCGACAAGCTCAGGCAATAAGTTTTTAGTGAGTAATTCAAGATAACCCCTTGATGTTGTTCATTTTCACACTTCCTTTCGCGAGAACAGCTCTTTATTGCGTAATATGTAACTGTCTCGGTCGTGGCGGCTGTCCCCGGGGCGCAAACAACTTCGCCCCCCTTTTATGATGTTAACGCGATCGCCTCCAACTCCGACCCTTCTATCTGGATAATGATAATTGCTTTTCTCTAAATTATTGTTTGATGTTGTCGTTACACAAAGTTGGTTAATGCACTTTTAGTATCAGTTTGTTCATCGTTTTCGTAAATATGAAACATGCTGTATGCTTGTTTGTTGGGTTACGAATTTTGGTATTTGTAAGAAACAAAATTATAATAAGAGTAAAATGCGTATTTTTAGAAAGAATTAAACTTCTTGGTACATATACACACTATATACAGGATGTTACATTATATTATCTTTTCACAATTCGTCTGTGTTCACAATTATGTTCTGTGAATATTCATCCAAAGGTTGTGGTTGATATTTACTCGTTAGGTGGATCTTACTACAAAATGCTTGTACAAAACAGATTGTAACCAGTAAGCATGTATAGAGGGAGCGGTTGTTCTGTTCGTTTTGTATCAGTGAAGCGGGAGGTTGCGAATTGTCGTCATAGTGCTCGCTATCAGATGGGCGCGGGGCACTCGGGCCGCGCTATCTCACCCCCTGAGCACCCGCACCCTGCACCCCGAACCCCGCACCCTACACTCGCCTTTACTTAAATCCGTCTGTTTTGGTTTCGATGCGGCAGCATTCTTTTTATTGTATTTGTATTGATACCTTGATATAATAGTATATGCGATTGGGATTTCTTATTTTTATACGCTTGCGTGAACTATTTATCTATTTAAAAGGATTCTGGGTTCTGAGTTGATATTTCCTAGATGTTACTATTAATGTAATGCGCTAAAATTGAGAAGAACCACTCCAGATTCCTAAATGTATATTGTATATCTTATATGTATATAATCGTAATGATGGAGAACGTCAAGCATTACCTGACTCATTGACACGATTTCAGCAATTTCCAAATGGTGTTTCTGTTAAAAATCATTTAACATTTAATACTAAATAAAAAAACCAGTAACAGTAATACCGGACGCGTTATTACCCAGGTAACCTGAGCCTGCGTCCGAGGCTATAGAATGATTAAAATTGAATCAATTACGTCGATACGTAATTTAAAAGTTAATAGGTGCAAATCATGTCAAAAACGAGATTGTATCGTACCGAGGGATCAATACGGTGCCTCGCGAAGCTGTAAGTCAGATCTCATTTAAGGATGCGCCGAAAGCTTTTTTTTATTGCGTTCATTATTTTAGGAGTGAAATTGCGAGAGCATTAAGTTGAGTATAGGGTGGGCAGCGGCGGGCATTAGCTGCCGCCCTGTGATCAGCGGCGGTCGCACTCGCCGCGCTACAAACACACGTATTAACATCATATTAATTTGTTAGCGATGTTTCGCTTTCGGATCACGGAATTTTGTTGAAGTGGCAAGTGAGCCTTCTTTCGTAGCTATATCTCTGCTGTTTTAACTTGTTTATGCTACTTTTCTATTTTGACTTAAGAAGATATAGCACAATTTGACTATGCGAAGAAGAGATGATTAACATTTGAAATACATTAATATTTAAAATTTTGAAATAAAATGGCCTAGTCACCTCTAACTTAGGGTAGGCTCCGAGCCTCTCAGTGGGATACGTCCCCACTGAGCTGGTGATGATGATGATGATACACTATATTGATATTATTGAAGATTTTCAACCATACATTATAAATAGAGTTTTCAATTTTATATTGTATTCATAATAATGTAATTCATTTACTAATTTGTTGTCAGAAACTCAAAATATATTCACAATACCTGGATGCTATAATTTTCAAGACTCCATCCTTTGATTTGCCTTCAAATTTGCATTAATTTAGTAATGACCGGGTATAAATTTCTTACAACGTATGCCTCTTATATTTTCTAAAACCATATCGTCTAAAAATTTGTAACATATTAACACAGAAGTTTAACATTTTGATCCATTATATGCATATTATTATTATTAATAAACATCTGTCAATATTGTACAGACCTTTTAAACTATACATCTCCTCCTCCTTATCCTACTCCCGTAGGGTCGGCGCACCGGGTTTTCGTCCTCCAAATAACTCTGTCATCCGACATCTCAGTCATCACTCCTTTCTTGATCATGTCACCTTTCACGCTATCCAACCATCTGTTTTTAGGTCTACCCCTACCGGTGTAAACTATACATTTTTAATAATTTAATTAATCTTTCACCATCAAAATGTACGATATCAAAAAATTGTGTAGATATTACAAAGAAAAAAAGTTTTTTCATTACCGTTGTACCACTAGAATGCATTCGCACGAACTACATCTGTGGTAGTCATGCCATGTCAAAACAATTTCTCTATTTGGGTGGCAATATTAGTGGCTAACGTTTTTTATCATTGTTTAAATGAATGTTGTAAGTAAGAGTATGGCCGCTGGGGTGTCGCTGCGGCGGCCTGTAATCACCCGCCGGCCCCCAATCACGCATTTCTCACCCGACTGCGTTGAAAAAATAATACCTCATCGAGATTTGTCTATAATTTGCTCGCCGCCGCCGACCAGCGTGCGTGCAGCCGCGATGCTGCAAGTGCTACACGCCTGTGCCTTTTTTGTTTTTTATTTTGTCAGTAGCCATTAAACATAATTTTCGGCCAGTGTCTCTGGACACGATGGTAATTTTTTAATCTGTTAATGTTTTACGTATTTTAACTGATAAGAAATTACACATTGGCAGTATGTTTTATCTGCGATGTATAAAAAACTGGTGGATAGATGTAATTTTAGATAATGCTTTACTATATTAGTTAGGTTTTTACATCAACGAGTTTCAGCTATAGTATGATTTAGAAAAAAAACGCGGTAAAAATGTACAATTTTGTGGATCCATAATTTTCATTCCGGCGACATCGATGTGGTCGCATTCAAAATGAACAATATCTCGTCGAAATTGGGCGCGAAATTTGCCGAATTGTGAAATGTTATGACAGTTGAGTGACAGATGCTTTCAATGAAGAATTATGCGTAACTGACAACGACGCATCGTGCGTCATAACGAGAGTTGGTCCTTTTATATTTCCCAAAAAGACTTCCAGACAATGGCTATATTATGAATAGTGTTAAAGCGTAGAAATATAAAAATACACGTCTTGCTCAGTATTATACAGGTTTTAGTTACTTTTATTCAGAAAATAAAGATACTAGCTAATATGAAATAATTTTATAATTTAGCTAAGGATTATAAGAATTGCGTATTAGTACTTCCTTTTACCGTATACATAAATCTACACTGAGCTTCTTACAATTATAACCCTGGTTATTTTAACAGCAGGTAAAACCGTGTTGACACATGTCAAAAACATGAGCGATTTCCTCGAGAACTATATGGAAGTTAACCTACGAAGTAAGTTGAAGATCCTCGTCTATTGAAGTATACATATGTAATCTACCACTAAATCGTTTGGATCTTGATTTCTGTGTATAATTTGATAAGTTAAATGGCATTTTAAAAGTCCATAAATCCACTAATGAAACAAATAAGAAATAGTAATTCATCTATGTGCACTGAGGACTGAGCTGTACTTTAGTGTGGATTTTTAAATCTGCAGCTCTCTTGTTAAGCATTTATTAACTCTTGAGTCAGTTATGACATTTAGGACCTAGTGTGACTTCTTTGAACAAAGAACTGTCTTGTAGTTAACAGTAATTGCGTAAAATATTTGAATGGATACGAAAAAACTACATGTAAGTCAATGGTACATTGTGTCGCGGTGGCATTTGGTCCTTTTGTGCATACGTCATGGAGCACGGTGTTGCGGCTTCGCGGGTGACGCGGGTGACGGATTACCGCAGTTCATCCGCTTATTGATACTTGTTTCTTTGTAACCCGCCTTTGACTGACACCGACTGATATCTATGACTCACGAATATCAACATCATTCTACAAATCTGTTTATTTTTTTATGAAAACACTAGCTTTCGCCCGCGACTCTGGCCGTATGGAATAAAAAAAAAACAAAAGTAGCCTATGTGTTCTTCCAGACTATTATCAACATATATACCAAATTTCATCGGAATCCGTTCAATTGTTTAGGCTGCAAACTCTAACAGACATTCATCCATCCATCTAAACTTTCGCATTTATAATATTAGTAAGATGTAAAAAGAAATAATCACGATCTTCTACGGAATTTCCATTTAAAGTTATGTTTTCACTAATTTTCAACATGAGTTAAAGCCACTCTAAATATTTTGCTAAATTAATCGTCTTCGTTGAAAATTATTTGGGAACAAAGTTATTTTAAAAAGCGGACAAATTGAGGTTCTGTTAATCTCAACAGGCATATCGTCCCAAGCATATTATGGTATTGTTTAGCTATATTCAATAAAAAACTTCATTTCATAACCAAAACAAGGAAGTGACAAGAAACAATAATGGCTACAAAAGTGGAGAAAGACTGACTTTGTAAAAGAGGTTGTGTAAAAGAGGGAGTGAATTCAATTAAAATGGCATATGAATGAAAAGCAATACATACCTCCTCTGACCCTCCGTAAGGGAAATGACATTATTTAAATCGTATCAAATTGAAATATTTATTATTAAAACAATAACACAATAAACAATTATAAACCGAGTCACGTGTGAGTACAGCTTATAGGTGTAGTGGAATGACCGCGGCGATTAGAAACAGAAGTCGGTCCGCGTTCAGCATCGGGACGTAAAGCCGACGGTAATTGCGGCTTTGGCGCTGTCCCGGCAATCTCTCACTAGCCCTCGGGAGGTTTGTTAGTGATACCTCACTAAAACTTGTGCGCTATTACTTTATAGTAAATATCTAGGATTGTTTAGATTATAAGGAAATCCTTGGATACGTGAAGCACAAAGGACAAACTTTTTTGTAATGCCTGTGTTGAGAAATTCATTTCAAATCACATAAATTATATCAACGTGTAACAATTTTAATATTGTTGTA
>LD699455.1:6319003-6335965 GCA_003118335.3 Papilio memnon
TAATTATCTGTTCGTGTGAACATGGCCTTAATACAGAATGCATACTTAATGCAACAAATATATGTTTAACTCAAGTTTTAAACGCGATATTGTCTACAATATGTTAGTATGTTGCGATCATTAAAAAAATAAAAAAATCAAGCATTATTTTACAAAACAACATCATAATTACATAATTATCAAACAGTTTGCAGTCACTTTTGTGAGTCTCAATTCACAATTCAAAGCAAGTCACAAAGCGATAGAGGCGGAATATAATTCGTTATCTTGCATCTTGCCACGTCTAGTTCGAGTTGTAAAGATATTAATCAATTAGAATTGACAAAATCGTGCTGGTGTCGAAAATATGACGGTCGGCATGGACCTCCCAAGACGAGGAGCGCACCCGACGCTCCCGTCGTTCTCCTATCCCGCTACAACCACGCCCTCTCATCTCATTAACTTACTCTAATTCACATCAATCTTTCACAAATTCCTTCACGCGTGCTGCCTTCAAATATTTGTTGCTGATCGCATCTACACGGATACATTTTTTGTGTACTTCTGTGCTTCTTTTTGCTACTATATCCAATTTTGTCAGTCTAAATGTTGGTCGAAGATGATAAAGTATTTTCCAAAATTACATATTCATTCTACCGTACTGTGATGTCGATTTTTATTTCATTTTTCAGAATAATTATACATAACTAGGTTTCACCCGTGACTCTTTCCGTGTGAAATTTGAAAAAGCAAACAAGTAGCCTACGCGTTTTTCCAGACTATTTATACTAATCTATATCTATACTAACATTATAAATTGACTCAAAAACTACTAAGCCGATTTTAAAAATTCTTTCACCATTAGAAAGGTAATGTATCTGTGAGTAGCATATCATATATTTTATTATTACTAATATTGAGTAACTATTAATAAACAGCGTATTTCTGGACCCCGGCCAAAAAATCACTAAACTTTAACTTTAGTGGCTTTCGCTGCCTAAACCGTTAGAGGTATATAAAAGTGATGTATGAAATGTAATTGAAGGTCTCAAAAAGTTCTACAGAAAAGTCCGCGATGGCATATATCTATCTTTAACGGTTTTCTTACACTAACCACTTTTTTGTTTACAAAATAAATTAAAAACCGCATGCTATTTGCGTCGTTGTTTTATTAGTTTCAATATCAATCCTTATCCAAATAAGTGCGTTTGTTGTCAGGAGAATTTAATGTAGAATAAAATTGTCCTTTACAGTATTTAAATTGGACAAATAGTTTAGAAGATATCGCGAACACAAACAATAACCGAAAAAAGGTAGCCGAAAAATCAGCTCACAAACTACCGGGCTTAGAAATTTGGGATCTGGCATCAGTAAGATTTCTGTAATTTCGTAGATTACTACTAAGATAATACTTAGGTAATAGGTTGAAAAAAGGGGCCAAATATGATTTGAACTTTTAAACTCCACGCGGACGAAGTCGTGGGCAACAGCTAGTACTCTGTATATTTGCCAAAATTTTTTGAGATCGGCTCAATAGTTTAGGCTACAAACTCTAACAAACATCCATCCATCCATCTAAACTTTCGCATTTATAATATTAGTAAAGTAGTTATATTGTTACTAAATATATCATTTGCAGTAAAAATATGATACCTATCTATACTAATATTATAAAGAGGAAAGATTTGTATTTTTGTATTTTTGTATGTATTGAAATAACTCAAAAACTACTGGGCCGATTTTAAAAATTCTTTCACCATTAGAAAGGTAATTTAACCGTGAGTAGCATAGGCTATATTTTTTAATTTCACGCGTGCGAAGTCGCGAGCAAGTAATTATATCGTTTATTAGTATTAGCTTATTTCAACAATTCATCAAAGAAATTCCCTAAAGTCTTGATAGTGCCAGGAGTCGAATATCAACATAAGCGAAACATGGGCCAGTGATAACTGGTTTAAACTTTCAAACGACTGTCGGATGCGGGGAGCTTGTAGGCGACAAATCGTGACGTTGTCTCGTGCCGGCTTCAAATAACGTCTCAAGCGAAGGAACATCCATCATGAGTGGAGCGGCGTGACGGGCCGCGGAAAAACGAGCTCGAAGTGTCAACCAGTTGACTGAAAGCATGACCATTCATTATAGCTTTGCAAATAAAAGCGAAACGCTTAAAGGCAAATCTTGAAACGCAACCGTTTAAATTATGATAGACCCTTGTTGTTTCTGTAGGAAACCCTAGGTTTAAAGCATTATAGGTTTATAGTGTAAGTTAAAATAATTACAAGTACTAATCTCTCGCGATTTAATTTTTAAGGCTTAAAAAAACTCATGAAATTAAATGACAATTGTTCATTTCTTAATATTTACAGTCACATTTAAAGCTATAGCATTTTCTTCATTGCATTTTTTACAAATAAGCCTTGTTGGTATTTATCGTTAAAAATAATAGAGTTAATAACTAATAATATTTTAGAACATTTTGTATTAGTTTTTAGCAAAAAAAAAATTCAAATGTAAGCATAAAAATTTAAAATTAATAGTTCTTAAAAATAAAGTTGTTATAGGTCCGTTGTCTAATGACTTTGCCTTCGAATAAATGGATCAATAACGATTAATCCTTTACAAATAAACAGGATCTTCTTTATTTAGACGATATAGACTATAACAATAATTTACAAGTATCATGACAAAATTATAACATAATCAAACAATCAGCACAATAACAGTCACAGAGTAATACATCGGCAGAGAGCGCTAATGAGCGCCGCCGGAATCCGCAATCTCGCGCCATCTGCCTCTAATCAACGATTGGAGTTAATTAAATCGCGTTGGCAATATGGCGGCAGGCATAATTGCTATTAATAAAGCGCTTTCCTGTATAATTGGATGGCGGCGAGCGCGGATTGGCCGGACCCTAATCACGACGTGATAACACTGCTCTAATGGCGAACGCCGCGCCTATTCCATCCAGTACAGCCGCAGAGCCTTTGCTTTCACGTCGTGCTACTTCCGCTGTTAATGTTACATTAACCTAACCTAACTTTGTAACACGCTCATTTCACTGAAGTCATTCAAAATTTAAAATGAAATCTCTTCTCGAATTTGAGTTTACAGTTTTGTCAACAAAATATTATGCCTATTCTATTGAATTTCGAGTACACTAATTGAGCTGTCATTGCAAGTTACTATGAAATGCTACAAGGATTTTTTTGTTATCCATGAATTATTTTTTAAACTCAGTCAAGAAAAATTTTAATAGCCGCTTTGTATATTCCAATACCCTTTTTCTTTGTTAGTCTTAAAATGCTTTAGTTAAACGATTTAAATCACCCTTGAAAGTAAATTACTACAGATTTTGATTAGGATTTACGGTCGGAGGGAATGGTAGCCGTGCGTATGAGCGATGCGCCTCCGCAACTCCGGACCAATGATTGACGACTTAGCACCTCGGTGCGTCACTAATTAAGCCATGCGTTGCGCGACTTCAGCCATGCTCTGTGCGCCTGCGCATCGCAATTCTACCACATTAGCAGTGTAAAATTACATTTAGATTGCAAATCTTGCTCGTTTAACACCTTGTTTTTATCAGTAGTGTTAATTACATGGTGGTTATTTTACTTTAAAAATGTAGTTTTTAATGTAATAAAAAGTAATTTTTATGTTACGGTTATTTTAACTTTTTTCTTGACGCATTTGAGATTTAGAACTGAAGGTGTTTTATTAGACACGTCGTTATTAATATGCCAATAACAGTGAATGAAGGTAAAGATATGAAACGCTTATGCTGAGCCGGAGAAAGATGTGAGATAACAAATAATTATCTTAATATATCACTAATATTATAAATGCGAAAGTTTAAATGGATGGATGAATGTATAGATGTTTTTTAGAGTTAGTAGCCTAAACGGCTGAACAGATCTCGATGAAATTAGGCTTAGATGTAGACCATAGTCTGGAAGAACCCATAGGCTACTTACTTTTTTTTTTAATTCCACACGGACGGAGTTGCGGGCGACAGCTAGTTTAGATATAATCTCTGTTGACTGACAATGAGACACAAATAGTTTGATTCGCCAATATCTGTGGAAGAAACTGCTACAAAGTTTACTGAATGATGTTGTACATGTGTCGAAGAATGAGAGACAACTTTACAAGGATACATGTCCATTTGATGTGACGCACATAAAAATAAGACGTTTGTGAATAGATTTACGAGTTACATCTAAGCCGGAGTCGTAGACATGGACTTTAACAATGTCATAACAGTAATGCGGGCGGCTGTAAACGATCGCCCCCTTATTTCTGTCTTCGGTATATGCTCATTAAAACCGGGGAACGCGTGTTTCTCGCTCCTTTTGCTCGCACTCGCTTTTCCGCTAACTTTCGGGTGGTGGAATGATGGACGACGTCGGTGGTCATATATCATGGCGGTAATATATATCGCGGCGTGCGTCGAGTGTCGCCATTAACGCATGCGCGCAATCGCCCGCGCAGCCCGTGTCTTGGGAATGCTATAAGAAGCGTCTCACAAATCGACGCGAGCGACTACGGCTATACATGCATAAATCTTATTAATGCTATTCTTATTTTAGTTCCTCCCTCGACCCGAGCAATCTTTACACGTTCCCGGCAATCCTTTGTCACTCCAAAGCACTGCTGGCATAACGACATAAAATTTCTATTGCCGAGGACGCCAATCAATCGTATTGTAAATTATAAAAATCGTATCGTAAATTACCTCCACATACAAGGCTAGTTAAACGACGCGGGTGGTCGAGGAGTT
Organism: Papilio memnon; assembly: GCA_003118335.3. Taxonomy (NCBI): domain Eukaryota; kingdom Metazoa; phylum Arthropoda; class Insecta; order Lepidoptera; family Papilionidae; genus Papilio; species Papilio memnon. The sequence continues at coordinate 6,323,763 of LD699455.1, forward strand.
GATTGAATACAATTCAAATGGCGGGTCAAAAGTCTCGGTGGCTAGCAGAGGATTCAACGATTCGATCGCAAATTATCAACTACTTTCCCCGCCTTTGGAAAAGTGAGTGGCCGCGACCGGAGAGCATCAAGTCGTAGAGCGATGTCTCGACTCGCACCCACAGATTTGTTGTTTCCGCTCTCGCCGCCTCAATGGCTACCATTTTGTGTCGATTAGGAGATTGTATTTCACGCGCCCGCTACCGACACCACTTTTTGTGTCACATCGTTCTGTGCACAACGAGTTTATTATCTTGATAATTTTTTTCCTATACACGTTCTGTTTATCGTTACCAATGAAACTGAGTATATTTTTACTCGAACATTTTTTTTTGCTATCTTATAACCTTACCCTTGTTAACGTAGGGTCGATAGCAGGAAACCGCAGTTACGCCGAGGAGTGTAATAAGAGCCATTACATCGACCAACCGCAAGCAATTTTACTAACAGTAAACAAAAACGTCTGCCTTTACAAAAATGTCTACCCATTCATCTTTCTCCAACGGGAGACGTTAAAGAATGTCTCCGTTAAAGAGGGCAAGGGGAGCTATAGCTTAGAGTCACATTCGTATAAAAGCGTTCACAATAACCCATGTATGCACACAGACGGTGACGAGAAATGTTATACGAATTTCGACTTTGTCATACGGCTGTGTTTTATTACTTTTTTATTCTAAATATTTATTATTGCTGACAACGTGTTGGGAAGGGGAAGGTAGATATAAGCAAGTGGCGCAGTTTTAAACTGCAGAGCTACGGTATGTCACTACTACTAGATATTGCGGTCCCTTCTTTATTGCGGTAAGATCCACTTCTTTACTTTATAATTGGTAGGGTTCTACTAGATATCAATTAAGGTCTCTATAACCATCTAGATGGCGTTAGATTCGAAATAGATCACGGTATTGTTTGAATACATGGACAAGATCACTAACCTTTAAAACTCAAAACTGTTTTATTTCGAGTATCCTGTCTGATAATGTCAGTTTATATAAGTTATGAAATATGCTACGTCATATTTATTTGTGATATCAGATTGCTCGCGTTTATTGTGTTGTGCTAATTGGTAGCGATAATTCGCGATAACCTCTGCTCTAATGAGCGAAAGACGATTGGACCCGCTCTCAGGTAGCGATAATTTCAGCTCAACCAAGTAATTGTCGAATAATTGCGTTAATGTGAAAATTTACGCCTTAACATAACAATGGAGGTAGGAAGTCGACGCGGCGCGTATAAAATGTGAGTTAAACATAAGGTACAAAAGGTGACGATAACTCGAGTAAACGTCTTTTAATGAAACATTTAAACAATGTAGCGTCTTGGGAGTTGCAATATCTGAGGGAACGTAATTACGTAATACGTACGTAATTTCATAATGTAAGAAGTACAAACGAATAGTTTGTTTCATAAGCATCATAAATGAAGCATTTTTGTTTATTGCTTAATTTAAATAAATAAATGTTTAAAATCCAATTTAAAACCACTAAAAAGATTCTCTCCACACTTCGATAGAAATCCAGTTGATTTATTATTATGAGTATTTAATGATCCACCTTTTTAACCTTGCTGCGGTCGTATAGCTTGTAATTAACTTTAATATCTACGTTTAAGATGTATACATGACATTGAATTAAATAAATCTCATGTCTGGGTCATCAGCGACTGTCTATAAACCTCGATTAACTACTAACTACATGCTACAACTTTTATTGGTATAGTCTTGTACTTATTAGACAAAAGAGTCATACGTAATTAACACTACTAATATTTCCATTAATTTATTCATTTAAAAGACGAAAGAAGTGAACAACTTTCGGTGTTTCCTAAAGGTCCGATGTGCATCGTTAATTTCACTTATATATTGTGGAACGTCGATACCCGTAGCTTGTTGAGCAGTGGCCTTATTTGCTATCATATCAATATTTACCGTGTAATTGTTGTTGCAGACGCATGTTTCCGACGGTGCGCGTGTCGTTCGCGGGGTGTCGCGCGGAGGCACGGTACGCGGTGCTGCTGGACGTGGTGCCGGTGGACGGCAAGCGGTACCGCTACGCCTACCACCGCTCCTCGTGGCTGGTGGCCGGTAAGGCGGACCCGCCCGCGCCCGCGCGCCTCTACCCGCATCCCGACTCGCCCTTCGCCGGCGACCAGCTGCGCAAGCAGGTCGTCTCCTTCGAGAAGGTCAAACTCACCAACAACGAGATGGACAAGAATGGACAGGTCAGTTCATATATTGTTTTCTTAATTTTCCCTGAGATTAACAGTAGTACAAAAGTCGTAATTATGTAATCGACAGCTTTTCTTAACAATTCAAAAAATTATTATATATCTTTCCCGTCTAGTTGGTGTTAAATTCAATGCACAAGTACCAACCGCGAATCCACCTGGTACTGCGGCGAGAGGGCGCCGTCAACGCCCCCATCGTCGACCTCGAGCAGGAGGAGTTCAAGACGTTCATCTTCCCCGAGTGCGTGTTCACCGCGGTCACCGCCTATCAGAACCAACTGGTAAGTGTCATCAAACATCTGTATCATAATAAACTTGTCGAACAATTTATTTAGCGCGTCTGCAGTCTTGTTTCGATCATTCGATATCTAAAATAGATCAGACAGCGAAATGCTAGGGATGACATCGCCGTCGGACGACTATCGACGGTTTCTATTCCTATCACGCTAATTGCATCTCGCTGAAAGGTATGTCCAGTGGAACAAAGGGAGGTGGCACATCATTTTTTGTACACCAAGCGGCCACACGCGCGTCCACCCGACGACGGACGGACGGCGCGCCTGACGCGTGCGCAATGGTGACGATTAAAGTTTTCAGCCGCGCTAAATATAAGCTCTCAGATGCGCTGCTAACATCGGTCGCCGCAAGCTCGCCACGCACTTCGCTAATGGCATTGCCTCGATGAAAGTTATCGGACCATCAAATGTTGCCAACTCTTCTCTTTAACTGTAGGTATAGTTAGTTTATGCAAATTAGTAAAGTTTTCGATCTCATCGACATTGTAAAAATGTTATTGAAAAATATTTGTGTTTTTAATTTTGTTCTTATTTGCATTGCGTTTGGGTTGTCAAAGTCATTCGTTGTCACGGGTTTACAATTTTATTATTCTAAGTACTTTAATAATTTCAATATCATAATAAAATCAACACTTGGTGCTAATAATAAAGTTGGTTAGTAAAATCGCTAATCGCTTCGCTTGTCGCTAGTCGGTCCTCACGGCACGGCGGGCGGCGCTGCGCGCTGCCGCATGTGTCGCCACGAGCAATTAATTCTCTGTCACAAGAGCGTTTGGGCGTCTCCGAGCTCCTCGTTTTGTTTCGTCCCCGCCAGTAATTAGGACGTTTTGAGGTTCATAAAGGAAGCGTTACTTTATATCGACAACGCACTACATAAATCTTCATTCGTTCGTTAATTAGCTGTTTCGAGTTCTACAAACATGAGTAGCGCTTGTTTTTGTTTTAAATTAATTTATAATATGTCGGTGTAAATTGATACTCGTAATATTTGGATTTTCTCACAGGATCACGGAACAATTTGAAGTAGTCATATTAACCACCGTAGCTAAATTTAATTGCTCTCGAGGACGGTGGACAAAGGTAGTCGAAATCGCTCCCACAGGATAGTATTTATTGATATCGATTGAATGTAATGCTTTCACAGATGTACTACCCTCCGGTAGATGTGCCACTAAGCAACAGTTGCCTGTTTTGCCACACACAAAATGTAAAATTAATCTATAATATCATTTTTTATTGAATTCAAAAAAAAATATTCTTTTGTCTATCGATTGTAAAGATTTCGAAATGTCTACGGCAACTACCTCAGAACGTAAAGAGCGTGATATCAGAAGTTCGATCGCGACAAGAGAGCGGCCAAGCCAAGCGGCGGTGCGGGCGGCGCGGGCGCAGTTCTCGCTTCGATTTGGCTGACGTCACCTCCTTGACAGCTAAAACATTTGTCGAACGCCGGAGATAGTGTCACTGATAACGCAATCCCTTACAACAATAAGAATACACTTAGCATGTTTGCACCTGCGCCCCGGACAAGATCGATACGTCTCGAGCCCGCACAATTTAAATTCCATACAAAAAAGGCAAACGCACTCGATCGTTCGGCCACAAACGTCAGAGGGGCTATTTTTACATAGATACCGATCTTATATGACCGATTAATCGTATAATATTTGAATTCTTTGGTTTCATAAAAAAGTGTCACCATGTTTTTATGATCGTTCGATGTTTGTCATATCAATTTGGAATGAAACATCATTATTCGTTTTTACTACTTTGAACGTTGATATAGGAGATAAAATCGGGATAAAAAAATGTGTCGTGAATTGACTTTTTTGTGTTCGTTCGCCGTGTGAGACGGAACGTCGCCGTGCCGCGCCGCGGGATGGTTTCCCTGGAAAACGCCACGGCCCGGCCCCGAGACCCGACCTGCTTCAATATTTAACATTTTTACACCCACCACACTATTGTCGTGTTATGCGTTTTGTGAACGCTCCTTTGTCTGAAATTCGAGTCGCTGTGAGGTGACAATGTTTGTTAGAGTTTACGCATTCTCAAAGCACACAATGCGTTTTTAAAAAGGCGATGACTTGTGAATTTGTTGTGATTGATTATTCCATAGAGGATATAAGGTTAAGCAACAAAGTCCTTAAGTTACAATCAAAACATTGCTGATACAACTTTAACTTTAAATCCCATATACATTTTAATAGGTAAGTAAGTCTTAGTAAATAAGTTATTAAGTTTATTCAATTTCAAGTTGCAGTTACCTCGAAAAGTAGAGGTTTATAAAAACATAATTTTTAAATAAGCGTTAGTAGTATTTAAACAACATTAATTAATTTCAAATTTCTTTACTCATAGCAATCCATATGCCATGTCACTTGAGAAGATAATCACAAAATGTCATTCCTATAGCTCGTATGACACAGTTCACGTAAACACCTTCAATAGATGCTTAATTGAAATTTATATCTCATTTCTCAGTATCAACAATCAATATTCTAAAATCTCCAATCCGTATCTATTCGTGCATTCATCGTCCACAAACGAGTTCTAGCTCCGACATAAACGAACAATATAATGAAGGAGTAAAGGCAAACACAATTTCAATAACAAAGGGCATCCATGACAAATAAACATATTTCACGGGCCAAAATGGCTGCGGTCAGGTGTCACGAGGTGGCCCCCTGCCCCTCCCCCACCCCGCCTCGCCCCCTCATCTGCCCCTGGCGCACCTCTTTCTTCGATAATCGATTTAGTATTTCGTGAATGATGCTTTTTATTTGTGTCAACTTTGCTGCAGTTTTACTTGTTTTTGTTTCTTTTTTTTGTATGCAGATAAGGAAGATGGCAGTCAAAAGGTTGATAACATGCTGTAAGCAATGCTCGAGAAATTAAAGATTTGGTTGATTGACTTTCAAAATCTATGTTTTCTCGTCTAATTAGATGATTGAAGCCTGATCACTTATAATTATAACCATTAGCACATCAAATGATTGACTCCTAACTATGTTCTTCACGTTCCGACATGGAACATGATTCCGTGTGCAGTTAACAAATTTTAATGGTCATAATAAAAGCTAAAGTCGCAGTGTCATTGCGAAATATTCATTATTCAAAGAATAATATGGCGCGATAACACGAAACCCGCATAATTCAAAAATACAAGAAGTCAACATACTTGCTTATGAGAGGATTTAAAATAATTTACCATCGTATTATTTATTTCTTCAGCGTCTCGCTCACACACGGCAGAGCGAGATCTGCTTTTATTCGCGATCTCTTTCACTTTGGCCATCGATCACACGAGGTGTGACGTCACGCAGGGCCGTCGTGTGCGGCCGGCCGGATTTATTGCGACCGCGCAGCGAGACAACCAGAAAAACTATGTTTGTATTCCTTAAAACCTGCAATAATTGAATTCATGTCTGTACATTTGTAAATAATTGAACATATGGACACGGTTATTTAATAAAATCACAATCACTCACGGATTGATTAGTAACTCACCGACAAATTCTGGTCAACCAATAGTATTATCGTAAACAAAGCATTTTATAATCTACATTTTCAATTGTTTAATCTGTAGGAATCGTTCAAATGACATTGACATTTGTTATGTTGATTTTTATCTGTGCATCGACATAATTTTGACGAGGGCATTGAAAGTCATAGTAAAAAATGTGGAAAATTGCTTATTCATTGATATTTCGTGTGTTCAACTGCAACTATGGACACGAATGCAGAGTCGATCTTATACTAACAGTCGGTTCCATTATGGATCTACTTACCCGTTTGAACAGAGATTCCAATCAGAGAATGTTGCCAAACTGAACAATGGACATGTTATTTCAAAAATGATTTAAATATCCACCATTTGAAGAAAATTATGTGTTGACAAGTAAAAAAATTGATCAAAATGTTTATTTGTACTTTAATAATGAAAATAACTACATCAATTGCCGAAGACCTTTACAATCTTCGAACAATATATTTCATAATATCCATTGGTAGCGTCAGAGAGAGCTTGAACCTTTTAAACTTGCTAGATGAAGATGATGTACTGTAATAACCTTTCAACCGCTGTTGTGAACATTCTTGTCCCATCTAAAAAATGTTAACCATTTAAGCACTAGATTACTTACCTTGTAACAAGAGCAATAAAGTTTAAATTATTTTGCTGTAACTGTTTATTCAATTTGAGTTTCTCTAGATGGTTAGTTGATGTTCGGTGCTCTACATCAATCAATAATGAGATACGTAGCAAAGCATTGAGCTCCGCGGCGCACCGTGACATTTATTTATTCTCCAGAATGTTCCCGTCGTGTCGCGTTCACTCTGATGCCTCTATACATATGATCTGAAAACTGGAATATTTATTTTCTTCATCTTGTCAGATGAAAGCTGGTTATGAGCTATAAATACTTTTAACATGGATTCTTGAGATTATTATATTAATTATCGTTTCTTTATTGGCCTTAACATCCTTGTTCTGTTTTATACAAAGTTATTGTTTATTATAATCTTATGTTATAATATATTTACCACAATTAATTAATTAATTTTATATTTAAAAGTGAATAAAGAGTTATCTATATTCCGGATTTGGCGACACGTGTGGTGTACACTTCCCTAAGCAATTTATCATGTCCCAATAATTAGAACGTCCTTTGCAGAAGTGTGCGCCGTCAGTGTACAAGTATCTCCTTGGCGCCTTTTTGTAAGTTTTTTTTTGTTTCTCGGTCGGGAATAATGTCATTATGGCGCCTTTAATGTTGTCAGTGCGAAGAGCGGGCCACCGCCGTCGCCGTCGCCCGAGGCGAGGCGAACGTTTGTTGATACTTAAATTAGGTTGTTTTGACACGCCTCACCCTTATGTTTGTACTAAATCTAATAAACGTCGGTAGCGAGAGAACATTCTATTCATTACTCGGGTGGCGTTTCTGTAAAATATGCTGATGGATTAGAGACGTTAAAATACGTACCGGAATTCAATCGTTTCGTTCGATACTAATGTTTTAGGATATTGTAAAAAACAAACAGGAACGCCCTTCTGCAGTGGTACATGGTATGCATAATGTATGGTCGATATTGTGAGGTGCCACTGGCATTTTGGGCGCACTCATTACGTCAAAAGCTGGCTGTAAGCGGGCGCGGGCTCGGCGCGGCCGGGCGGGCAGGCCCATTGTAGTCAATGCTTTCGCCAGGTGGGTGTGCAAGTTGAGTAGCTTCCCTGTTGACCCCCGACACTAACACTCGCCGTATCGAATCAGAAGCGACGCAATTCGTGTTCCTTTAACATCCTATCTTCCAATCGTTGTGTCATGCGCCTCATGAATTTCTTTTAACAATAATTTCAGTTTCTATTGTTGTAAACGTGTTATAAATCCGAATAATCGCTCGTAAATCTCAGAAAAACATTTAACTAGCGGCGTTTAAAACAGAAACTGAAAATTTGTCACAGACGGTGTCAATATTTTCTAATTTTTATTGTTTTCTTTGATCCCGAACAATACTAACCGAGACGATCAAGAATTTTCATAGATTAACGCGACTCAGTCATTGTACATCAAAAGAATGCATAAACATCTTTTACCGAAAAAAAATCTATTAGTCAATCTGAATAGAATAGGGAAGTTTTAAAATAGTTTGTAGAATGCTCGTCGTGTTTTTCACGGTACACATTTGGAGACTTACATAAGTTTGCGTTTGGAATGCGTCCGTCGAGTTCGTCGCTCTGAAATGCTTGTAGTGCGAACTTGTCGAAATATCGCGCAATTAGGTGTCGCGTAGGTGAGCGTCGGGCGTAGCGCAGATCAGCGGGGCTCTAGTCAATCGGCAGGTAATTACTGCTGCCGAATGCCGCGGCCGATGATAGATTGACACGTGTACGGATGCCGCTGGTCTCTACACAAGCCAAACATTAAATCATTATCTTAGAGAATAAGGGTAAACACGAAACATTGTGAAGTGTTCATCGTCATCCATGAAGGCGTCATCTGAGGCTATGAAAGCAAGTTCATTTGGAAGTAGTCAATCTTATTAGTCAGTGAGGAGTTAATTGATTTTGCAGTTCACTTCTTTGAAAAATTTAAAAGTATTCTTACACAGTTTTAAGTGATGTGATCGAAAGATGAAAAGGCCATCAATGTATATGAAATTTCTATTGGTTTAATTATTAAGTTTTAGTACTTATAGCTTATGATATTTAACAAATTAGCCGATGTTGCGTACGCTAGGCGATCGCTGTTTTATAATGACGACTGGTTTCTTGGAGATTTGTCGTAAATATTGGTTGCAAATTGTGCCTGGGCGCAGCAGGGGCGCCACACACAGCGAGGGGGCGATTTCTCATCCGTGTTTGCCTCCGCGCTGCCAAACACATTTTTAACACCTCGGCCGACGCTTAAATCAGGAATTGCAGTATTTTATGGGTGCAGCGACTTCATTCATCTCATTTATTTGAAAATATTTGCTTAGTACACTTGAAGTTTCTTAATAAATAATTTGTACGTAATTGATATTTATTGAGTTGTTTAATTCACAGAAAAAGCGAACTTACCTTCTACTAAAGTCTAAAATAACTTATGTCCTTTGTTTCAGATAACAAAATTGAAAATTGACAGTAATCCGTTCGCCAAGGGGTTCAGGGACTCTTCGCGTCTCACTGAATTCGAGAGGTAAATATCCACTACGGCTATACGTTTATGTTGCTTTTTTTTCGAGTCAGTAGTAAATATTCCAGAGGAAAAGAAAAGGCCAAAATCAGCCACTTTAGAACATTGTGCCAGTACTCGGAGTGTACAATAGTATTTTTATTTTATTCAATGTATCAAGTTTGCAAATGGAAATTAGTTCATATTTCGTTTGATCAGGCACGTTGTAATAAACAAGTGCGTGCGACACTGATAGATGCCTCCACTCGCTCAATTACGTCTCCATCCCGCACTCCATAGACCTTAGCAATCAAAGCGAGACAAATGCTAGCTCAGATCGATGCTAACTAATATTCTACATTTATGATGTCTTTGATCGTTCGACCGCATGCACATTTACAGTACGCACTTTGCGATAGTGCAGCAATATATTCCAGATTTGAGCATGATTTTTTATTTTGAATTTGTTTCTTTGTTGAGATTCTATATCACGGGCGAGCACGAACGAACATCGGTCTTCGATGACGCGCGCTACGGCGCCGCCAACCCTAGGTAGATATTTCATTTCGCTTCGCAAATACCTATAAGGTGTGTGTACGTCTCCACATATAATATTTTTCTTCGTTTCAGGGAGACGATGGAGTCGATGCTGGCGGAGCAGCATTATCTGCGGTCTCCGCTGCGACCGTTCGACCTGGATCAGCACAACAATAACTTGACACTGGAGGAGAAAGCTATCCTGGCCGCTCGATCGCAACTGTTTCTTCGCGCCGCGTATCCTTTGTACGGCGTGCCGGCGGCGGCGCTCTGGGGACAATGGGCGTGCCTCGCCCCACAGCTCCTGGCCCAACAGCACCTTGCCTCCGGGTCGGGGCTGCAGCTTCCGCGGCCTGTGTACCCGGGCGGCGTGCCGGCTGGTTTGGCGCAGCACCGCTTCTCGCCATATCCGCCGCGGCGTGCCTCACCTGGCTCATCGCCGGACTCGCTACGCGACGCCAGCCCTCACCCCTTGCCACCTCACACGCCCCACGCCCCGCATACCCCGCACCCCCCGCACAGCCCCACTTAGTGATGGCACACCGATTAAGCTTGAGGATCTCCATTATAAATTACTGGTATTATTTATAAAAACTTTAGCAAAGTGATACGTGAGTGTTATGACAGTCGGATTGTTCGACGAATATGAACGAATTTACGTGTTCTCGATATCAAATAATTGAGTGATAACGAAAACTGTTATAATTGTAATAAAGACTTTGGCGGTTGAATAGAGCTGTGTTGCGATCTTTCATTTGTATTATAGTGTATAAATTATTTAAAACTATTAGTGTATTGATGTAATAATCGTTATTGTAAGTTGTATCATTTTATGTTCCTAATGTTTTTGTCTCGTTGCTACGGGCGTCGCATCGACAACAATTAGTAGCTGGCTAGAGTTGGACAGCGATCTCTACATTGGTGAATTAGTTGGCACCATTCCGGCATACGCAAATCTGCTCGTTTGGATTGGTTAAATGATTTTCGATGAGGTATGTGCAATAAAAGAGACAAAAAAGTAATGTTGTAGACAATTTAGCGTCTGAGTTAAGATGTATTAATAAATTGTAGAGAATATATTCCTTGTCTGTGTTTCCTGAGGTTTACTACACCTGGTTTAGAGTAAATTTGATGCGGACACATAGATGTACCTACATGATTGTAGTTAAATTATAATTATTATAAATAATATATTGATAAAGTATAAAAAAAATTAAATGTTTGTTAAAATATACAAGCATGTGTTTTATTATTCGCCTCTCGCTTAATAATATCAAGCAATTGATATTAATTTAATGAACTGCTGTAAGTATCTAACACCAACCACTATCGCAAGAATCAACTTTCCTATTTCTACTTTACATTCCAGACTAAAATGGAAATAAAAAGACTCGTTTCCACTGCGGAAACAATCACACAAAATCATTTAGCCATCGCTCGTATTTTATTTAAAAACAAAACCGAACAACGGTACAATATTGTTCTCTACGGGGTTAAGACAGTGGAAATTCACGGCTAGATATGTGAGGAATTCGTTTAAAAACTACATTTTCTGTTATCTACATAATAACAATAAACGTTAATTGGAATTCTATTTTTCTAGTTTTATATCTAATTGCAGATATAAATATAATTGCTTGACCTTTAAAGCGTGCGACTGTAAAATCGTTTTTTTTAACCGTACACGCAATCGAGGCAATGTTTATTACAGTAGTATGAAAAAAGTAGTGAATTGGTGGAATTAAAATGTCTAATTTGTATGAAATTACGAGGAGAAAATAACTATAAACCTTACAAACAACATGTACCTCTACGTGTTGACATTTTACATTCTTTTATCTCATTAAATTTTTTAACTCTTGTATGTAATCCATTCCTACTTATTTTGGTGTTCGCTCAAGTATTTTGAAAACTCGTTGGTGCAGAATGCAGATAGCCCATGTTAAATTAGAAAGTGCAATACGGATTGCATTAATTGGACTGAGACTTGGCAACCTGGCACCTGCAAGCGGTAGACGGGGCTTCTTCACAGGTAGGGGAGTTTGCCTACTGCCAAACCCGTTTACGTCAAAGCCGGCACAGCATCATTATAAAATCGTTAATAGGTTGTCAAACACATTCTTATATGAGCTATCTGCATAGTTCGAAATCTTATAATATTTATACTTGACTATAATTAAAACTCAATTGAAACTTGGTTAATCCAAGTCCACACCACATTACGCTTCAAATCGATAAATCAGGCCGTGAGTTGTTTGTTTTACGAGTGAAAATCAATGTGTTAGTTAACTAGTTGCGGCTGTCACAGCCGTCAATCTATCAATAGGATATGACAGTGCACGTTGGAGTATGGACGCGCTATTTTTATTACGAGACGCCGAGGTCAGGAGAGCCGGTTTCTGATCGTTCTGTGGACCGTCACTAGATGGCGTTACTTGTATTAATTTTAGTTT
>LD699455.1:6335999-6367396 GCA_003118335.3 Papilio memnon
AATTATTGAGAAGAAAGAAAAAATAATTCAAGTATTCGACGTGATCACTGTAGTAACATTAACACACAAGGCGTAACAGATTGGCAAATAGTTAGAAATTAGTTTGACACGAGCGGCAATTATGCAAAGCGACTATAAAGTTATCGGCAAGAGAGCAAACACCACCCTCTACAACTATTCAATTAAAATGAAAACAGTGGCGAGGCGAGGCGTCATTCGAGTCACATAGAAGGGTCCGGAGCATCGAATTAGTGCGACGCGTGGCCGCATTACCGGGACAAATTTCATGTCCCCAGGGCCGCAGGGTCGAGGGATGCAACGCTAATCTAATCTGGATTGTAGGTAATAAATGTTGGATAGAGTGACGCGGGTTGCAAAAATTTATTGCTTGTAAAACTGTTTCCAATCGCGGTGATTGTCCGGGCGCCCCGAGCGCGGCCCTGATTCAATTTGTCGTGTGACTTGTTACTTTTAGCTTTGCTTATTAATTACTTTAACGGTACGATTTGATATCTCTTTTACGATTGTATGGTGATAAAATATTCAATTGCATTATTTTAGATATGTCTTTTTTATATAGAACGTGAGAAATATATGTCTAGCAAAAAAACAGTTAAATATCTTTAAAAATAAAAGCTTTATTAGAGATTTAAGACCGTCATGTTCATAAAGGTCAGTCAGAACCTATCACTAATATATTAGTACTTATACAAGAAATCGATTTATTTTCTTAATACACATATATCCTAGTAAATTGCGTGTATTGTGTAGGTAAAACAAAAGCTTGTGCTTGGATTATAGCGAGGGGTTCCTTGTTGTGTATCGCACGTAATGCCGTGTTATTGGCCACTCGCACTCCGCTCATAATCCCCTTTTAACTGCGGACTGCCGCGCGACGTGGACGGAATGCTGAGTACGCTCAGCTCGATGTCCGTTGACGTTCACACTCCTTAGCGGTGACAGGACACATACCAGATTATATAAATGTGGATACACGTATATAACGAAACACTTGTTAAAATATCCCTGAACCAGGTAAATCTTAGAAGTCTCAATCAGAAATAAGAGGAACCTTTTAGCTTATCATAATATTCTAGTTTTTCTGCTGGATAATGCAAGGGCGGTAACAGTTGTATGTAAGACTATGTAATATAAAGGAAATTAGGATAATGTAACGGAGTAAGAAAGCATTGAAAACATAACATTAAAGGTTAAGGCTGCTTTTAGACAGCTTTCTGAAAAAGGTTTTTGTAGAGATGACATTATTGCCGCAGTTGTTAAAGCGGAGGGATGTTATCATGCCCCCTAACACCACACATCTCCACATTTCACGAATCGCAAACGTAACCGCTCAATAAATTCACGTTTATTACATACATATGTACGTACAGCGGAGCTCACCTTGGCACTCTCTACCGGAACGAATCGTCGCCACCGCCGTTTACGCGGAACGCGCCCAGCGCGCCCAACGCGCCCAACGCGCCGTATGAAATATAAACGTTTACTTGTGCGTTATTACTAAACAATGCACGGAATACATGCGAATGTCGCTAAGGTGGGCACATTACGGGGACGGAGCGCTAATGGCATCGGTCGGCTTTATTTATTGCCGGGTTCGGGAGATATGGGACGATATTTTTTACAGCGCGTCATAACTTACCATAATTGTTCATGTAGGTTTTATTATACTCAGTAAAAGCTATTTATTTTTCAAGGATAGATTTGGTCAACGGGATGATATGTGTTCGTTTTAACTATTATACATCAAAATTCGATAAGTTACAAGTACCTAGTAGGGAGAAGTAGGTACATGTCCTATGCTACTTGGAGCTATTTTCAGATGAAACTGGCAGTCCAATAAACACGGTCGTTATTTCAGCTATAAATTCAAGCATCGCCAGCGCATATTGCAAGTCGATAAAGTTATTTGCGTTCAATAAGGCGAATGATCTGACTTTACCCATTTTTCGTCTGCGAATGGCCTCCCCGCCTCACACCACGGGCGCACCTCGGACGCCCTCTGCGGTGCAAAGTTGAGGGCATTAGCGTGTTATCGGTGCCAGCAGAGTGAAGACGGCACCCACCTGATCCCCCACCAATGGACACTGTTATAACAACTTAAAACCAACAATAACAAATGTCGCATACTACATTGCTCGTCTTATATCAGCTATTACATACCAATTCCTTATAGACGCAGCAATGTAGGGGGAATTAAATGTATATTGAAATTATCGTTGGACGGTAGTCGTAATAGATAGTATCTATAAGCGTTGAGATGTGGGAATAGGTGGGAAGCGCGAACGTGTTTTGCAAACCTGCCGAGAAAATAAGGTGTCCCCAATTTGCCTTTGTCGACCGAACGCTGATAGCAAATAATGTGCCATAGCTACGTATTCAGTTTCACGCTTGTATTTCGAAGTTTCGTTTGCGTTTTTTTATACAACCCAAAGATGTTTAGTTGTTTAATTTTTCCGTATCTTTTTACACTTTAAGTTTTACCGTTGTGTTGTTATATTATAGCTGACTCCCAGTTTTAATCAAATACTTAATTAGGAAATATTTTTATCTATTTAGTCCTAATTGTTTGTCCATAGGTTTGTTGGCGATAGATATATGTATAATCAAATCAGCTGGCACTCACAGAGGGCACCAGAGAGGTGGCGGTTCCCTCAGGAATGTCAGGAGTGCGCGTCGTTCACAGGTTATTGATACAAATAGCCGGCCCTCCCGCGAGCCTCCCGCGGCCCTCCCGCGACACACCCCCACCTCGATAACACCAATAAAACCTGATTGATATTGTGTAAGTGCTTTCGGAAAATGTGGGAACTCGATTGATGTTACAGCCAAATTCGATTGGAGGAAAATTGAAAAGAATCATATATGACAAACGATAATCAACTCTACATCGTTGGTTGTAAAGTATAAAATGGTTGAAGATACAACAAACGTAATACCATTTGGGAATTAAGATTGTAGTATTGATAGTAGCCGGAGGCGTGAATAGTGTTGTCTAATGGCGGGATACACGTGCCCTCTTTGACGTGTTTGTCGAACTTTGTTACCTCGACATGACTCCTTAAATATTACTTACACAAACAATTCTAGTTGATTGAGAATGGAAAAAATGTTTGCTGAATTTACAAGCCTGCAAATATATTTTTTTGTGCGACAATGTCAGTGTTAAAGTTTTTGTAAGCACATGAAGTACTTTGGAACTAAAATTTTCCGACGTACTTGATTATGTAATAATTAATTTGAATGCGAATCATAGGGTGAGCAGAGATAATGAATATGCCTATTATATCTGGCTGTTATATTTTCGAATTTTCTCCATCATCCCCAAGGTTTGGGGTGTCATATTTGAGTGTTGTTATAACGACTGGTAATCACATATAGAATACTAATTGTAGTTAAATTTCCTGGAAGTTGGACCTTAATCTTATATGCGTAAACTATCAGTGGAAACAGCCTTAGTAAATTTTAGATTCATTGGATGAACTTTAGCATCATTCTTGTTCAATATAATTGCAACACTCTCTGACGGTTTCATCAGTATTAACTAAACCTTTAAATTGTTGGTACCTGTTCAGTAAAATAATTTACGTACACCCTGTATAAGCAGAGCTAATCTAGACATTTATTGACACTTGTCTACGTTTGAAGAGGCGTAGGCGTGTTGGTTTCCCAAACAAGTAGCAACCGCGCCATCTCGCGTCAACCGTGACAGTTGTCGTGAGCCTCAGTGACCCCGGATTGTTAATGTCTAATGAGACATGTGGGCGGCAATTAACAGACGATAGGGACCTTGTACACTAAAAGCAAACAACTGACACATTTTCGCTAATGTAAAAACTCGTTCTGTTAGCAACGATAAGCAAACCAAACAAGGATATGTGGCAATCTCTGATCGGACTGATAGAAATGAGACATTTAAATGAACCCGGATTCGGTTTCTGTGAAATACTTTCATTGCCAATAGCTGCACGTTTCTTCACGAATAAAATTTAGACAAACTTAAACTTTAACATGTGCCAAGCCACTACGTCGCACATGTAAAATCAACTCATTGAAAGTGTTAACTTGGGTAATAACTAGAATATAAAAAAAACTGGAGCATCGTTGGGGCCGTTATTAAGCGCTTGACTGGAATGAAAGCTTATACATCCAGGTTTATTACCCACCATATATCAATGTGTTTTTCGATTTTCGAATTCCCTATGAACATTTATCTAACGTTCTTACGGCGTGGAAATTTAAAGATACGTGTGAAATCAACCAACCAGTACTGGGCCAGAGCTGTTGACTACGTCCTAATCACCTTAATCATTGTCCCTCGAAGGTAACATACATAAATGAACTAACAATGAAGACAACGATGAAAAAAACCGTATTGTTCTTAGAAATTTTCCATTGTAGGATTGGGCAAAATTTTCCTACGACATATCACCTTTTTGGTTGTCGAGGTTGAATTGCATAAGTTCAAAACAACTATTAGATTACTCAACATGTTTCCCTTGTGGTGTTCAATAACACGATCATGATGTGAACAATAATTGAGAGAAGGAAACAATTTTGCTCAGTAAGCCCACAGGGTTGGGCCAATAAAATTTATTGCATTCCGATCAGCCCTGCCTTTACTGCGCCCTTGAGGGTTAACGGGTGTGAATGGCCACCCCATTGTGGGAAAATGTCTATTAAATATTTATGATTCTTACATCGTATTCCGAGTATGCCTATCGTCAATGTAATGGATACCTTTATGATATTGCCAGTTATTCCTTAACTGTATGTGAACCTACTTACACAAAGCGTAACATTATTTTTTAATATCATACTCGTACGTATACAATTAGTCTTAAGAATATTTCATTAAATCTATCCTAGCTTTTTAGTCAGCGTTTTATTGTTAATTACGTACCTATATGAAGAATCTTCTTTGATAAAACTCTATTAATTAAGAAAATGTTTTACCAAAATTTTATGAAAACCCTTTGGTTCTTTGTTTCTTGTTGAGGTACCAAGTAGATAGATAGAAGTCACCACAAATCGATTAAAACAATAAAGATAACTTTCAAATTGCTTGTTTAACAATTTGTACAAATCCATTTTTGGTGTTACAATTACGCACTTGATAGAACAGAATAAATCAATTACGAACACCCGCTGCGACGACTACTTACCAATTCGTCCTACGTAGCACACACGTAGACAAACCAACGTCCACACACAACACTCACACATCTCTATTTTAATAACCCTCGATTCACAAAGCATGGACTAGCAAGTTTATAATACTCCTATTCACTAAACCTTCTGATTTGACGGTCGCCTGCTCTGTCATCCGAATACTGAAATTGACAACAAAATTCAACCTTAAACGTATAGGTATAAGTTTACTTTTCTTTTATATATTTGAGATTTACTTGTGTAGTTGTTGTATCCACATGTTTGTAATTAATTGAAACTTTGATGGCGTAAAATTGACTTCTTGCTTTAAATGATTTTTGTAATTCTCTTTAAGTGTTTTGATATATCCATTAATAATGATTTTGAAGTGTTCGATGCGACAGAAACGTTTGGTTAATTAGTTTAGCAAATTTCTAAATGTCTATTAGATTAAAAATTTAAGTCGTCCTTAAAAGTTACGTACTAACCTCCGCACCGTTTTGCAAATACTGCGGCAATAGAGTTAAGCTACGTTTCACTTTGCTTGGACGTCTATGAAAATTTTACCAAAAATTGAACTTGACTTTTAGACACTTGACACGTATTAAACATTTTCCTAAGGTAAAAATCGTTAACATTAATTACATTTTATCAACGACCTTTTACATTGTACTAATTATTTTCAATTCCTAGTTGTAGCCATTTTTATTTTATTTTATTATATTCTATTTCGTTTTATTTAGATAGTGTTTTTAGCACGTATGTATGTATGTCGTTTGTAAAAAGATCCACCTGTATCAATAAGTTAATTGTGTGGGAGGAGTTTTCGAGCACGAAACATGTCCCGCGAACTTCACAGAATTACTAATTACCTTTGTAATTAAGCAAATGTCGCCGAGTTAATTGGATTTTCACGATGAAAAAGTGGGTGCTAGCGTGATGATGAATAAAATGCAAATATAGTTAAGGCGGTTTTAATTAAATGGGACTATTTTTTATTGGACAGTAACGATGAGTGCGCGCTTGTTTCCGATCGTGATAATGCCTCGTTAATAATTTCGTACATATTTAATTGATATCAGTCGGATGACGGTGTTTCCATTTGCGGCCGCGCGTTTCAATTCGTATTAATGGAATGTTGATTTAAAAATTTAACTGTAATTTTATTCATGCAAAGAATATTTTAACAGTCCGTAATTAATTGCACACTTAACTTATTATTGCATTTTGTTTGTAAAGTTACAATTTCACTTAACGAAGGTTGATTGTTAAGGTTGGTATTTATGTAGCTGGTCTAACATTTTGTACTAAGACTTCATGTGGTGTCGACTTGGCGACCTCGTCGGAAAATCATGAGGTTTATGTGCTTGATCATTATAGTGTGGTGCTGCAATTCCATATTTTGTGTTTTCTTGCCTCCTAGACTTATCGTTGTCCTCTCCTGTGTAATAAAGGTCATTAACCCATCATATGGCACAATTTACTTCGTCAAACTATTATGAAATTAAAACACCCGTAGATTACACTGGAATTTTGAGAATTGAATTGGATTTTTTCTATTTAAACCTTCGATTCTTGTGATTATTTTTTGTTGTTTGATGTGTTTGACATGTTGGGCAGTGGTTTCGGCTTCCCTTGAGAGCTTAGTGCGATAATGATGGATGGTAACGCTAAGCAGGCAGTCGGCGTTGCAACAATGGCCTCGTTGCCCAGATATCGAAGCCGATAGCTTTCGGCGAAGATGCTCCGTCACCGTCCACTGATAATATCACACAACACAATGTCACCTCGGATTACACTAATGATGATTTCGAGAACTTAGGAAAAAAATCTTTAATTTGTATCTTTTACTAGAAGTGCCTCCCCGATTACCGAATCTGGAAGTTATTATACTTGATTTGATCTATTCAATTACAGCTAGGGGACTCTATTACTTAATGAGAACGAATGACGATCCTCGTTTTTTGACTGATGATGGTATACCGTCTTCTATTATAAATAATAATAAATAAATAAATAGAATTTTTATTGCCACCAAATAAAAAACTACATAAGACATTTAATACACAAAAACCTTAGAGCTAGTATAAAAAAAAAGAGAGAAATGTGGCAAAAGGTGGCTAGCTCAGCTATTGCAGGGACGGCGCAGGCCGTTACTGCGCTGGTTTTCACCTAGCCCCTTCACACATAAGTACTAACACATATGTAGGTAGGTCTGGAACAAGCGTAAAACAAAATGTCTGTGCTGAGCTCTACCTTGCTATAGCAAGTGTTTTCTTCCGTTACGTTATTCTTTCAATATTTTAATCTTGCGATACTTGCCGTCAGCTCCATCCATTCACAAGAATATTTAAGTACTTGTAACAAAAGGCGTGCGAAGATCGCGAGATACGCCAGAGGGTGTAGCGGTGGCGCATTGATTTATATTTGAAAGCGCTAAACGGATACCTTGTTAAACATAAATAGCTTATTAACGCCATGTACTGTTATATAAGCCGGTGTGCTGGAACTTAGGTATCCAGGCCTGAGGGTACAAGGGCGCTATCGACTGCCTTCGATTCATATCGACAAGCGCAATAATGTAACGTGTTCACGATCGCAAGGAAGTGAGCGCCTTCCTGTCGTGTGATTGCCTATCTTTGTGAAGACATTGCATGAATGCTAGAGCGTAGTAATGTTTTAAATGGTTACTTGGTTCAGTAATGTTAATTCAACCCCTTAATTTTAATTTAAAGATGTGGATTAGTAACTTCAAATTGATGTAGATAATAAAGTTTATTTTAATGACTACATTAGAAAATTCGATTACCACTAGTTGCTCATTTTACTATTTATGACAGTTCAATTAGTCTCGCTCCATTTTCTACTGAACATATCTAAAAATCGTTCATCATTTTATTACGGGTCACGCCACATCAAAGCCGTATGCTAGTGAAAGTCCATTTTAACTGTAATCGAGCGGAAGATGTAATTATACGATCACATAATTCATTACTTTATTGGCTGCAGTCGCCCCTCGGTGCGTCCCGCTCTGGACTCCATGATACTGATAGTACTAACCGCTTCCATACCCACAATCGACACAAAACTTTATTTTTCTGAAATGTTCAACACACCGTCTAAGTCAGTTGACTAGTCTCCCCCGATATCATTAACAAGAGTAAGTCTTGAGAGACACTTGTCTGTCTCTCTTTCATAACTTCTTAGCATTACGCCGAAAATTTAACACTTCTATCGGCTATTAGAGGCCAGCTATCCAATTCTAATATAACCTCGTTAGTTTTGACCAAAAATTTTAAAGGCGCTTTGGTGCAGAGATACAAATAAGTACATACGTATTACGTACGTACGTAGTACAAGTGTAGTACATACATTAATGGAATTTGTCCTGAACGAAGTCTTTGGAGTGGACATCGCTGTAGATTACAACTAAACTAATAACATAGTTGATACCGAGTTGCTCAACGAAATGGTATTTTTACAATTAGACCGTCTTAATTACTCTTCACGGATCGTAAACCTCGCAGAGCGGTTAACAACTTTGTTGTAAACCCGATAGCATTGGAGAAGCAATGTTGCACTTCACACGAATACCGTAAGCAATCGATGACACTAAATTGCAGCGTTTCACTTCAGACTTCGATGTACAGGAAAAACCACTTATCTATACAGTATTTTCTTCATGTGGTCAATAAATACCTATGTATACCTAAAGTATCAGGTTACATACAATGATGATTAGCAAGAAATGTTGAAAGAATTTTAATAAAGATGGATATGATGTTATTTTAAATATGAAAGACACAATAAACGTGTTAAACGTATCCTAAAAAGTTTATTAGTCCAATATCTTTATTCTCTGGTAACATAATAAGATTATGTTAGCACAGATTTGCAACAAAGTCATAGTATCCAAGTAATATCGCACGAGTGTCGTACCGGCAGCGTGTCGCGCTCGTGTCGTATAGAACCGCGGCCGAGGCGTGGTTCCCTGATCTTATCACACCCATTAGCGAGCGCCGCGCCCAGCCACTATCTGCCGCATCATGTCCGTCGACACCGACACAAACATCACAAAATGTTTCAACGGCTCTTCCAAATTAAACCTTGACATGATAACAACAGAATTTAAAATTCGATATCACTGCAAAGTCTCAAATATCAAATTCACCAAACCGCCAAGCGTGAGCCTCATCTTTCTTCGTACAAACTTACAGCTCGGTAATATTGTTCGCCGAGTTTTTTCCCCGTTAGTAGATTTTCGTGTGAGAGCTATCGCGATGGGTATCGCGGCCGTAATTTGCGTGATGCAGCCGTTTCTAACGATGATAGGGACCGTTGTGTCGTAACAGTTGGGCGGCAGCCATCAGACCCTACGTCACTCTCTCGTTAGAAAATTATCTGAGGAATGTTGCACCCACGGCCCGCTCCGCGCGGAACGTAGTTGCCTAATGCATCGCCTATTGAATGAATACCGATACGGATCTGCTTCCCAGAAGATTGTCGGCATTGTTATAAGAAATATTAACATCATAAATTATAATATTCCTTTCTAATTCTTTTGGGCGAGATCAAATTTGGAAGTTTAGTTTAAATCTAAAAAAGGTAGGACTTGATAAAAATATTATTATTATTACTGTAGTGCATTCTCCCACTGAAACTTGTCTTCATCTAATCTACGTACAACATTGGTTTCATGTCGAATAAACATTTATTATTAGAGTACAAAACAAAACAACGTTCTAAGATGGTATTGCACTTCCTTCCTTCCAGATATATCGTTGCTAAGATCGATATCAAACATACGGACGTCAAATAGAATGGATTTATGATTCGCGTAGTATGCGGGCGGTGCGCGTCGTGACCGGGCTGGGGGATTGCGAGGGAGGGGAAAGGTGTCGGCGAGCACAAAGGGCTGCGGTTCAAAGGCGCCGCCGCAGCTTCGCTAATAAGCAATAAACAAGGGGGCGGGGTCCGAGGGCGCACCTGAGGGATCAGCTCGCGATCGCGATACTGCACTGGTTGTGTGGCTGGAGCGCCGGCGCACGCGCATCTATGCTCTTGTAAGATTGTTTCAAATATCGCCAGTACTTACATAAGATCTTTCTAACCTCTTATTGTTAAGACATTTAAATATTTATATAGTACATTTTTTTAACTAAACTAAATGAATTTTCCAAGTATCAAAAGATACTGCAGTGTAATTTTGTTGGTCTACATAACATAACTTATTGGTCTTTGTCAAAAGCAATGCATTATTTTTTATGTAGGTATATTTATAAGTATGTATGAAATTATACCATAAAATGTCTAACAGTAAGAGTATTTTATGTTCAACTGTTATTTATAAATAAACTAGATTTCACCTCGACTCTGTTGGCGTGGAATTTAAAAAAAAAACAACAAAAGCAAGTAGCCTATGTGTTCTTCCAGACTATCCTCTATATCTATGCCAAATTTAATCGAGATCCGTTCGACAGTTTAGGGTACAAACTCTAACAAACATCCATCCATCCATCTAAACTTTCGCATTCATAATATTAAAAGCATGATGAGTGAACACCACCAATCCATCTGACATGAATCTTGATGAATTCAAGCCAATTAGGAAGCAATAAAATTATTCGCGATAAATTTGAATATAACACGTACAAGCTATCATTACAGAGGCGATAAAAACGGTTCTATTGTTGAGTTAATGCCCGCTAATGTGGCCCGCGTGAATCATTGCGTGTTACCTTTTTTTCTTATAAAACAGCGTGTTTGTTGTGAGCTTGAGTCGAGCGAGACTGTGGTATACAATGGTTCGCTTAATGGTACGTGACGTTGCCTTCTCCGCATTCACTATTGTGCACGAAGTAAATCTGTTGTTTGAATTCACCTAAGTTAAACAGTTCATTTTTGCATCATTTATTTCGTCAACATAATCGAGTATCGAATTAAAAATCAACATATATGAAATTCTTTTTTGTTTCTCCGTTTGATTGTTTTCATTGGGTTTTATTTGATTGCTAAATTACTGCGTAAAAAAGTCTCTAACAACCCTAGAAACACACAGTTGCGTAGACACATCTGTTCCAGATGAACAAGTCCCACAAAGTGAGTTACTCAATCAGATATACTTTAGTAGATTTCTAATCTACCTTCTTTCTTCCTTTGTCCTTGTATTAATCGTTGAACTTCTTCATCAAAGTTAAGGTGGTCTGACATTGTGAGGAGTGGATATCAGAAGGCGTTGACAGTGTATCACAGGGTACAAGCTGTTAGCCTGTCAGTCTGTGTGTCAGCAAGACGACGACGTATCTCGGCGCGCCGGTCACGACCAGCGCCGTACGATCACGCTACTTCGCACCAACTTATCCGTCAATCAAACTATCTAACAATATACAATTAGTATCGGAGGTAATAGCGGCAAAGGAACTTGCGCAATACAACTAAGTAAAACGTAATTCTTGGTACGTTTTGTCTCAGTACTTAGTTTTTGCACTTTTATACCGCGAACAACTGCCGATTATTCACTTACAATCAACGTCTATTTTCCTTATTCATTGCGTCAGTCTCATGATTGTTGCATAATTAAACAGTCGTTTTTATTCTTAACAGCCTTTTTTCTAGAAACCCATCCTAAGCTATTATTATCTGAGTCGTTCATCGAACAACATTAGAAATAAGCCAGGTGCAAGCAAACACTTACAATTCGAGATTTCGAATTGTGTGAGATAGTTCGCCAGTTTGGGTTCAGTCATGTGCCACGCCGCGATCCGGACATCTATCGCCAACAACAAAACAATCGTTGGGAACTCCGTGACGGAGTAATTCGTCGTTTCCCTCGCTGCGCTGGACGCGACGATTAGCTTGCCTCTATTTAGTTGTCTATCCCGCGTCCCGCGCTGGCCGC
Source organism: Papilio memnon (assembly GCA_003118335.3). Lineage (NCBI taxonomy): Eukaryota > Metazoa > Arthropoda > Insecta > Lepidoptera > Papilionidae > Papilio > Papilio memnon. The sequence continues at coordinate 6,348,067 of LD699455.1, forward strand.
GTTCGCCGCGCCGCGCTGGCAGCTGACGGCGACGGCCGGACGCGGCCGACACCGACACACCGCCGCTCGGACAATTACAATATCGGCTTAGAAAAACGTTTGCCTCGTACAACCCGCACGTCCGGCCCTAGAATGATAGACATAGACATCTAGAACGTTCCGCGAAAACGCTGCAACGGTACACGAATTCGCTTTTAACTTTTCCATTTGATCCTCGACCTCTGTCGCGGGTCGAAGTCGATTTGCTATTCGCAGGTGATTTTTAAAACGTTAGATTGCGGCGTTCGTTTAACTCGCAGAAATAATTCCCACACAGCGCAGAGCGGAGCCTCGTGCCCCGGGCATGACCGCCGCGTCCGGAGATAGCACGTGGGCCCGGCATCGGCACCGCGCTCATCTGAATCTTAGATAATCTCGAGCGCCAGGCGAACAATACCGCCGCAGACGATTAATGAAGCCAATTATTGCTAATAAATTAAAATCCTTTCTAAGTGCCAGAGACTTGGCTAATGGGACAATAATTGTGAATCACGATTAATTATATCTGGTAATAGTATAGCGAATGATCATACTACTCTCTATCTAGCAGACGTAAACGTGTTCGCGATTTTTTATTCAGTACCTATTCGCACTGACAGAACATTAAATCCTTCGGAGCTTTCTTCGAACCAGTGTTTCCCTTGAAAACTAATCAGTGTTGGCCATTATGGGCCCGACCGGGGCGCGTCTTTACGTCTGCTAATATATCTCGAACGCTCCTCGGGCGAGGAGAGCGCACGTCCCCGAGGAATTAGCCCCGACAACTGCACAATAGTCCATAATTATGAAATGTGTTGTGATTCCGAAAGGATGTGCAATTTTTCTCTGGTGGCGAACAATGCGGGACGGTAATGAAAGGAGTCAATCAGTGGGCCGCGAGACGCGTCTGCGTTAATTTATGCTCTGTAGTTCGACGGCTCGACGGCTCAGCGGCGGCGGGTGTGCGCCCCCCGTCCGCTAATGTGCCCGCCGCGCGGACAAAGGCAGATCAAATTGCACCGGACCTTCTCGCCGTTGCACAATCATTGTTGTCTTAAACTGAAAACAGTTTTACAGAGTTTTTGTAGTATTCACCACTATAGTATCCTAGCGCGACAAGTGGGCTTAGCATTTGAATTCCTCTGTAGCTAAATTTTCCCGACATCTTTCTTCCACCTATATTGCAAAATTATTCAGGTAGTCCGCTATACTTTGAAGATGTTTTTTTTAAGTGACCTAAAAATGATTCACGACAATTGCACAATGGGGTCGAACAGGTGACAAACGGTACTTATTTTGTGGAAAGAATATTTAGAGGTATTAAAAAATTGTGATCGCCGTACATACTGGCATTATACGCACAATTTGCGTGGCTGTGACAGGGCGCGGTATAATTTCACGATGGCTGCAAATCCATCAATACGCGCCTCGGGCCACGGACGCTTTCAATTTGTAGGCCGCTTACATCGCCAATTACCGACAGACGGAAGGCCGATCATCAACGATATACGCTTAATAATGCCTAATGACACTTAATAAAGACGGGATATAAAAGTGTGACGATTATTTATTGTGCGTATCGTAAATTTTAATGATCCAACGCGCCAAGATATTCCCGTGGGTACGTTATTTATCCGTACATTTGCGAATTTTCCTTTTTCTGTTAGTAATTATAGATTATGATGGTATATTTCTTATTTATGTGCTATGCGTTTGTACTATAAATAATTATATTTATTCGTAGAAAAGTTATTATAACTTGAAAGATTGGTCACAACTTGAATATCAATTTTTGTTGCACCTTATGTTTTCACTTAGTATTCATAATAAACATAGTTTTTTATAAACGTTTTGTGCTCCGTTATCTAGATATATCTAAACATATAATAAATTTGGAGTGTCTGTTTGTAATATCAAAATAAAAATTCCAGTTTTCGGGAAGATGATCCGTTGCTGATAATGAAAATCGAATTTAATTTTTTTTTGTCTGTTTGTCTGTCCGCAATCCGCGTTTGTTCCGGGCAATCTCCGAAACGGCTGGGCCGATTTCGACCGGATTTTTACTGAAGGGTAGCTGACATAGACGGGCATGTCATAGCCTACTTTTTAATTTATTTTTTATGTTCCGTGGACGAAGTCGGGGGCAACAGCTAGTTGAAATCTTGTTGGAAAGTTGGAATCTTTATTGTTTTATAGACCCTTTAAAATGTGGAGTAAACTGCATTCCACGTTTTCGCACCATATGTTTTATCCTATGTGTTTATTTATTAGGTCTTAAAGGGATTGTTTTTTACTGTCGTGTACAAGACTTTTTTGCTTTTAATAAAAAATATGACAGCTTATACACACCCTCCAATTAAAAAAATAAACATTATAATTCCTGCATGTCACTTCTTTGGAACTCGGAATTAAAAAAAAAAAACAAAGTAAGTAGCCTATGTGTCCCAGATTATGCTCATATCTATACCAAATTTCATCGAGTTCCGTTAAGCCGTTTAGGCGGCAAACTCTAGCAAACATCCATACATCTAAATTTTCACATTTATATCAGTAAGATTTACGTATAAAATAAAACAACAATACAATTTCATTTTGTTTATTAACACGTAGGGTGGCACCCTGATATGTGACACTACACTCGCGCCCTGCTCACATCACGGTAATCAATAACAATACAGAAATAAAACATAACCTCAATCATAAAACAAGACATTGTTATATAAATTATTTTACAATACGTGTTTTTAGTTTCATTGATTAAAATGCGTCTTTTTCTAATTAAATTACATATACCATATTGACAAAAACTTCTATTATGTGAATCTAACATAAACAGAAATCAAATCAATAGGTAATGAAAACATAATTTCGTAGTTTTCTCTCAATTTAAAAATAGTTTAAGTATAAAGATAGGGTATTAAGACTCCGATAAATATAGTAAGCATGAAATAAAACAGTCATTAATCCGTCAAGTCTTGGACAGAAATAACAAAACTATTCACCGACCGTCGTATAGTGGTTCAAAAACTTTTCAAAAACCAACAACTTGGGAAGAAATACCAAAACGAAATTTATCTATACTAATATTATAAAAAGGAAAGATTTGTATTTTGGTATGTATTGAAATAACTCAAAAACTACTGGGCCGATTTTCAAAGTGTTTCACCGTTAGAAAGGTGAGTAATATAGGCTATATTTTTTAATTTCACCGGGCGATGTCGCGATTAAGCTAGTTATCAATATATATCACTCCTTGATATATTTTCATTCTGAAGTTTGTATGTGGTAAAATTATTCAAGAGTTCATTACATACATTTTAAATAATAATGTTTACGTCAATTAAATGGATTTGTCTAATATCGATTGATAGGTATTCAAATAAATTTACATTTGAAACGCACTATACCAGTATAGGGAAGTTCCCAGATAACACACGCATAGATACATATAGATATACAATCCAGAGCATAAATATGAGACGAACAAGTGCTTCCGGAGGCCTTTAAATTCGGTCGGAGTTGTCACAATTCAAAACTACATTTCGAAAATCGACTCTCGATTATGACAAACCTTTATAAAACACTCCATCTACAGATTACATATCTATGCACATACGTAACACAAAATGGGCTTATACTTTCATTCATATATTCTGTTATTTAATATATTCATTAATGGAGCAGCGACTACGATTTAAATATCTACTTAATATATACCATCTCATTTTATCCATTACAAACCGCTACGTGCCTATTTACAGTGCTTATTCTAAAAAAATAATTTAGTCGACTACTATACAATACATACATCTTGTAACACTAATGGAATATAAATAGTCTTACATACTAACACATACATACAAATAACACTGTATACATATATCACTTGGATTGGATCTATAACTCTGTAGGGTACAATTTTAAGGAATAAGGATCAAAACTGGTTAAGTCAACTACGTTTACACACTTATAATAAAAATTATGTACTTTAGGAATAATTGAAATAATCTCAGTGTGATTTCCAATCATATTAGTAGCTCAATAGTTATTTTGATATATTTGCGTTTTTTACTGCGAAATATATATTTATAGTTGTTTGGAAGTAACCAGTTTTGGTCATATTAGGTACCATATTTTCTGCATTAAATAATTTTAATTTCAAATTATTCATAAATTATTCTCTTATATATTAATCCAATTTATTCGTATGGCTTTAACACAAAAGATTCACAGATTATACATATAGGGTTTTTTTAACATTTTACAGAACATATAAAATTCCAGTCAATGTGTATTATCCAATATTAGAGAGAAAAATAAATAATAAAACTCTAATACATTTTTCATTTAAGTGACGTCTGTCCGATAAAATATAAAGTTTGGAAGTCGCTAATACCAATGGAATAATAAAAAAAAAGTTTCAAATCAAATACACATTAAAAGTAAAAATCTGTAACAACATTTTAGTACAGGATTTAGATAGTGACGGTCAAATGTTTATACAGGGAATACCCTGTATATAGTTGACAATGAATGTACATAATACAAGACTTGTATTGACACATGTTGTCTCTATATTTTTAACGACAATAAAAGGGATAGTATGCAAACATTTCGGACAAATACATAAATTAATTAACAAACAATTATTAATCATTAGTAATATTAGAGAAAAAGTGAAATATAGTTGTGTTGAATGGAATGTATTTCGTAATGCAATTTTGTTATATTTTATTTTATTAATTTTGTTATATTACATTTTTGCAGTACAAATGCCATGATGCCATAATTACCACGGTGTCTTACAATGCGAAAATGTTTTATTTTGTAATTTTCAACGTTATTAAAACAATAATTTTGATATAAAACATAGTACAAAATTAATAATATTCTAGTAAAATAATTGTGTAAACCATATTGTTAAGGATATGTGTAATTACACATCACTTTTCGCACATTATGAGTTACATAAAATTGTTAGTAAAGTGTAAATGATTATTCTTTGGTTAATTATAATCTTCATTCTACGAAGTTTATTTTGAATTGTTGTTAATTATTGCGAGTCATTTATGTTATGAAAACTTGTTTTTCTACCGATTCCCAAGGTCAAGGATCATGAACCAGGTAACTATTGTTTAAATTGATCTAACTATACAATTAAAATTATTATTTTCTTGGGTAGGAACATTGAAATTACGCCTTATGTCTATCGTTTCAATCAAATAATGACAATTTTCTATTACATCGCTACATAATCTACGTTAAATACAATATTATAATACTTGCAAGAATACCACATCCTATGCTTACTTACACAGATGCCAATTGAACATGGACTCACTGTCAATAGGTATAGTCACAGCACTTTGATAGTTCATTTAGTTAATGATTTGTTTCTTCTTCCTATAAGTTCCAGTCCTGGATAATGTCTTTTAGGAGCTCACAGAGGATGTCTGGGTGAAGGCGAGTGGTCCGGTCGCGGATGCGCAGGAGGCGGGTAGGGGCAGTACCTGAGGGGGGCAGGGGGTTTCTGCATCCAAAGGTCGGGGGGAAGGGCGAGTGGCTGGGGCCAGGCGGGCCAAGCGCGGCCGCCGAGCGCGAGCAGCTGCAGTGCGGGCGGTGTACGCGCCCAAGCTGCTCGCTTCTCTTCTTCTTCCGCAGCGCTGCCGGGTCCCGCACCGCCAGAGTACAATCTCAAGGGAGATCGCAACAGCTGCTGCTCCATCAGCATCAGCTCCATTGGATCTCTGAGAAAGTTGAAAGGTACAACATTATTACCAGACGTTTACAATATGACTGATTAATTGAATTGTGTTTACATATGCAAGACCATAGGCACATGCAATAAACTGTAGACTAGATCAATTAAACTTTAGCAATATAGAGAACGGCGTAAAAAGTTAAATACTAGCTTATAGCACCAGTACATATTAATAGTGCAGAAAGCGTTATTTGCTGATGTATTTTACGATGTTGAAGACGGAATTAGTTTCTGTATATCCAGCACGCGAGAAAACTTAAACCGAGGCAATTTTATTTGAAACAAGGCGTAAGTATGGAAACACAAATTATTAGAATTACACTTAAGAATCACTTGAACTACTTCACCCAGCGACTGGCAAAAGGCTTAGCTAATGGCCTCAACTCTCTGCAATTAGTATCGAGCCGAAGGAAATTAAATTACACGTTAGTGGTGTGACACGCCACGACGTGCGCTCGACAACCGCCTGCAACACCTCGCACTGCTTAGTGATACGGACACACTGACGTACTGTCACGATTTCCTTACAATGTGAAGGAGGCACGACTACAAAATACCAAGGATTTTCTTATTTCATGTCTACGTAAACGTTCAGATTCTTTAACATCTGTTGGATTGTAGTCTGCCAAGCCTTAGAGCGTGCGCACACCTGAAATTAAACTATCGCACAATTGTTTAATCTAGCTTTGATTCATGTGAGCTTATATATGGACGTTTGCACACTACACGATTTTTAGTTGTGCAACGAAACAGTTGAATTGGAAACAATCGGACAAGTGTTTTGCCAAAATTTGGTCAAAGGTGTGTTGTGCCTGCGCTCACTCTAGAATGAATTGATATGGTTGTTATTCTTGTGAAACCTGGAAGATGGTGTTCCGGAAAGGGAAGTCATACGTAATGAGATAGTAATAACATATTTCGGTAAGAGTGGTGGACAGAATGTGCGCCTGCAAACTCGAGGTGGATTCCGCGAACCCCACACTGCATGGCTGACTGTACATTGGTTCTCAGCGGCCCGTAGTCTATAAACCCGATTTCTGGGAACGAAGCGCCCGCCGGCGGGACACATGATGTTTTCAAATATCGTAAAACGTTATTACGGTGTATGGCTGAGTGGCATTATACATTTCGTAACGATTATACTTACTTATTCAGCCTAATATAGGTAGACTGATTTAATTATTACATTTTCTTAAAGGCAACAGGAGAAGTGAATGAAATAATGGTTGATGGCAGTTGGGCACCGACTTAAAGAAACTTTTTTAGAATGGAAAAAACAAAGTGATCGCAAGATCCTTGTGAAAATAATAGACTTAGTTTATTAGATTTGGAAGGTCGAGGACTCAAATAAGACATGTTGTTAAAGGCACCGTGAGTCCCATGCTAGGACAGGCTAGTGACTATAATAATGAAGAAACTGGCGATAAGAGTTCGAAATGTAAATATGTAATATATATAGCTGTGTTGTTACATGTGAGGCAGAAGTAGTTTAAATCTATAAGTCGGTCAGTTTCGCGGCTATTGTTTCGTCGAATCAGATTTACGAGTGCGCACAGTTCACTGTTAACGAGGCGAGCGGCGCACGAGAGCGGTGCAGGTGAGCGACGAGCGGCGAGCGGCGGCGCGTCTCGGCGGTTTTATAGCGACGCAGTGGCTGATGGCCTTTATCGGTTCCCGGAGGTCGCGCGACCGCCGGGGAGCACGCTTCCCGCTAACTCGCTATTTTCGCCTCTCTACGAAATAATCGTCCGGCGCACGCGTGCAATATGAATCTTGCACGCCCGCTCTATAGATTTCGTAAGTTAGCGACGGCCGGTTTTGCACGAGCTGAACTGAGTGGTTATTAACGTGCGTCTTGAAATACGAGCGTCGACGGGCGCGGGCTAAACGAGCGTGACGATGCTCCGAAGCGAACGCAAGGGATCGGCGTGACGACTCGAGATGCCGTGACGAATTTAATCTATCACCGGGTGAGTGCCGCGGGCGCCGGCGGCCCGGCAACACAGGTAGTGCTCGCCGCCCGCCGCTCGGTGCCCACACACGCCAACAGAAACATAGATTTTTTATTAGGTGCCTAATTTCCACAAAAACGTAATGGCCGGCACAATATCATCGCAACCGTGTATTATCTCACGAATATCTCGACGTCAAAACAACTTCACACGGTCGATTCAATTTGATTATTATGTTATTAGTTGAAAAAGCGTGTTTCGTTTATTACAAATCGGAGATGGCCTACCATTTTAACGGAGATTGCGTTGCAGCTGAGTCTCTAATGTGTGAAATACTTAATACCCACAACGAGGCAATAAACCAGAACAAATCTTGACATGCATCAAGTCTCTGTCTGTGACTAAGCTTTAACTTTCAAGGTTCCACTTTACCGTTTTGTAGTTAATGACAGTGTTAATTCGATGAAGTACTGTGATAATTAATTTTCATATAGCTGTGCTAGAAAATGATATTGGAACGTTTTATGCTGTACAGGTTATAAACATGGCAACTCATAAATATTAAAACTTTATTATTGAAGTCGGTTCTTCTCGGTAATTGTTGGGTATTAAAATAATTCCATCACCTCAAAGTATACGGTACAAATTTACAACTTAAAGGTGTACTAATGGGGTCATCAAAGGTACACCATTAAATCTTGTCACTAAACACTGGATATAAATAATAATTGGGCAAACTTGAATAAAAATGTAAAATCAATTTTAAATTGTAAGTTAATACGATTATGACTACCTATACATAAAATTGCTGCTAAAAAAGGCCTTTTTTATTTTGTCTGTCTATCTGCAAGGAAATCTCCGAGGACGATTTTTACGGTACTTTCACTAGGAGGTAGCTGATATACTCGGTAATATTAAGCTACCGTTTTTTAAATGTCGCATTGACGAAGACGCGTGCGACCGTTAGTCCACTATAGAAAAATCTAGCTCCTTTTGCCCAAACTTAACCTAGCCAGACAGACATCAAATACCTCCTAATTGAATTAAATGGAGAATTCCATTTGAATGTCATACAAAAAAATCTCAAAATTCTATATGCAAATTCCTAACAACACTGATATTCTTCTAATAACATAAATAATAAATCCCTTGATATCGATGGAGGTGCGATACACGGCGTTATACCGGGTGGTTATGTCGTTTCGGGTGCTGCGGGGGCGTTAATGGCGTATTTATTATGATCTCGGCATCAGCAGTAATAGCCAACACTCTGCGCCGGCAAATTACAGGGCGGCGGCACCAAGAGGTCCGCCGCTAGGCGCGCGCCCACGAGTTATCGAAGTTACGATTGCCGATCGAATCGAATACGCGAGCACCTCGAATATCGATATTACAATACTATTGCCAATCGGATACGAATATCGATGAACGCGCACGATGCATTCGTTCATCAGATAACTTTGAAACATGATTTCCTTTTCACGATATGGTCTATATTATTTATGTTATATTCGTCTATTTAATTTTACATAAAACCTACCTACTGTACTACGAACTGAATGTGAATATTTACATAAAACAATGTTTTTACTATATTTCAAAGATCGGTATTTTAGATGTGATTTTCAAAAAAGGGCACTTTATAACACAAAACACGATTGATATGACATTCGTATAATAATTTCATGTGTTACGAGTGCTAAATATCGATAATATTAATTAAATCATCGACAGGTTGGTCCATCCCTAGCAATAACACTCACATACCGGACAGATTAGCAGGCATGTAAGGAGATAAAAAATTTAATGGGTGTTCTCATGTCCCTTTAACAATATTTTAGCAAAGTGTATACTTATATTTTTACACTTGATCATTTCTAAATTTTATAACATAGATAAATTATTACAGAGATGTTAGCCGTGACTATTATTTATAATTATATTAGATCAAGATAACTTGTCCTTCATGCGTGTAGCTTGCTTTAAAGAAATGTTAGAAAATATCAGTTTCGATTTAAAAACTAGCCTGCACTATAAAATGCAGAAAAAGGTTCACTAAGTTTTTTAACCGTAGACAATAAATTTCGTTCCAGAATATTCTAGTTGTAGTTGAATTAACCATTTGTATATCAACTACGAACAATTGTCAATAAAAATCCAACTAGCGGGCAAGTTAATCGCAGGCAATCAAGATGGAGGTGCGCCGAGGCATAAATATAACACGTCCTAAACAACTCAGATTGAGAGCGGTCGCGGGGGGCGCGCGGGGGCACGCAGGGGGCAGGGGGCGGTGTTGTATTAATTAATGGCCGCAGCCGCTATACCGTGCTAATAACACCGTCCTCTGATTCCCACACGCCGCCGATTTATCATACTTATTGTCTGGCGATTTCGGACGTCAGCGAAGGAAGTCATTAGACTCGAATATGTTCGTTAAAGCGTTTATATCTATGTGTGGAAGTAAATTACTGTGGCGATTAGTTTTCTACTTTCATATTTTCGATCACTTTAAAATTGTAGTAGAGGATCATGACAATCTTAGAGATAGATGCTGATTTCCTCACGAATATTACCGTGCTCGTCTCGGCGGGCACTAAAGCGAAGATAAATTTGACATTCTGAATGGTAGAAACCTGTCAATGCTTTCATTTTCTCTCGATTACGTACAATGAAAGTATTGATTTGAAATCGGAAACCATTTGCTATAACGTATATGAACCTGTTTATATTACAAGTGAGGTACAATTAGAACACATAAAGTTGATCGATGGATTTAATTTTAAATGTTTCTTAGATTCCATTTTTCATACTAACTTATTGAGTAACTTTATTCAGAATCGCAATCGGCGAACTTAAATCGTTAAATACTCAACATGAGAATCAACAGCTTGTAATCCGTCTCTACTATTACATTTAATTTTTTTATTAACATATTAGTGAACCGGTTTATCTTAAAATTCAAGGAGCGGACGGTATGCGACGTGACAGATGTTAAGTGTGGTCACTTCGTGAGATAACATCGTATTCGTTGAACTGAATTTGATCGACACGTGAGTTCGGTAGCTGATGCTGACATCTCTATAATATACGCAAGAGAGTGACCACAATTTCGAAATAAATGTAGGGCACGTGGAGTTTATTTTACTACTATCAAAGTAATAAAAATGCCAGTTTGAACATCTCCAGTCGAAGATTTACCATTGGAATTGACATTCCCATAAGATTAAGTCTATCCACCTTCATCTCCTTACTTTTGTCTATGTTTCATATAGCAGTTGTCACGAATGGGACAATCCTATTGCCGCTCTCCATATAAAATAACTATCTGGCTGCCTAGTGTACAAAGTACAAATGTTACTTTATAACAGATAGACGTGTTTGGAACGGGAACTGAGGCGCGGTGTGAGACGTGCGGGGCGAGAGCGGCAGCTAATTGCCTCGATAACATCTGGAATTAGCCTTCAATCACTCCGCGCTCGACTATCAACGCCGCTTCCTACCGTACCGACGGACGCCGACACCGACACCGACATCGACTACAATTAATACAAATCGGTAGCCGTGTACTGACGGGCTCCCAGATTCAATTATTAATAGATTCAATAATTCTGCCCATCACGTTAGCTACGGATGTATCGTGACTCAGTCTGAATTAATATCAAAGCGATGATAGTCAAATGCATAAAATTCTAATATGTTACAAATTACGTCGCTATTAAATAACTATCTTGGCATTGAACATTTATGTTTATTTATTCCGTAATTAAGTTTATAACTATCAACGAAAGATATGTTGAACAAATACAACAAATCATTTCAATACAAACTATAAAAGTCATCGTAATTATTTACCTATTCATATAACAGATAAAACGTTGTAATTAAATACAAAGCAATATCAAAATGTCATTCGTACTAGCGTACTACGAATTAATAATAGGAATAGTTAATAAATAAATTACACTAGTTTGTATCCACATTCCTGACAAATAAACAAACACCTGATAATTATATCAACAGATATAACTAAAGGCAATTTAACACGTCATTGAAGGCTCGACGAAAATTACCATGAGTTTTCGACACTCGACGATCGAAGCGAGAATAATTCGAGTTGAGCGTGTTGGCAAGATGGCCGCGGGCGAGCGGTCCGAGGCATCGCACCGATGGCCGGATAATAGAAAATGCGCTTTAATTTGTCGTTTAGGGCATAATGAGCGCGGGCCCTGTGATTACGCGCCGACGCCGCGGGCTCGCACCTCTGCCCGCCCTGCCCCGGTGTCCCCCGCGACCGCGCAGAGACGTGCCCGTCGAAATATAGCGGCCAACCTTAAATTAAAATTCACATAACCTTCGCCCATCATGAATGAGCTCACTTATTTTGGGAAGCTAGTATTTTATTTAGTTATCGATATTCATAAGAACAAAATTATGCATTTTGCATGTTATAAATTTATATTTTCGTCCACAATAAGTTTCAGATATAGTGTTAATATCATATTTAACAACTAAGCTCTTGTAATTGAAACCTTGCATATGCTTTATAAGAAAATGTAACATTACCATCATCCTTTTCATTATATCCCAATATGTGAAATTATAATATTATTTTTATTTAATAGGCAATAAAAAATTGCAACATTATTATTAATTGACTAATTTATCAACAATAGTAGTGGTAAGTGTTTGTAAAACGGCTCGCGGCAATCTCTAGCCTCTAGACCTCGACCACCTTTACATTTAATAAGTAGAAAACGGTATTTTGCTACATTATTCTGCACTTGCAAGTTGTTATTGCTTAGAGAAAACAACCAACAACCTATCAATTACCTGACGCGTTAAAACATATCCGTAACTTGTAAACTCTTGTACCGTTTTCGGTTTAACTATCAAATAACAACTTCTGTTATTAAAACTATTTTGTAGTACGACGTAGTTATTTTCCTTTACCACTCTAAATATATTTAGGCAAGCAATTTAATAATAATCCGCCGCATTTAAATAGGAGTTAATATCTAAATCTATACTAATTAATATTTTTGTATGTAACGAATAATGTCCAGTAGTACTGAACAGATTTCAAATAATTATGCCAATAGAAAGCTCTATCATCGTGTAGCATAGGTTATATTAATTACTATTTTTAAGCTAGTTTTTTTTATAAAAGTAACCATTCCATTGCATAAAATGATATAAAAAGCGCAATTAGTCTATAACTATATCTTAATCTTCCATATAGTAAATCCATCAGGGCAGTAGCATTGAATGGTTAGGAATCGGATAAAGCTCTGTGTAGTTCCCACGACGTCCGTTATCGTTACACCAGAGCTATAGTAGCGTTGCATTGCTGTGTTACTACCGACGTTATTTCAACCGCCCACCCCAAACGACGTATTGGACACGTATTTTATTAATAGCGTAGGAGATATTGACTATCACCACAAATTGTATCATCACCTTGCCCTCGTCCCTTATGGAGGGTCGGCACACTATGTGCTGCTCTTCCATACATTTCTATCATCCGTCATATCTGAATCCAGTCCCTTCTTAAGCATATCCTCTTTCACACAATCCATCCATACTTCCTTCTATCTTCCTCTTCCTTTGTAGCCATCCACATTCATTCTTAACACTTTCTGGTTTATGTCCCCATCGTCTCGTCGCATAACATGTTCATACCACGCTAACCTTTTGCTTCTCAATTTCTCCACCACTGGCGCTACTTTCAAACTTCTTCTAATATATTCTTAACTTTATCCATTCTTGTCACACGACACATCCATCTTAACATACGCATCTCAGCTACATGCAATCTCCTTTCATCCGCAACTTTGGTGGCCCAACATTCAGATTCAAATTGTATAATGGTTGCATTATTACATTTCTGGGGTATCGTTGCTATAATGCCTTCTATACACGCCGTACGTTACAATATTGGGATCAAATGAATTAATTTAGAATGTTCAAACAGAACGTTAAATTATAATAAAAAAATCATTATCGATTTAATTCAATTCTTTATCCGATTGCAGTTTAAGTTACATGCTAATATTACCCAGTAAACTATACGCTTCATTAGATACTATCTGTTATTGGTTGGCCGATTGTGGTTTTTGTGTATTTGATATTGTTGTGGTTGAAGAATTTTATAACAATAAACTTCTTTATGCTAATTGAGATACTAAAGATTTAATTGTGATTAGCACGTTTATACTATTATAGATAATTGACAAATTTTTAGTTGTCTATAAACACAAAACATGTAGAATTAACATTTTACAAAGAAGTAACGCTATAAAACCTTAATGCCATTGACATTTCAATACATTTATCGTCATAATAAAATACAGAAAATATGAAGTAAGTATATCATAATATCCAGTAATAAAATATGTATTTAATTAACAAATTAATTAGAGGATAACATTGTAAAAAGAGTTAAAGGTCATAGGGCTTCTTATAATGGATTGTTTTATTACATTTTAGTGTCGTTGTTAAACATAATAATGATACCAGGTATGGAAATAGAATACTATTAAATTAGTAGCAGTATTATTTGATAAAATAAAATAAGGATTTAAACCCTTAATTCAACGAAATTGTTTGTAGCAAAAAATATTACGTTACCAACACACTAAAATCAAAATCCCACCAATTTTTCTCTAAACTAGTTGAGTAGCTTTTTTTTAATTAGTTGTTCGTCATACTGGACACTATCGAATTAGGGGTTAACTAAGTGCAGCGCAGTTCAAGTTTACGAAAGCTCAAAATCATTTGTTGAATAACCAAGATTAGTGCAATACAAATTAGTAGAACAGAAAGTTTTAGTTAGTTTAAATAATATTTGAACCTTACCTATCAAAATCTGTGAGCCGCGACGAATCTCTGAACCCTTTGGCGAATGGATTGGAATCTATCTTGAGCTTAGTGATGAGCTGGTTCTGGTAAGCGGTGACTGCGGTGAACACCGTCTCCGGGAACACGAAGGTCCTGTGCTGCTCGCGGGATAGATCCGTGATAGGTCCTCCGCCTTCACGCACTTTCACCAGGTGGATGCGAGGCTGGTAGCGGTGCATTGAGTTTAACACGATCTGTGGAATGTTACATACTGTTAGAATTCGTGCAATTTAAGAATGTCACTGAAAAGGGCAATAGAAAGCAAAACTGTTTATAGCTATTGTAACTTTTTAATGTAACAGGGTATTATAATTCTAATATGAAAGGGTTATATTTAATTATTAAGTACAGTCGCACGCAGCAGTGCATACAGGTGAGTACTGGCATGTGGCCAATTAATTACACAAATGTACACAGGTATCTATTATATCGCCGGTGATTTCTCATCATATTGTAATGAATTGTCGGCTGGGAGATGAGACGCGCCGATACGCCATTACGCGCTGATGATATAATTAACCCAACATAATTAATTAGCTTTTTATAATTATGTACCAGTGTTAATTTGGCCGGCTTGCCTTTTAGTCTCGTCTTATCGGATGTGATATGAAATTAAATATGTTGTAATTTAAGTGCAGTTACAGTAGTAAACGTGCATATAAAATTATAATTAATTTTGTAAGGGTTTCTATACCTTTTCTATTATCTTATTTTAATTGACATGTGACAATTAATTATGTGTGTCAATTAATATCATGTCAATTAAAATAAGATAATAGTAAAGGTATAGAAACCCTTAGACTAAAACTTAGAGATGGGATAAAAACATTATTTTATGAATTTTAAACTAATGATAGCTTTAATTAACCTATTTGGTATGTTTTCATTTTTTTCTCTTTTGAAATCGTTATAAGAAAAAGCACGATTGAATCAAAACTTGAAAATTAATCAAGGTTTATTTCAAAACGGTTTAATATTGTGTTAGCATCAGCGAACATAAATATCATTCTTATAGTATTAAAACCGTACACAAATCCGCTCTGGCTTTTCACGCCCTAAGGTTTCAGTGCATTAGTGAAACAAGATTTACCTTGTTGTGTGCACTGCTTGTGTTTACACGTAGGTATTGCGAGGTGATTACACGACGAAAGGCTTGCTTACGTATCGATAACGCCTTGCTGTGTAATAAGGCATGTTTTAAAAATAAAATAAAGTAGATTATACGAGTGCTGTACTGCATCCCGAGTCGCCTATAACAAGCTTATTGTCAGCTCATGGTGACTATGAACTGCTTGTGTGCAACTTAAAATGTCGCGTTTAATTAAATTCAAGGATAGCATTATGTAATGCTATTTATGTACTTGCTGCGCTTTGAAATATATTCGAAGTAAATTGTGGTTTTAATAGTTGAGCAGATATCAAAAGTCATGAAGTTTTCAACACGGTCTTTTTTTACTTTTATGAGGATTCCATTAGCGGCCACGCTTCGCGGATTGTCGACCGCTGTAATCAGACACCCGCACATATAAAGCTGCAACACCTAGCACGACACATTCAGTACAATTAAACTCTCAATACGCGGTATTTTTATCGAACGATAGTTTAATAATGCGCTTAATCACTATGAACATGTTTGTGGGTATGTATGGTTTTGATTTGACAGCCCAATCCGATCAAATTTTCGGCCGATAAAAAGTCTATAGTCTATACGGAACCCTAATCATCATCATCACCAGCTCACTGAGGGGTTCGGAGCCTACCCTAAGTTAGTGGTGACTAGGCCATAATCCACCACGCTGACCAAGTGCAGGTTGGTTGACTTCACACATATTTTCCAATTTCTTGTCCGATACGTGCAGGTTGCATCACGATGTTTTCCTTCACCGTAAGAACGTCGGGTAAATTATGTAAAACTTGACAACAAACAAGACAACAGACAAAACAAGTCAAGTGGTTAAACCCTGAGCCACCGTCAATCTTACGAACCTAATACCAATTTAAAGTAAGGAAAACGTGTAAACTCAATTAAAAAAAAATTAAACTTACAAAAACAATTGCCATTCATTTGCGACTTATACTCAAGACTAAAGACTAGCATACTAAGTATCGCACTCAGATTTGCTTGGTCTAATTAAACAAAATAAAGTCGATAGAACTCATCTAGTGTGTTTAAATCAAATACATTCATGACTATTGTAGATATGTGTATGTGTGTATGTGTATGGGTGCAGCGGCCGGGGATTCGAACGTGCAGGGCGTGTCCGGCGTCATTACCGCGCCTTTCTAATTTCAGCACCTGCCTAATGAATTATCACACGCGCTGGAAGTCTCCGCTCTTGGTTTATTTTTAATATTAGTAATTACTGCCTTGATGATCTAAATTATTTACTGATATCATACGATCAATGTTAATGTGTTAATAAATATATTTATATCTAACGTTTTAATTCTTTAATCAAAAGCAACGATTTAATCACAGCAACCTTTAACCTTTGTTTGGTCCTCCATTGGTCCTATTCTATCAAATGCAATTTCGTTGTTAGACCTTTAAACGAAACAAGCAACTAAAATCAACTTTACATAACTGTATATTGTATATCTGCTAACATATGTACCTAAATAGGTATTAGGTAATTATCATTATTTAATTACTGTATACCTATTAGAGCACGGCAGTGCCTGTCATGGTTCTCATGGTAACCACGGTAAGATATCTATAGGCAAATGAATATCGCAGCGTGCATATTACCTACTTGAAGTAAACATTTAAAACAGAAATAAATATTAAAAATGTATCGCTTCTAAGTTGTCTTGTTATTAGCCTAATAACTAGCCAGCTCATTTTTTAGCTTCAGAAATCCAGTATAAACAACTTTGATCTACTTATTTTATGAAATATTAAAATAATTAGGTACTGAGCGATGACACGGCTCTGTGAAGGGATGAGGACAACCCACAAAGCTCCCTCCTGAAAACTAATTGAAGGAAACTAATCTTTAACGTGTTGGTGGTAAGATAACATATTGCTTGTTGGTCTTAGGTCGTTCATAGAAGTCGTGCGGTGGGGGCGTTGGGTGTGACGTAGGGAGGAGCGGAACATGGCCGACGGTGGGGCCAGTCGGCTCCCGACCGTTGAGCCGGCGGTACGTCTAGTGTAAGTTTTTTCATATACAACAAAAATGGTTTATAAAATTAAAGGTTGAAGAATATTATTTAGACACGTATAATTATTTTTATAAAAATATTAGTAAAACAAATAAATAATACTTTAAAATTTATTACCTACAATAAAACGTCATTAAATGATTGAAATGTTATCCTGCCTTATCTCGATAAGTGTGCACACATAGAGTTATTTTTAAAAGTTAATTTACAACCACAAATCTTTAAGTAAATTTACCCCAATTTCGTTGTTTAATATTTCCAAAATGTTTAGACAGGCATGGTTAGGTTCCCGTGGCGATAGAGTTTTGACGGGCTTAAACAGGTATTTGTAAACGGCCACCGAGCGACGGACGGACAGACGGCTCGTCAATAAGCCCCGTGGATGTTTCGATTAGCGCGCCGGCCGCGGATTACGTAGGATTTTCGCCTGCGCGCCGACAAATTGCCCCCCATTTGTAGCCACCGCGCGACGTGTTACCGTCCTTTGTAGCTAAAACACTTCATACATTTTCGATTAATTTAGGTTGAAACTTTCGTAAAATTTTAAAGTCGACATATAAGCTACTACTCGTAGATACCTGTTTGTCTAACCGCTTGATAATTAATCATTAAACAATAAATTCATAACTTTATACCTACTTAATCATTTATAACGCAAATATTTTGATGAAGTTAAGCATGATACTAAATAAACTATACAAAAAAGTTATAATTTATTATTATCTATACTAATATAATAAAGCGTAAACACACACTTCTTTGTTGCCTAAGATGTCAGCAATTACAGCATATGTTTGAATAATTTTTATTTTAGTAAAAAGTCGTACACTTACATCACGATTTAGGCTATATATTTTCACGCCATTAAACTTAGGGGGCAAATATTTTGAATAAAAACCCTAATGTGGGAAAGAGAGCAAGATTGCCATGGTTTGTCATCATGTCATGTCATTTTGACATTAGCAATTGATAATTTGACAAATGTAAACAATGAAATAATATTTTTATAATTTCACGCGGATGAAGCCGCACGCGAACAGCTAGTAATATCATAAAGTTGGGAATATTAATTGAATCTTGACTGTCGCTTACCTACTAAAAGGAAATAAATGTACATAAATATACGCCTTGCTAGTGTTCCACATGTCGACGACACGCGGCTGCGACTGCGGGCTGCGGGGGCGAGCGAGGACACTCATGCACATAAATCTCATTATTGATTTTGAATACTTTGTTCTTTACCTACTCTTAATATCTCACATTCTCTTACAATCACTTTTTAATTCCATTGCTATAATTAAAAAAGATACCCTTGCTATTTGTTAATTTAATACGTGATTTAAGTGACATCGGCGCAACACTCAACAGTAATTTTAATAAAATTTGGGCACAAAAATATTCAGTAATACCTTAAAATCACTCAACTTTGAAATAATAAGCTCAACTAAATAGCCACAAGCCAATATCAAATTGTGTCATAATTTAATTTAACAAAAGGCTCGAGATCAAAATATTTTGATAGCCCAAACGGATTAGC